>JAWHQI010000420.1:1710000-1720000 GCA_033032865.1 Dactylorhiza incarnata | reverse complement strand
GCGGCGGTGGTCTCAGCTTTGCGAGCTGGTAAGGGCAAAAAGATTCTTCAATCAGTTAAGTTCCTTCCTTTACCTACGGTTCGACCTGTTTCTCCAGAAAGAAAACGTGAGATTGTCTTTATTGAGACCGACGATATCCTCTTGAGTAATGAAGAATTAAAAAGAAGAAGAAAAGAGGGAGAAAAGTCACAGAAAAGAGATTTGGAAAGAATGGATCTGGAGCGTTTAAGGGGATCAGATCGCCTTTCACTGACTGCAGATCCCGTGGTCACTAAAGATGTCAAAAGAGCTTTACGTGACTGCGGTCTCAACTTCTTTCCAAGTACTCTTTCTGCTCATCAAAATTTTTATTTGATCGCTTGTGAATGATTGAAAAAATTCATCTCTTGTGACCGCAGGTGATGATAATGCTGAGATCGAAGAGGGGGAACTTCCTCAGCACATCGCGATTCCACCTTAGCTAACCAACATTCTTAACCCAATGTTCGAGGACGTTCGCTCTATGCTGATGAGGGAGCGAACTCAGAATGATCAGATCTGCGATCTTGAGGAGAAATTACGTACTAACGAGAAGAGGATCAGAGAAGAATGCGATCTGAGGGTTGCAGAGATCGCGCGAGCTCTTAAGAAGGCCAAAAAGGATACTGAATACTACAAGGGGAAGGCTGCGGCGCTGTCTGCGGAGAATGAAAGGCTGAGGGGCGGTCACGCGAAGATGCTGATGAGACCGGGTACCTCCAGCGATCAACCAGCGGCGATACCGCGGCCTGAAATTGTGCTGATCCCTATGGAGCAGGTTGACAAGGAAATGTCCAAGATTCACCGATCTGCGATGCTGGCCAATCATAGTTTGGTGTCGGTTATGGCTGCAGTGAATGATATGCAGGATGTTGCGGCTCATGTAGGGAGAAACAGGCCTTCTCGGAAATGAACATTCAATTTGAGACCGAGCGGTCTCTGGATTTTGAACAATTTGTTTTGTAATATTGTTATTAATGTTCCATCTATTTCTTGTGGTCTTTTTTAATTCTATGTTTTGTGTGGTCCTGATTTCTATAATTTCGATCTCTTTGTGCGTGGATTGCCTGTTATTGCTGCTGTGTTTTATTTATTGAGACCGTCAACATAGAATGCTTTTATATGACCTTGCACAGGTCGAGCGGTCTGCGAATTTTTGTTGGGCGATCAGCAAAAAGTAATGATTATGAAATGACCCTTCAACTTCTATAAATAGCTGCCTTCATAACCTTTATTTCATGCTCTCTTGAATGCGCCCAAAGCATCGATCTCAGCGATCGCTCAAAATGGTGTCCGCTCGTGCCTCTTCTGCTAACATTTTCCTGAACGCCGATCACAAACAAGGTCGCTTATCAAAGGATGAATATATTGATTTCATAAAAAAGTATATGATTCAGACTCAGATAGTTGTGAGACCGCCAGCCGATCATGAAAGGTTGAACTTTAGAGAGCAGAAAAAGTTTATCATCCCCATCGATCACTTCGATAACGGGTTGAGAATTCCCCTCCCTTGGGAATGGCTAGAGATCTTGGAATACTACGGCTTCGTGCTCGCCCAGTTGGCTCCGAACTCCATCGGTCTGGTCAATGTCTTCATCAATTACTTGAGATCGGAAAAGGTGAAGTTCACAATGAATCTGTTCCGCGCAACCTTTACCGCGAAGATTTTGAAGGAAGGCAGAAAGAAGGAAGAGTTTAAAGGATTGATGTACTTTTCAGCAGATGGAATAAAAATCCTGAATCTTCCTAATAAAATCTCTTTCTGGACGGAGAGATTTCTTGTCTTCGAAGGTGACCTTGGCGGTCTCAGGAGCTCACCCTCTCCGCGACCTGATAGTATCTTTAAGAAGATAAAAGCGGTCTCAGATGAAGAGCTGAAAATTTTGGCTTTCTTGGCGGGCAAGAGGATCGATCTCGTTCATTATCTAGCGATCTGGCCCGAGATCGCCGAGATCATCCCAGCTGAAAGTAAGTCTTTCTTGCGGTCTCGAATAATTTCCTTTCATGTTTTTTGTATGTTTTTCCTAACTTTTTCCCAACTTTTAGCGACCTTTGCGGTCCCCGCAAGAGATCCTATCTCCCCAGCAGCAGAAGTTCTTACTCAGAGGGAGAGGAGGCTGAAGCGTGAGGCCGACGTGTTCGGCACTACCTCTGAGACCGTCGAGCGAGATTTTCCCTTGATCGGTTTTAAAAGAAGAATGAAGGATATCAAAGGAAAACCCCTCCTCAAATGGGCGGCCAAAGGAAGATCTGTGAAGGTGTCCACTGATCTTCCCCTATGGAGCCGGAAAGTCACCCGTCACGCATATGCGGTCACCTCGGCTTTGTATGGGCGAAAGAATACAAATGAAATATTGAATATTGAGACCGATGCACTCCCCGACCTCTGTGCCCAAGTGACCGCTAGAAGCACAATCTTAAACCACCATATGGGGCGGTCTCTTCGCAGCGCTCTAGACGAAATAACTTCCTTGCAAGAAGAAAGAAAAGTGAGAATTTTACTTACATTTTATGAACGCGTTACTTACGATCGCGCGGTCTAACATATATCTCTTTGGCAGCAATCTGAAAAAGCAGCCTATGACCCTGAGAATCCAGCTTTTCAGAGGGCTATGATGCATCACATAAAAGAGACCGCCGACCAGGTGCTGAACGAAGTTTGAGGCCAAGGTGGATTTACTGAAGAGTATAAGGACATCACGTTTGCCGATCTCTTTCCTGACGCGGCACAGAGGATTAAAGAGCAATCTGCGACTGCTGAAGAGACCGCGGATGTTGCTGATGAGACCGCAGGTCAAGATGAAGATGTTGTGATCGAAGATGAAGAAAGTGGAAGCCGCTATACCCTGGGTCTAGATTCCAGTTCAAGCTCAAGCTCTGCATCTAGAATTTCAGGGAATAGTCTAGAAGAATCTTCTGCAGAAACTGATACTTCCTCTTCGAGCGAGCGGTCTTCTAAGAGATCAAAGAGAGAATGAATTGTAATAATTTTTCCCTTTTCCCTTTTTGGAGACCGAGCGGTCTCGTTGTAGTGGATATTTCAGAATATATATAAAAATTGGATTTCTGTTAGATTTTATCTGAGTGAGTGAACTTGTTTATGATGCATATACTTATTTGTTCTTCTGCATTAAAATCGGCATTCGATCTCAATGCCTTAGGTTTATCACAATTTTCTTTCAACATTAAAGAACTTCAGATGGCGATCTCTTGGAAAAGACACTAAAGAAAGAAAAACCGAAACTTTACATAAACAAGACTACTCTGCTATCTCGAGATAATCAGATCGCTAAAAGAAAATCAGCAACTCAAATGTGATCAGAAAGTAACCAACTTATCCATAATAGTTGTGCGGTCTCATATTACACAGGTCGCAATATAAGGAAACTATAACTTGAAGACGATTCGAACTCATCATACTCTGGATGATCGGCTCCCAAATGATTTTTAGGAAGCCCGTTTGATGATCCCTTGATAGCCACGATCATTACTTGAAAAGGAAAATAATTCCTCATGAACTCCAGTTCAGTGATCACATTATATTCAGACCGCCATTTTGAAGAAAAACCCAATTTTCACTTGGTGAGGAAAAGAAAATCATGATCATTCCATGTTGCTTTGAATAACAGGGAATATCGGAATCTCAAATTTACCGAGACCGGGCCGACCTCTATCAAGCTGGCATAAGAGATTTCTGAACAGCGACCTCAATTATCCTGAAAAAGTTATATCCGGCGATCGTAAATGACTCAAATCGCTCTTTGGAGAGAGTAGGAAAGAAGAACATCCGGTCTCATAAATTGCTGACCGCCCGATCCCAGTACAAAGGGATGAATAGGATTTTTCATAGTAAAAAGAAGATGGAAAAAGGGATCTCAAAAATGATCCAAAGGGATTGTGTGGTCATGCCGCGGAAGCTATACCGACATTGCTTTTCTTAAAGGATTACCGAGTTTGCTGCAAACATGTCAATCTTAGGTTCAGGCGACGGTCATGGATGTTTCTGACCGCCCCTTACCTAACCACGCTTCAACGAGTATTCGAGAGTTACAGACCAAAATGATCGGTAGGGCAGGTGTGGTCATGCCGCGGAGGCTACACCGATATTGCTTTCCCTGAAAGATCATTAGGATCGTAACAATGTCCCTCCCAATGCATGACAGAGCTGAGCCAGCTACCTAGACCTCCTTGAAATGCTGAGGTGTGCCAGATGTCAGCAAGGACCCGGTATCCTAAACTTCCACCGCTCGAGCTTGGCGAGCTACTGCTACACAGATTCGAAATCTCCCCGACATCTGTGGTCCTGGCAGAATTACACGTCGAGCTAACCAGTCGAGGGGGAAGATAGTAGGATCCGTCGATATCTCACTTGACAGGCTTTTGGCTTTTCAAAAAATAACTTATTCTTAAGACTTGTCATCCATAACTTGTATTGTGAATGCTTTGATAATACCTACGTGATGTTTGAGAGAAGAAAAGTGAGAAAAAGAATGAGTGAATCGGATACGAACATTTAAGAAAAGAAGAGTTTGAGATCATCTCCGCTCCATGAATGAGGCAATTCTTTTCCTTCATAAGTTTGGAGATGGTAAGCAACATTTTTAAGCACACTCTTCACCACGAACGGCCCCGCCCAGTTTGGGTTAAGCTTTCCAACTAAACCAGCTCTTGCTGCTGTATCTATTTTCTTCAGGACTAGATCCCCAACAGCGAATTCTTTGGTTCTTACATTTTTATTGAATAGCCTCGCCATTCTTCTTTTCACCTCTTCTTGCCTGATGATTGCCGTATCTCTCAACTCCGATATTAAATCAAGGCTGCATTTTAGCTCCTCATCATTTCCTTCCATCCAATCAATTTGATTCTGTTGTGCCAATAATACTCTTGGGCTTTTTACTTCAAATTCCACCGGAATAAGGGCTTCGGAACCGTGTGATAATTTGAATGGAGTCTCTCCAGTAGCAGAACCTGGAGTTGTCCTCAAGGCCCATAAGACGGAAGTTAGTTGTTCTGCCCAGTTGCCCCTGACATTCTCTACCTTCTTTTTCAAGTGATTTATGATAAGTTTGTTGGCGGCCTCTACCTGCCCATTGCTTCTAGGATGATGCACAGAAGCAAAACGTAGCTCAATGCCAATTTGCTTACAGAAATTAACAAGAGTTGAATTGTTGAACTAAGAACCGTTATCCGTGATGATTGTCATTGGAATTCCGTGCCGACATACTATCTCTCCCCAAATAAAAATTTTCACGACTTGAGTCGTAATTTTGGCCAATGCTTTTGCCTCTATCCATTTGCTGAAATAGTCAATCATGACTATAATATATCGACGCTGCCCACTTGCCATAGGGAAAGGCTCAATCAAATCCATTCCCCAAACTGCAAACGGCCATGGAGTTGCTATCGACTTGAATTGTTGAGCCGGCTGATTTTGGAGAGGAGCAAACTTCTGGCACTTTACACATTTCTTAGCAAATTTTTTCGCATCCTTCCTCATTTGTGGCCAAAAATAGCCTTGCCTCAGAATTTTTTTTTTCCAAAGTTCTAGCCCCAGTATGACTTCCACATTCTCCAGAATGGACCTCCTGAACGACCGTTGGAATCTCCTCCTCCGAAACACACCGTGCTAATGGTGAAAGGAAAGTTCTTCTATAAAGCACTCCTGCAACAAGATAATAGTTAGCCGCTTTTCGTTTAAACCTTTTCTTATCCCTTATTGATGAATGGAGCTCTCCAGTTGAAAGATATAGAACAAATGGATCCATCCAAGACGGATGCTGATCAATCTCCATGACCTCTCCTTTTTCAATTGCTGGGCAAAACAATTCCGAAGTTGTTCCTCCCGAGAGAAGTCCAAATTTTGCCAACTCATCCGCTTCCACGTTCTCACCCCTTGGAATATGGTCGATGGTAAAACTTTTGAACTTCCCTACCTCGATTTTTACCAGAGTTAGATACCCCTTTAAAATACTATCTCAAGTTTTGAAAGTTCCATTTACTTGAGAAGCCATCACCAAAGAATCTGTGAAGACTTTGACATCATCAATCCCCAACTCTCTAGCAAACTTAAGTCCGGCTAGCAAAGCCTCATATTCCGCCTGATTATTTGTTACTTGAAAATAGAACTTCAGCGCCTGATCCAGCCTTACTCCATTTGGGTTGATTAAGACAACTCCAGCTCCGGAAGAATTTCTTCCTGAGGCTCCATCCACGAAGATTGTCCAGGCAAGGGGCACTCCGACCCCCTTCTACGACTCAACTTCTTTGGCATCCACCATGAAGTCTGCTAAAACTTGAGCTTTGATCGCCATCCTTGGAACATAAGATATGTCAAACTCACTGAGCTCTATTGCCCACTTTGCAAACCTGCCTGAATGCTCTGGCTTTTCCAAGACACCCTTCAATGGAAGATCAGTAACGACTAGAATCGAATGAGCTTGAAAATATGGTCTTAATCTTCTTGCTGAAGTTATAAGCATTAAAGCCAACTTTTCGAGAATAGGATAACGAGTCTCTGCATTCTTCAGGATTCGACTCACGTAATAGACTGGGAATTGCTTCTTTTTCTCCTATCGGACCAAAACAGAGCTTATGGCATCAGCTCCGACTCCCATATATAGAAAAAGATTTTCTCCCTCTCGTGGGCTTTGGAGCAAAGGAGTCGATGTCAACTGCTTTTTAAGCTGAGTGAAAGCATCATCACATTCCTTTGTCCACTCGAACCTACTCCCTCCCCGGAGGGTCTTAAAGAAAGGTGCACTCTTATCCCCTGATCGGGAGATGAAACAACTTAAGCCTGCCATCCTCCCTCCCAGCTGCTGAATTTCTTTGGGGGACTTGGGAGGTGGCATCTCCAGAATACCTTTTACTTTGTCTGGATTGGGTTCCAGCCCTTCTGGAGTAAGGAGGTGACCCAAAAATTTTCCTTTACTTGCCCCGAAAACACACTTCAACGGATTCAACCTCATATTAAAAGTTCGAAGGGTTGCGAAAGTTTCCGAGAGGTCCCTAAGATGAGAAGAGAATAATTTTCTTTTTATCAAGAGGTCATCAACATATACCTTAAGGTTTCTTCCCTTTTGACTCCTGAAAATTGTATCCATCATTTTCTGATAGGTTGCTCCAGCATTTTTTAGCCCAAAAGGCATTACGAGATAACAGAAGCAACCGTCATTTGTGATGAATGAAGTATGAGGTATATCTGGTTTATGCATTCTGATTTGATGGTAACCTGAAAAAGCATCTAAAAAGCTCATAAAAGAATAACCTACCGCAGAATCTACTAAAGAATCTATCCAAGGCAAGGGGTAGTAATCCTTGGGGCAAGCTTTATTGAGTTTGGTAAAGTCGACACACATCCTCCACTTTCCACCCGACTTCTTTACCATTACAACGTTTGACACCCATTCTGGGTACTGGATTGGTTGGACGAACTTTGCCTTCAGGAGCTTCTCTACCTCTTCACGGATAGGCTGTGCTAGAGTAGTTGCAACAGACCTCTTCTTCAGCTGGATCAGGATGAAGCTTGGGTCAAGATTGAGATGGTGGCAAGCAACATCTGGGTCCACTCCAGGCATGTCATCTGCCGACCAAGCGAAGATATCTAGATTTTGCAAAAGGCAAGAGTTGAGCTGACTCTTGTCAGCTTCAGATAATTCAGCGTTGATGGAGAGGCTCTTGCTCTCATCTTTCTCGCTGATTCGAACCTCTTGAGTTGCTTGGGCAGGTTCCAAGCGAACTCCATCTCTTGCATCCTCCTCAATTTCCTCTGCAGCTTGGACTTGTTCAGGAGCTTCAATTGATTCAGCCATCATGACTTCTTGGGGTGAAGAGGACACGATCATGTTGACCGTCTTTACGTAGCATTCCCTAGCTTTCCTTGGGTCGCTCCTGATTCGGTGTTGTTTGTCGTTCAAGGCGAACTTCACCGCTTGATGATAGGTGGAGACAATGGCTTGATATCCATTCAAGAAGGGTCTTCCAAAGATTGCGTTGTAGCTACTGGGAGCATCAACGACTATAAATTTGACCAGCTTCACTATCCCTCCCAGGATTACAGAAAGAGTGACGAGCCCTTCTACTTCTTTCTTCTCTCCTGAAAAACCATAAAGGGGGCCTTCAGTTGATAGTAGGGTTTTACCTGTCTTCAACGCCTCGAAGGCAGGTTTGAAGAGCAAGTTGACTGAGCTTCCCATGTCTATCAGAATCTTCTCCGCTGTGTAATTTTCAATTACAGCTTTAATGACGACCGCGTCGTCAAAGGTATTCGTGGTCTGAGGAAGGTCTTCATCACCGAAAGTGACCGTTCCCCGGACCGGGGCTGAAGAGGTGGCAGCAACCTCTGATTGGTAAACCCTCTTCAGACTTGCCTTTCTTGAAGACTCCGGACCTGCACCTCCGTGGATACAGAAAAGATTGCCCAAGGTGCCTTCGTCATCAGCATCCACGCATTCATTGGGAAAGCCGATATTGCCGAGATGGCCAATATCATCCACTTCTTCGCATGCCCAATGGACTTCCGCTACTTCCTTAGCATTGGAGGTTGAGGCTTTGGCAGAATCATTCTTCTGAATGAGATTTTGGAGCTTACCCTCCTTCAGAAGCTTCTCAAAGAACAGGCGGAGAGCTCTACAATCCTCTGTCAAATGTCCCCTATCCCTGTGGTATTCACAGTAGAGAGTAGGATTTCTGGTCTTTGGATCCGAGTTTAGCGGAGCTGGCCTCTTGAAAAAGGGCTGCTTCTGAAGGATTTGGAGCACTTCACTCATGGAAACACCAAAGTCTGTAAAAGACTCTTGGGATTCATTGTAGAGTGAAGGAATGGGCAGAAGGGGAGGTTGGGCGTACTAGATCTGGTGGACTGGGGTGACTTGCGGAGCAGGAGTGGCGGGGGATTGAAGAAATGAACCTTGAGGTGGGAAAGAATGGTTACCTCGATTGAAGCGGTTGTTGCGATAGTTCTTACCTCTCGGAGCTGGAGGTGGAAGCTCTTATCGAGGCTTTGAGGAAGATGGGGCAGGATAGAATCCCGCAGAGCCTTTCTGAGTGGCCCTGTTGGTCAAATTGCTCACATAGGTGGGGTTGTTGATCTCCCCTTCTATGTAGCGATTGGCAATGCTGATCAACTCCTGATAGGAGCTAGACTCCTTGGTTGTGACTTTGAACTTCAGAGGACCCTCCTGCAGGCCACTGATCAAAGCTACCATGTAGAGCTCGGGATCCATGTCTCTGACTCCCAAGATCTCTTTTTGAAAACGGTCAATGAAATGTGCTGCAGTCTCGTTGTCGCCTTGCTTAATCTTGAAGAGGGTCGCGGGACCACTCTTCCTTTTCTTCGCGGTGGCAAACCTCAGAAGGAGCTCTTGCCTCAGGGCGGCAAAGCTCGAGATAGACTGACAAGGCAGCTTATAGAACCATTCCATGGCCGACCCATCAAAGGAGGTGACCATCAGTTTGCACCTCACTCCATCTGAAATGGTCCTGAGAGCAACAGCAGACTCGAAGGCTTGAAGATGACACATTGGATCGGTCTCTCTTGTATACACAGGAAGGCGGGGCTCTCTAAATCCATGAGGAATCGGATCCCGACAAATCTCATCAGTAAAGGGGGAAGGCTCCCCAAACTTAGAAGGTCCGGGTGGAGGAAGGAAGGAAGCAGGAGGATCTTGAGGGTAAGCAAACCCTTCTTCAAAATTCAGGGTCTGAGCCGGAGGCCCCTGGGCTGCGGCTCGGAAAGAATTACGACGGGTGGCGAACTCCTCATGATGAGATCGCTGAGGAGCTGCAGGCTGGAAAACGGGATGATCGCTCGGGTGACCGCCTGCCATGCAGTCAGGAGTGGCGACCTGAGAGGCCTGGGGAAGGATCTTCTGGTAGATCGCCGTAAGAACCTGGTTCATGGCCTCAATCTGCTTCGCGGACTCCTGCTGAGTCCGGACGACTTCTTGTCGATCTCGAGCGGCCTCTTGCTAGCTCGGGCGGC
>JAWHQI010000420.1:1155000-1707500 GCA_033032865.1 Dactylorhiza incarnata | reverse complement strand
TACCACCTTCGAATCTGAAAGCTTTTAATACAAAGTGATGATGCTAGAATGAAAAATTTGTGGTAATAAGGTGCAAGGTTATGTAAAGATTACAAATATATGATTTGTAAGTTATTCAAATTATAGGCTATCTATCAAATGACATACAGATATTAAATAAGTAATCAATCACTTAAGCATTTTGTAAGTTTAGTCTAACACTCCTAAAATACCTTTTAAATCAATTTCGACAATTATTTCATTTGTCTTAATAATATCATATGACATATTTAGAGTTTGATTTATGATGATAGGGGACTTTTATAGGTAATGGATTTAGAGGGATGAAAACAAAAAGGATTAGTAGATCACTTGAAAAATAATATGACTTTTTATTCAATTTTATTCAATTTGTTTTATTAATGAACTTTGGCTTAATATGAGAAAGTCATATCACAAGTTATGTAAAGTAATCATACCATGTTGGTCCAACAAAAAGAAAATAAACAAACAAGGAGAAGTTTTAGCATATCATGAAGTAGCGATATTTCATATTTAATTATTTCTACTTCATGCATTTGTATGGTACCTAATGAATAAGAGATTTAGGTATCCAAAGGGGACCAATTGGGATGGTTCCTTTGGGTACCCAAATACATCTTGTTTGCTTTTGGAGGAATAGAAATGAATGAGCCCTTTTGAGTGGAGTTTGTGTTTCATCTTTAACTTTGGTTCTCCATTCAAACCTTGGTTTAATATTATTTTTATGTATCAAATTTCTATTGTGATTATCTTTATCTTTAAGATTATAATTATAATGATTATTGAAAGTATTTTTCATAGGAAATTTGTGAACATTTAATTTTATGTTGGGAGAAGATTGATGTTGCAAATGATAATGATGATTGTATTTTGGAATTTCATTTTCAATTTTTTGAAGTTTTTTATTTCCATTGTTTTTTACTTATTCAACTTTTGAGAAATCATATTCAACATGCTTTTGGATTTTGCATTATATTGAGAATGTATTTTTTGAGAATTTTTCTTTATGATTTCCTTAAGCAAGTTAATTTAAGTTTTAATTCATTATTCTTAATTTTTAAATTATGTCTAGCTTTATCATAAGCGATTGTGCTATTTATAAGAGTGGAAGCAATTGAATCAATATGATTTTGATAGTTATTTATATATTCATCAAATATTTCATCCATCTCTTTAATTTCAATTTTATAGTCTTTACACTTGGCACAATCATTTTTCAAAGATGAATTTTCTAAACATAATCCTTCATTTTGTTCTTTTACAAAAATAAACTCCTTTTCAAGTTTCTTATGTTTTTCTTTTAATTCATTATATTCTACATAAGGTGTGATGTTTTCAACTAAGGAGACATGGGTAGACCGAGATAACTCAAAATTTGATTCTTCATTAACTTTTGCTTTTAAACCTTTATTTTCTAAGCGCAATTTGCAATTAGCATTTTTCAATTTCTTATTTTTTCGCTTTGTTGTTTGAAGCAATTGTAATGTAGAAATAGAATTACATAATATAAGGGATTTTGATTTCCTTACAGCGCTTGTGGATGAGGCAAGATTTGAACATATTGTTCCTTTGTCTTCTTCATCTTCCTCTTCCAAACAAGAGTTTCCATCATCCTTTCTGCTTGATGAGCATTCTATGTATCCATCATTTGAGTAGCTTTCTTGAATATTTGTGCAAGCTTGTATGTTCTCCAATTCTTGTGTTTGTCCCATACCTACAGAAGGAGAATCATAAGATCTTTCAAGAAAATTCCAAATCTCATAAGCGGTAGGTAAATTATAAATAAGTTTGAAAATATTTTGATTTAACGCACAAAATAAACAATTTATAGATTTTGCATTTAAAACAATTTCGTTTCTAGTTAGTACGCTAGGTGGCTTTTCAATAGTAATATTCCAAACTTTTTCATCTAAAGCTTTAAGAAAGTTTTTCATTAATATTTTCCACCCTTTATAATTTTTGCCCATAAATAAAGGTGGTGATAATACTTTTTCATTTATATTAGAATTTTCCCCACTCGTAGAAGCGAGTTCATGATCAAGATACGCCATTATTCCCGGTTGTTAAGTCGATTTGGAATAACCTGGCTCTGATACCACTTGCTGGATCTTGAGGCGCCCTTAGAGGGGGGGAGAATAAGGGTTTTAAAAACTTTAAACTTTAATAGAAAACTTTTGATATTTTGGTAGAAGTAAGTTAAATCAAAAGTAAAGAGATAATGAAATTAGAAATGAAATCAATTTTATTGAACAAGAAAAGACATCATTATCATTTAAAAAATTGATTACAAAATCTGATTTCTATGACGCTAGAAATCGAAGGCGAAATATAAAATATTCCTTTCGTTTTCTATACCGACTCGTATCCCCCACGAACCGGTTGGCTTTAACCGATCTCTCCGCAGATACGGCCTCAAGCCGCTCTAGCCTTCCTATCCCCAGAAAGGCCTCGAGCACCCCCTAGATCTACTCCCTATACCTAGTCTCCAACACGAGGCGAATTACTCCCTAAGTCCTACCCAGACCTAGTCGCCAACACGAGGCGAATTCACGAACCGATTACAAAGATAAAAATAAAAGACAAATATAAAACTCCCTATGAGGTAATCTGTAGGAGACGACGAAGAATCGCAGAAGATCGTTGAAGTCCAAGTGTGTGTTCTTCGCGTTGTGCTAGCGTATTGATCCAAGCCTCCTTTGATTCCTCCTTTTGAAATATGAGTGGGAGATGTGTTGGTCTGGAAATATGGCCCTCACAAAGTTTCTGAAGTGCTGGAATAGGGCTCTCTACAATCAGTAGTTGGAGAAGACAAAATCCACATTTTTGTAGGACTGGAAGCTAACGTCGTCATTAAGTGTTAACGCCGGGCATTGACTCTGTATAGAAATAACTTGTTGGCTCGGATCTTCAAAATAGGAAGGTGATTCTGCAACTTTGGGAACTTTCATTTTAGGCAACCTTAATGTTGGTGTTAACTCTAACGTCGGGCGTTGAGCCAAATCATTCCCAAAGTGCTCCTGCAATTACGGCTGCTTCCCTCCATTCATTTTGCATCTTGGCGGGAACAAAAGTTAACGTCGGCATTAAGAGTTAACACCGAGCGTTAGCTCTCTTCCTTTCTTTTCAGCATGAGAACAAGTCCAGACCAATAGCAGCAACTAAGTGTCATATATGTTCAAAACCTGCATGCTAAAAACACAAATGCAAGCAAGATCAAATACAAGTAGGATTTGTTATTCTCAAATCAAAGGGATGCGAAAAACCATGTTCCAACACTCCTGCGCCGCCTTCTAGCAGGAAGGAGGTTTTGTGCCCCATGTCGTTGGAGGAGAAGTTTCGCTGTGGGTATTTTGTGGTGGTTTAGAGTCCCAAATCTTTGAGTGGAGGCTGGATCCATATAGGAACAACCACTATGACCTTGCTCCATCATGTTCGTGCAAATACAATTGCTCAGCGACGCTCTGCAAGGGTAACGATTTCTTTCCCCAGTCTTAGGATCGTATTTTCTGTATTTTGTGCATTTGATTATGTTCCGTGCAATGAGAGTCCCCTCACGCCATTTCGGTTAAGGACGGGGACTCCGCCAGGGCGTGGGATTGCGACCCCAGCATATGTTTATGTGAGCTGCATGTAGAGTCCCTCTCCCGCTACGCGGTGGGGAGCGGGGACTCCGCCAGGGCGTGGGATTGCGATCCCGGTGTAGTTTTTCTGCTTTTACTTTGCTTAGGAGGGCCACCTTCCTCCAAATGGATCCGGTGTGTTTCCCTCGGTTCATTGCGAACCCCTAGGTCGATTGTGTCCGTCCCCGGCATAAATGTGCATTATTGATCCGACGGGCGAGTCTGGACTTAGACATGTTGTGTGAAGCCTACCCATGGCGGCAAGACCAGATCGGTGATGTTTTTGTGATGTGCATTGCGATTACCCCTAGATATGTGAACGGGATTGTCCCGTGCTATTCGTCGTAGAATTATAGGAATTCATGGGCTTTATTCGTGAATGCCCGGTTCGGCGGGCCTGTGTTGGGCCCGGTAGAACGTCATTTTGTGGGCTTTTATTGGACGGGCGGATCCCTGTCCCTGCGTAGATTGCGCTTCCGTAGACCAGTCCTCTGCCACTTTTAAAAGGAAGTTGTAGGTTGTATGTTTTCTGACCAGCCCTTTGCCACTTTGAAATGGCAGTTGTAGGTCGTATGTCTTCTGACCAGCCCTCTACAATGTCAAAAGGTAGTTGTAGGTCGTATATTTGCTGACCAGTCCTCTGCCACCTCAAAAGAGGTAGTTGTAGGTCGTTCATCCCAAACCAATCCTCTGTCCATGCTATGGAGTAGTTGTAGGTTTGGTCCCTTCTGTCACTACGATTGATCGAGTCGATGTCGTACTATTTTACTGGGCATTGAAGTTTAGATCG
Organism: Dactylorhiza incarnata; assembly: GCA_033032865.1. Classification (NCBI taxonomy): domain Eukaryota; kingdom Viridiplantae; phylum Streptophyta; class Magnoliopsida; order Asparagales; family Orchidaceae; genus Dactylorhiza; species Dactylorhiza incarnata. The sequence continues at coordinate 1,703,069 of JAWHQI010000420.1, read as the reverse complement.
TGTGCTTTCGGTGTGTTCATAGTGCGTGTGTGGTAGTTTGAAGGGTGGCGCTTAGTGTGTCCCCTAACTCTTGGTCCTTTGTTCCTTGTTTACATATTTTCATGTGCGTGCGTACTTGTAGGAGAGCGATATACTCGCCCCGGAGTCCGCAGGGATGGTCGAGGGAAGGAGTCGTTACGTTGTGTTGGTCAGCCCCATGCTGACCTTCGTTGCACCGCCTTTTTGTTCTTGGTTTCAGGTGGCGGAGCTCGCAGTGGTGTGTAGTGGGCCGGAGCCCATGGGTTGTTGAGGAGCTGGTTAGGGTCTTCTCTTTATTCTGGGGTTTTCCTGTAGCCCTTTTGTTTGTCTGTACCTCTTTTGGAAGCCTTGTAAGGCCTTAAGGTCGTATCACTTCGGTACTGTTTTCCTTATTGATGTGGACATTCTGGACCCTATGTTTTGGGCTTGTGGTTAGCTTCTGTTTCTGTTTACTCGGAGTTTTATTAGCATGTTACCTTGTATCAATGACTAACATTTTAGGCTTTGTGGATATAATATATCGTGGGGACCCGGCCGGACTCATGTTATATTCTATTTGCAGACCAGGGATGTTACAATTGGTATCAGACTGAAACCGAACCGAATCCAATCGGTTCGGTTCGGTTTCGGTTTTGGGCCTGCAAGCGGTTCGGTTCGGTTTTATGTAAAACCAAAACCGAACCGAATAGCCTCAGTTTTTGCGCACCGAAAACCAAAACCAATCAGTTCGGTTCGGTTTTTTACCTGTCGGTTCGGTTTTCTACATTTTATTTGAGGTTGTTTAGTATTTTTGTAGGTTCATGCGTTCTATCATAACATTTTATGAGATTTTTGAACTATAAGAACAACATTTAGTGATTTAGATTAACTAATGCACCAAAAACATTTAGAACAGAGGTTACAGAGCTGATGGCACAAACCCTACGGAAATTAGAAATAGAAATATAGAATGAAATCTCGGCGTTGTACCTGTGTATAAAAATTTATTGCTTGTACAAAATTTATTGACTCAACTAGTGAAACTGTGTACAAAAAGACAAATGAATAATGATATTTTATATTATGCTTTTAATTCTCCATGAACGGAGCTGATGGAGTGATGGTTGTAACTGAGGGCATTTAAGAAACCTTGAATAACTGCCGGAGGAAAAAAATTATGCCGAAAATTATTCCGGAGGATACAAAATTAGCCCAAAATTAGGTGATGGTCGGTTCGGTTCGGTTCAACCGGTTTTTCCAGGGTGAAAACCGAACCTAACCGAATATGGGTCGGTTTTCAACCACCACAACCGAAATAGAACCGAATCAGTCAGTTCGGTTCAAAAGTCGGTTCGGTTGACTCGATTCGGGCGGTTTCGGTTTTTTGCGCACAGGCCTACCGCAATGCTGCCGACAGCAGTACTTCTGGGTCTACTGCTGCCAGTCCACCATCTGCGGAAATGGTAAGAATAATCACAGAGGTATTACTTGCTGCTTTAGATACGAGACAGGGCAGATTGATTCCAAATGCTGCACCCGCCATACCTGCCACTCCCAAAGTGGCCCCGATGCCTGATCCTGCTGCGATACTTGTTCCGGTCGCACCTACTGCTGCTGCTGCGGTACCCATTGATGTTGCGGTACCAGTCATTGCTACTATACCTGATGTTGCTGCTGCAGTGCCGTTGGATAATCCTCGATCACGGGATGACCCATTGAAGCATTTCTTGAGCTTCAACCCACCATCTTTCTCGGGGAGTGAGACAACTATTGAAGTCGAGGATTGTTTGTCCAGAATTAAGAGAACTCTGGCTACCACTCAGACTGTCAAGGAGCAGATGTCGAGCCTAGCCACCTTCCTACTCAAGGGGGAGGCGAGGCTTCGTTGGGAAGAGGAGGCAGAGATGAGGTTTCACGGTAGAGAGCTGACAGAGATAGCTATGGAGGAATTCTCTGAGTCCTTCTTGGAGCGCTTCATTCCTGAGGCGACTCGCCTACAGTTGCAGAACCAGTTCTTTCGGTTACTATAGAGGGATATGAAGGTGGATGAGTATCTCCACGAGTTTACCCATCTGGGTCGCTTCTCTGGGGGATTATTAGCCAAGGAGAAGACCAAAACTCACAGGTTCTTTGATGGATTACATGATAATCTGAGGTTGAACTTGTCAGGGCCTAAGTCCCTTAGTTTTAGCGCCCTGGTGGAGGAGGCAAGAGCGTTAGAGATGGACTTGGAGAGAGTCCAGCACCGCAGGGGATTTCAGTCAAAGAGCACTAAGTTCAAGGCGTCAAAGTCCTAGGGGAAACCCGAATTCAAGCGGTATAATAAGAAGCAAAGGAAGGCAGACTACGCGCCAGCACTGTCTACCGCTTTGGAAGTCACTACTGGTTGAGGCCCCTTCACTTGCTACAAATGCGAGGTTGCAGGACACATTGCTGGTTTCTGTCGTCAGGGCCCCCTGAGGACTGATCGTCTAGCGTTGGAAGCTCCCAAAGCAGCAGGGGCCAGCTATCAAGAAAAAGGGAAGGTTGCAGAGTCATCAACCTCCCAGTACCCCCCCCCCCCCCCCCCCCCCCGACTCAGCCAAGGGTCTTCGCTCTCGGTCAGCAGGACGCCATTCGGCAGAATGACGTCGTGACATGTACATTTATGCTTTAATTACTGTCATTTAAATTGCTTATAATGCGTGGGTACGCTTAAACCTCATGTACTCATAAGGATTCATATTGGTCTTTAATCACCTTGCGAGAGCGTTTTTCAACACCGGCGCATCTCACTCCTTTCTATCAGAAGAATTTTTGGTGCGAGTCAGGGTGCCTTGTATGTTGGCAGAAGAGAAGTTGGATGTGCTCTTACCCAATGGTTTCTTAATGAGTACGAAGAGGAAGAGCCGTGGGAAGGTTAGCATTGGAGAATAAGACTTCGATTTGGAAGCCGCGCTGCTACCGTTGTCGGAGTTTGACATCATCTTTGGTGTGGATTGGCTAACAAAGCAGAGCGCATGTATTGATTGCAAGTCAAAAGAAGTGTTGTTAGGTGGAGGGTGCCTAGGCGGAACTCGTTTTATCGGTCTGAGAGGTGCGAGCAAAACCTTGATGACCGCCCTCCAGGTAGTGAAAGCAACACGGAAAGGCGCGGAGCTATTTTTTGCTTTGGTAGAGGCTTCAGAGCGTAAGCCCAAACTGTGTGACGTGCCAGTTGTAGCGGAATTTGTGGACATCTTTCCGGATGAGCTTCCTGGGGCCTCGCCCTAGAGGGAAATCGACTTTTGCATTGAGCTTGTGCCGGGTGCCAAACCCGTGTCACGCTCACCCTATCATATGGCGCCAAAAGAGATAGCAGAGTTGAAAGTGCAATTGCAGGAATTGCTCGAGCAAGGATATATATGTTTGAGCTCGTCACCGTGAGGTGCACCGGTCCTTTTCGTGAAGAAGAAGGATGGTAGCTTGCGCCTGTGCATAGATTACAGGGAGTTGAATAAGTTAACGAAAAAGAACAAGTATCTGATTCCCCGCATTGACGATCTGTTTGATCAACTGGTAGGATTCACGGTGTATTCAAAGTTGGATTTGAAGTCCGGATATTATCAGCTCAGTATACAAGAGTCTGGCATCCCAAAGACTGCGTTCAGCACACGTTACGGGCATTATGAGTTCACGGTGATGCCTTTTTGGCTCACGAATGCGCCGTCTGTCTTTATGGACCTGATGAATAAAGCTTTTCGGGAGTACCTAGATCTGTATATTATTGTCTTCATCAATGATATTTTGGTGTACTCGCAGTCCGAGGAAGAGCATGTTGGCCACCTTCGTACAGTCTTGACCGTCCTAAGGAGACATCATTTATATGCAAAATTTTCCAAGTGCGAGTTCTGGCTACCGTCTGTAGAATTTTTGGGGTATATCGTTAGTGGAGAGGGTATTGCGGTAGATCCGACGAAAGTTGCAGCGATCCGAGAGTGGCCAGAGCTGAGGAGTGTAACAGAGGTCCAGAGCTTTTGGGGCTTGCCGGTTATTACAGGCGCTTTGTGGAGAACTTTTCACGGATTGCACTTCCCCTCACTACGTTGACTAGGAAGGATCAGAGGTTCTTCTAGACGCCAGAGTACGCTCGTGCTTTTGAGGAGCTAAAGAGCAGATTGATTTCCGCCCTAATCCTGTGTTCGCCTTGTGAAACTGCAGGTTACCTGTTGTACAATGACGCCTCGGGTAGTGGTCTGGGATACGTTCTATGTCAGCTTGGAAAAGTTATCGCTTACGGTTCACGCCAGCTGAAGGTACACGAGATAAACTACCTGGTCCATGATCTAGAATTGGCGGCCATGAGGGTTGCTCTGAAGTTGTGGAGGCATTATCTTTATGGTGTGAAGATCAAAATCTTCACAGACCACAAGAGCCTGAAGTACCCACTGGATCAGAAAGATCTGAATATGCGTCAAAGGAGTTGGATGGAGTTCTTGGGAGACTACACATTCGAGATACTGTATACCCCTGGGAAGGGGAATGCGGTAGCAGACGCTCTGAGTCACCGGGCACCGGCGCAGGCATGTTGGATTATGGCTCACGATGAGCGGTTGATACGTGAGTTGGAGGCTATGGAGATCTCCTGCATAGATCAAGGATCGTCTTCCACCGCCGTTCTGAGCTGGATGGAGGTACAATACGACATTTGTGATCATGTGAGACAGGCCTTGGAGTTTGATCCGAGCACGCATCATTATTTGGCGGAGTCCGCTGGGGGGCCGAACGCCGAGTTTATCTTTGAGGATGGGTTACTGCAGAAGAATGACAGACTCTGTGTTCCAAATTATGGGAAACTGCATGACGAATTGATGTACGAGGCCCATTTCACTAAGTACTCGATTAATCCGGGGAGTACCAAAATGTATCAAGACATGAAAACACTGTTCTAGTGGCCGGAAATAAAGAAGGATATAGCTCTTTTTGTGGCAAAATGCCAAACGTGCGCGTTGGTGAAGGCCGAGTGTCAACGACTAGGAGGTTTTTTGAAGTCATTACCAATTCTGGAGTGGAAATTTGATAATATTTCAATGGACTTTGTGCCCGGGTTGCCAAAGTCGTTGCAGAAAAATTATTCGATTTGGGTGATCGTAGATCGGTTGACTATGGCAAATTTCATTCCAAATCAGAAGAGCGATTAAGTTGAGAATCTGGCAAAGCTTTATGTGGAAAACATTGTTCGATTGCATGGCGTCCCTCGCATCATCGTTAGTGTGATGGGCGGTTTACTTCCGGAGATTGGAGACATGTCCATCGTTTGTTGGGCACAAAACTCAAGTTTAGCACAGCCTTCCATCCGCAAACGGATGCGCAGACCGAGAGGACAAATCGGACGATGGAGGACATGTAATGCCCTACCAGTACGAAAAGTATAACAGCAGGTCCGGCCGGGACCCCACGCCATACAAACCACACTAGCTAGGAGTTAAAAGGTGATAACCAGAAAAGTAACCACAAAACGAGAGTACAAAAACGTAAGCGGAAGCATTAATTAAACCATTCAAAAAGACATGTCCACTATCATAGGAATGAGTCCAGAAGTAAGAGTTACGGCCTTAGGGCCTTACATCAAATCAATGTACAAAACTCCAAAAAAACATACATCGGCACGCAGGCCGGCAATACATGAGAAAACAGGAAAAGAGGCTGGCCTTCGAGGGCCAACACAGCAAAAGGGCCAACGCCTGCTACTTCCCGCTAGGCTCAGCTGCACATGCATAAGAACATTCCACCAAGCGGTGGCAAACAAAGTAACGGTCAGCACAGCTGACCAAATTATAACGACCCCACCCCTTTCCCGGGGTGGCGGAGCTTCTACCCTGCAAGCAAGCTATACTAGCACAAATACTAGTATACAGAAGGTGCAACTACACAAGGTGAGGTTTCAAGCACAATCAATCTTCTAGGTTGAGCATCAAAAAGAAGGGAACCTAGGTATGCACATGATGTTGGTTGGGTTCACCCGAAGGTTTCCCACAACCGCCTAAGCAATCGCATGAGGCTAAACATAACATCAAATTCACAACACTCCACCCTAAGGGTCACAACCTTGGGTGGGAAACAAGAGCTTTTGGTCGGTCTAGGTATGACACCTTCCACGACCTCTCCCATGATCACACGGCTTTCATGAGGAAGGGACCTCTCGCCGATCTGCATGGAAACGGGTTCGGTTCAGCTTTGCCCGTGCTCTAATCGTCGCGATCTATCGCACGACGCGGGTACGGCTTCACCTCGGCCCGTAAGGGTTTAACACTTTCAAGTGCTACACTAAAAATATACGCTACGCACCTAACCCCTTCACAAGGATCTAGGCTTCGCGAATTCTCAACAAGGGAGGTACATACCCTCCGCACCAATTTCGTGGTGAAGGTTTGCCTTCATCCAAAACTCAAAGCATGGGGCTTTCGTTAGGATCTTCACAAGACGCCTACACTTAACTCCCGCAATACTATAGGTGAGTTCACGGAGTCATTCTCCGGCACGCATTCTAGGCCTAACCTAAATGCAACGTCGCAAATCAAGCATCACCGATTCGGGCTCACGGCCACGAATAGGTTTCACACACAATGCCTAAATCCGCACGACTACCGGATTTTCTACATGCAATATGCCGGGGACGGACACAATCTACCCGGAGTTCCGAAGAACTTGAGGAAATCCTACACTTCACCCATTTGGTGAAGGGACTCCTCATGCAATCAAAGAAAGAGGAATAAATGGACAAATACAAGTCCAAAGTTCGGGAGGAAGAATCGTTACCCTAGACGTGTTCTTCTTCGCCATGGATCCGAGATTCTACGCGGAGGGAAAGAACCGCACCGGGCTGCACTCTCCGGATCTGGAAACGGCTCGCGAAACGGAGCTCCGGAGCTCCGTCAATGGCGAAATCTCCTCTTCTTCTTCCTTGCCCCCTTCTTCTTCCTCTAGCCTAGGAGAGAGAAACACTATGAAATAATGAGGGTTTAATCCCTCTCCAAAGCCCTAAAACCCCCCAGCATTAAATCCCAGCCGTTGGATCGAATTCCAAGAAATTTGATCGGTCGGATCCTCTTCTCCGCTCAAAATCGCGGAACAGAATAAACAGGGCGCACGATCACAGGCGCACGGTCAGTGGTCGTGCGCGACGAGGGCACTGGTCGTGCGCACTATCCGGGACAGAACTCTGAATTCTTGCGAATAAGCGCACGATCGCTGGCGCACGATCACTGGTCGTGCGCGAAGAGGGAAATGGTCGTGCGCACTGTCCGAGACAGAACTCGATTCTCTTCTGAATTAACGCACGATCGCTGGCGCACGATCACTGGTCGTGCGCGATGAGGCCACTGATCGTGCGCTGAGAGCAGACAGGGAAAAATCTAGCCTGCTTCACGTGCCGCACTACCACTCCGCCTACTTCGCGGAACTACCAGATTTGGGGTGTTACAGCTCCACCCTCCTTAAAAGAATTTCGTCCCGAAATCCAGGAAACAGTAATAGCATAGATTACAGTTATACTTTACCTGAGGGAAAAAGCTCGGGATACTCCGCAAGCATCGTTTGCTCTCTCTCCCAAGAGAGCTCCTCTCGGCCGCAGTTATCCCACCGGACTTTTACCATCCGAATGGACTTGTTCCGCAGCTGCTTTACTTCGGTATCTTCGATGCGTAAAGGCTTGACTTTCGTCGACAACCCACTATCAACCGGAACTTTGCCGACCGCAACGATATGAGTAGGCTCTTGCACTGCCTTCCTCAACACTGAAATGTGAAACACGTCGTGCAGACCGCTCAGCTCTGCAGATAGTGCAAGCCGATAAGCCGCATCACCAACACGCTCCACGATCTCAAACGGTCCCAAGTACCTTGGACTGAGCTTTTTCAAGCGTCGAATCCTTGATACCCCTTTGAACGGTTTGATCTTCAAGTAAACCCGGTCACCCACGGCGAACTCTAGGTTTCTATGTTTGGCATTGAAATACTTTGCTTGCCTATCCTGGGCAACCAATAGCCTTTCGCGTAAAGTCCGGATCGTCGAAGTTGCTTCTTCAACATCCTTTCGCTTCAATAGCTTTGTATCGCCCGTTTCCGCCCAAGACAACGGCGTACGACACTTCTTACCATAGAGGGCCTCGAAAGGAGCCATCTTTATGCTGGCTTGGTAGCTATTATTGTAGGCGAATTCGATCATATAGAGATGATCCTCCCACTTCTTTCCAAAGTCTAGAGCGCACATTCGGAGCATATCCTCCATAGTCCTGTTGGTTCTCTCGGTCTGTCCATCCGTTTGCGGGTGGAAGGCCGTGCTGAACTTCAGTTTTGTGCCCAACAGTTCATGGATAAGCCTCCAATCTTTCGATGTGAAACGCCCGTCACGATCGCTGACGATGCTACGAGGGACACCGTGCAGTCTCACGATACTATCCACATAGAGCTTTGCTAGCTTCTCTACGGAATCATCCTTCCGGTTCAGAATGAAGTGTGATACCTTTGTCAAACGGTCCACGATCACCCAAATGGCGTCGTTTCCATGTTGCGATCTCGGCAATCCGTGCACGAAATCCATCGAAATATCATCAAACTTCCACTCCGGAATCGGCAAGGACTTCAGAAACCCACCGGGACGTTGACATTCCGCTTTCACCAACGCGCAAGTATGACACTTGGCCACGTAAAGGGCAATGTCTTTCTTCATGCCCGGCCACCAGAACAGTTTCTTCATATCCATAAACATTTTAGTGCTCCCCGGGTGGATCGAGTACTTGGTATGATGAGCCTCGTACATCAATTCCGCCCGTAGAGTACCAACGCTTGGGATGCATAACCTTTCCTACTTCCACATAAGGTCGTCTTCGAAGGAGAAATCAGCGTTTAACCCTTCAACGGTTTCCGCTTTGTATCGTTTCAAGCTCTCGTCCAACTCCAATGCTTGTCGAACTCGGTCGGCAAGGTCGTAGTGAACTTCCGTCCAGTTCAAGCATGCTGAAGTAGACGTTCTCCTATCAATGCAAACGATCTCCATTTCTTCTAGCTCACGGATTAGACGCTCATCGTGCATCAAAATCCAATTTGCTTGTGCGGGAGCCCGACGACTCAACGCGTCTGCAACTACGTTTCCTTTACCGGGAGTATACTTGATATCGAAGGTGTAGTCCCCAAGGAACTCCATCCACCTCCTTTGGCGCATGTTCAACTCCCTTTGATCTAGTAAGTACTTGAGGCTCTTATGGTCGGTAAAGATATCGATCTTCACGCCATATAGATAGTGCCTCCAAAGTTTGAGGGCAAAAACCACGGCCGCTAGCTCCAAATCATGGACCGGGTAATTCCTCTCGTGAACCTTCAGTTGCCGGGAGCCGTAGGCAATTACCTTCCCGAACTGCACTAGGACACAACCCAAACCACTTCCTGAGGCGTCGCTATAAATTTCGTAGCCTTCCGTACCTTGTGGCGAGCATAGAATGGGCGCCGTGGTCAGGCGGCTCTTCAGCTCTTCAAAAGCTCGTGCGCACTCGGGCGACCAAACGAACTTATGATCCTTCCTAGTCAGTTTTGTGAGAGGAAGTGCGATCCTCGAGAAGTTTTCCACAAAGCGCCTATAATAGCCGGCAAGTCCTAAGAAACTTCGGACTTCCGCTACGTTTTTCAACAAAGGCCACGCTTGGATCGCTTCTATCTTCGACGGATCGACTGCAATTCCTTCGCCACTAACAACATGACCAAGGAATGCCACTGATGGTAGCCAAAACTCGCACTTGGAGAACTTGGCATATAGCTGACTCCTCCTCAAGGTGCTCAGGACCGCGTGCAGATGCCCTACATGCTCCTCTTCCGACTGAGAGTATACCAAAATGTCGTCGATGAAGACGATCACAAATTGATCTAAATACTCTCGGAATGTCCTATTCATCAAGTCCATGAATACCGACGGTGCGTTGGATAGACCGAACGGCATTACCGTGAACTCATAGTGTCCAAAGCGGGTACTGAACGCTGTCTTTGGAATGTCACATTCCCTTATTCGCAGTTGATAGTAGCCGGACCTTAGGTCTAGCTTGGAGTAAACCGTCGACCCCATCAGTTGGTCGAATAGATCATCGATTCTAGGAATCGGATATCGGTTTTTCTCGGTCAACTTGTTTAGCTCTCTATAATCAATACATAGACGCAAGTTCCCATCCTTCTTTTTCACAAAGAGGACCGGTGCACTCCAAGGCGAGGAACTTGGACGTACGTAGCCTTGCTCTAGCAGCTCTTGCAATTGGACCTTCAACTCTGCCAATTCCTTTGGCGCTATTCGGTATGGTGAGCGGGCCACAGGTTTGGCACCTGGCACCAACTCGATACAGAAATCAATCTCCCGATGAGGCGGAGCCCCAGGGAGTTCGTTAGGAAACACGTCGGCGTATTCCGCTACAACTGGGACATCACACAACCTGGGCTTTGGCTCCGAAGCCTCCAACAAGGTGAAGAACAACTCGGTGCCTTTTCTCACCGCCTTAACCACTTGGAGAGCAGACATCAGCGTCTTGCTCGCTCCTCGCATACCGGCGAATGTGGTTTCATCGTCGGTGTTCGTTCCCAGAGTGATCTCCTTTGTATTGCAATCTATGCATGCTCGCTGCTCCGAGAGCCAGTCCATGCCGAAGATCACATCGAATTCAGCTAACGGTAGTAACGACGCTTCCAAGTCAAAATCTTGACTTCCGATCCGCACCTTCACACGGCTCTTCCTATCCGCACTCATTCGAGATCCATTGGGTAGCACTACTTCCAATCTATCCTCTACAAAGGTAGACGGCACTCCGATTCGCACCACGAAGTCCTCGGACAGAAAAGAGTGCGATGCACCCGTATCGAATAGAGCTCTCGCCGGATAATTGAAAATTTGGACGAAACCTAATTGTACACAAATAACACATATAGTCGTACAACAGTAAGAATCATATACATAGCTGTAAAAGCTAACTTCTAATTCGTACCTGTGACGACATCGGTTTGTCGTATAGCTTCTTGTTGGCCAAGCGAATAGACTCTCGGCTGAGTCGGAATGTGTTGGGAGGCCGAAGACTCTGCCGCTTTGCCCTTTTCCGCAGCCCGAGCATAATCCACCGCTCGATTTGCCGCCTTTGGGGGACCACTTCGACACACCGCAGCTTTGTGTCCCACCTTCCCGCAGGTGAAACACGTAATAGGAGTCCGCGCGGTCGTGGCTCCCGAAACATTCGAAGAAGCTGGTTCCGCCTGTTTGAACTTCCGCTTGTTCCTTCTGAAGTCCGGCTTGGACTGAGAGGCCGGAGCATGAAACTCGGGTTTCTTTACAACACTCTTTGCTTGTACCCTCTTCATGTCCAACTCCAAAGATCTGGCGGTTTGCACCATCACTTGAAAGCCAAACGTCATAGGGCCTGCAAGGAGCAGCCTCAACTCGTCCCGAAGCCCTTCATAGAATTTATTCGTCTTCGTCTCCTCATCCTCCACCAATGCCCCCGCATAGCGACTCAGTCTGGTAAACTCATGTAAGTAATCGTCAACGGAGCGATCACCTTGAGTTAACCTCAGGAACTGGTTTTGTAACGCAATGCGTTGGGCAGAGGGGATAAACCGCTGGAGGAACGACTTTGAAAACTCAGCCATTGTTATTTCAGTAATGTCTCTATCGCCGAACTTGTGCAGTTCCTGCTCTTCCCACCACAGCACAGCCTCTCCGTCAAGAAGGAAAGTGGCTAAGGTGACCATCATGGCTTCGTCCGTCGCCGTCGCCCTCAGAGTTCTTCTAACTCTTGACAACCAGTCTTCTGCCTCCGTTGGGGACTCAGATCCCGAGAAAGTAGGAGGATTAAAGCTCAAGAAGTGCTTTAATTGTTGGTCACGCGCTCGCCCCGCAACTACTTGCGCAACTTGACGCTCCACCCTCGGTGCTAACGCCGGTTCCACTGCAGCTACAGGCACAGGGGCATCAACCCTCGGTGCTACCGCAGGTTCCACTGCAGGTTCAATTACCGGGGCCGCATCTGTAGTAGGCGTAGCAGGCTGTGCAAGCCTTTGCGGTTGAGCATTGATCATCGCGAAGACCGCTTCTGCGACCATTCTGATCATCTCAGCCGAAGGAGTGGTTGCTGGCACCTCAGCCGACCCACTACTTTCAGCGGTGTTACGGGGTTGAGACCGCCCCGCAGCACTTCTAGTCACCTATAATCATGCAAGGCACAATTTAGTGACCCTAACTATATCAAACATCAATCATGGAACGCTCAGGTTCCGCAAACAAGTATGTTTTTTCATTCCTAAGTGGACATTCTTATTAGTTTTTGTCGTTCTAGGTGAATGCACAGCCCGTGCGCACCACCCCTTAAAAGGAATTCGTCCCGAATTCGCTAAACTACGGATCGACGCCTTAAGTCCGATACCAAATTGTAACGCCCTGCCAGTACGAAAAGTATAACAGCAGGTCCGGCCGGGACCCCACGCCATACAAACCACACTAGCTAGGAGTTAAAAGGTGATAACCAGAAAAGTAACCACAAAACGAGAGTACAAAAACGTAAGCGGAAGCATTAATTAAACCATTCAAAAAGACATGTCCACTATCATAGGAATGAGTCCAGAAGTAAGAGTTACGGCCTTAGGGCCTTACATCAAATCAATGTACAAAACTCCAAAAAAACATACATCGGCACGCAGGCCGGCAATACATGAGAAAACAGGAAAAGAGGCTGGCCTTCGAGGGCCAACACAGCAAAAGGGCCAACGCCCGCTACTTCCCGCTAGGCTCACCTGCACCTGCATAAGAACATTCCACCAAGCGGTGGCAAACAAAGTAACGGTCAGCACAGCTGACCAAATTATAACGACCCCACCCCTTTCCCGGGGTGGCGGAGCTTCTACCCTACAAGCAAGCTATACTAGCACAAATACTAGTATACAGAAGGTGCAACTACACAAGGTGAGGTTTCAAGCACAATCAATCTTCTAGGTTGAGCATCAAAAAGAAGGGAACCTAGGTATGCACATGATGTTGGTTGGGTTCACCCGAAGGTTTCCCACAACCGCCTAAGCAATCGCATGAGGCTAAACATAACATCAAATTCACAACACTCCACCCTAAGGGTCACAACCTTGGGTGGGAAACAAGAGCTTTTGGTCGGTCTAGGTATGACACCTTCCACGACCTCTCCCATGATCACACGGCTTTCATGAGGAAGGGACCTCTCGCCGATCTGCATGGAAACGGGTTCGGTTCAGCTTTGCCCGTGCTCTAATCGTCGCGATCTATCGCACGACGCGGGTACGGCTTCACCTCGGCCCGTAAGGGTTTAACACTTTCAAGTGCTACACTAAAAATATACGCTACGCACCTAACCCCTTCACAAGGATCTAGGCTTCGCGAATTCTCAACAAGGGAGGTACATACCCTCCGCACCAATTTCGTGGTGAAGGTTTGCCTTCATCCAAAACTCAAAGCATGGGGCTTTCGTTAGGATCTTCACAAGACGCCTACACTTAACTCCCGCAATACTATAGGTGAGTTCACGGAGTCATTCTCCGGCACGCATTCTAGGCCTAACCTAAATGCAACGTCGCAAATCAAGCATCACCGATTCGCGCTCACGGCCACGAATAGGTTTCACACACAATGCCTAAATCCGCACGACTACCGGATTTTCTACATGCAATATGCCGGGGACGGACACAATCTACCCGGAGTTCCGAAGAACTTGAGGAAATCCTACACTTCACCCATTTGGTGAAGGGACTCCTCATGCAATCAAAGAAAGAGGAATAAATGGACAAATACAAGTCCAAAGTTCGGGAGGAAGAATCGTTACCCTAGACGTGTTCTTCTTCGCCATGGATCCGAGATTCTACGCGGAGGGAAAGAACCGCACCGGGCTGCACTCTCCGGATCTGGAAACGGCTCGCGAAACGGAGCTCCGGAGCTCCGTCAATGGCGAAATCTCCTCTTCTTCTTCCTTGCCCCCTTCTTCTTCCTCTAGCCTAGGAGAGAGAAACACTATGAAATAATGAGGGTTTAATCCCTCTCCAAAGCCCTAAGACCCCCCAGCATTAAATCCCAGCCGTTGGATCGAATTCCAAGAAATTTGATCGGTCGGATCCTCTTCTCCGCTCAATATCGCGGAACAGAATAAACAGGGCGCACGATCACAGGCGCACGGTCAGTGGTCGTGCGCGACGAGGGAACTGGTCGTGCGCACTATCCGGGACAGAACTCTGAATTCTTGCGAATAAGCGCACGATCGCTGGCGCACGATCACTGGTCGTGCGCGAAGAGGGAAATGGTCGTGCGCACTGTCCGAGACAGAACTCGATTCTCTTCTGAATTAACGCACGATCGCTGGCGCACGATCACTGGTCGTGCGCGATGAGGCCACTGATCGTGCGCTAAGAGCAGACAGGGAAAAATCTAGCCTGCTTCACGTGCCGCACTACCACTCCGCCTACTTCGCGGAACTACCAGATTTGGGGTGTTACAGGACATGCTTCGCATGTGCGTCATGGATTTCGGACAGCTTTGGGAAGATCACCTTTACATGGTAGAGTTCGCCTATAACAACAGTTATCAGGCGAGTATTCAGATGGCTCCGTTGAGGCATTATATGGGAGGAGGTGTCGCACTCCTTTAACCTGAGCGGAGGCCGGTGATACCAAGCTTTTGAAGCGCAAAGAGGTTAATGATGCGAGTGAGTCGATATGGACCATTCGAGAACGGTTGTTGACTGCCCAAGACTGACAGGCAAAATATTACAACGCCAAACATCGGAACGTGGAGTTTGCAGTAGGCGATTGGGTGTATTTGAAAATATAGCCTTTCAAAAGAGTGTCGAGGATTCGACGCTTGAAGAAGCTGAGCCCGAGGTACTTAGGGCCATTCGAGATCACCGAGCGCATCAGCGAGGCAGCTTATCGACTTGCGTTGTCGACGGAGCTGAGTGGGTTCCACAACGTCTTCTATATTTCTGTGTTGAGGAAGGCGGTGCGGGAGCCCGAGTCTGTGTTGGAGGCCGATAGTGTGTCGGTGGATAGTGGCCTAACTACCAAGGTGATTCTGATTTGCATCATCAATTTCGATATTCGAGAGTTGCGGAGGAAGTCCATCAAGATGGTGAGAGTCCGTTGGGACAACTGTGGTCGTGAGGAGCTCTCTTGGGAGCCAGAAGAGGTCATGCGCGAGGAGTACCCCGACCTTTTTACTCAGGTATGACGAATTTCATTTCGTTGTTTATGCTTTAAATTTCGGGATGAAATTTTGTTAAGGAGGAGAGAATTGTAACACCTTTATTTTATTTAGAGGCCTTGTTGGGCTGCGAATAGCTGAGAGTGGGGTGCAGACCGCCGCACAGGAACTCTCCCGATCTCTTTCTCGCCCTCGCCGCATAGGGGAAGCCGACCTTTCTCCTCTCCTGATCTCCCTCTCTCTCTCATTTTTTCGTGAGCAACCCCCTTCCAGCCCTTGCTTCATCGGCGATCGAGAAGGAGGAGGGTAGCGAGCCTCTAGACGGAAAACCCCTTAGCCGAGATCTGCTAGGGCTCTCCTGCGCTGCCTTCTAGTAGGAATGAGGTTTTGTGCCCCATGTCGTTGGAGGAGAAGTTTCGCTGTGGCTTTTTTGTGGTGGTTTAGAGTCCCAAATCTTCAAGTGGAGGTTGGATCCGTGTAGGAACAGCCACTACGACCGTGCTTCGTCGTGTTCGTGCAAATACAATGGCTCTGCGATGCTCTCCACGGGTAACGGTTTCTTTCTGTTGGAGTTTCTGAGGTGATCTCAAAGCAATCAACAGTTAGTCTTACTGCCAACGCAATATGAGCCTATAGGGTCGCACATAAAAGCATTTGGAGAAGTTGGAGAAAGGATTGTGTTGGCCTTACTCATATTGGATATGAGTGGAGGACCAATCCTGTGACTACTTGGCATTAACTTGAGAATGTCTCAAAGGGAAATCGTTTAAAGGGTTTAAACGAATGGATTTATGCTAGACAAATTCGGGTAAAGGGTTTAACCGAACTGTGTCAAATTCGGCTAAAGGGTTTAACCGAATTATGTTGATTCGACTAATGGAATTCAGCTATATCGATTCGGCTAATGTGATTAACCGAATTATAACAGATTCGACTAAAGGGTTTAGCCGAAATATGTCAGTTCGACGAAATGGTTTCGACGAAATGATATAACCGAATTTATATAGTCGAATCGGCTATAGCATATAGACGAATTCGTCGAAATGGTTTCGCCGAATTTGAGTCGAATTCGGTTATAGTGATTAGTCGAATTCGGCGAATGTAAATCTGGACAGAAATGTTCTGGTCTGTGGATAGCCTGATTTATGCATTTAAGTATAAAAGGGCTTGCGATTCTAGGTTTACGAGAACTAAATCTTCTTCGCGATTTAGACGAGAACGGCCAACCGGAACAGTTCCGCGCGAGGGAATCTCGCTCTTCCCGTCCGCCGATCGTCTTCCGCCGCCGCAAGTCGCCGTCGTGGTCGCCGCCTCCCCTGGATCGGATCTAGCTGTCCGTGGGGACGTTGAGAGCTTCCTTCTCCGACCTAGTTCTTGTACGACAAGAAGCTAGGGTTCTTCATCGCTTGTGTGGACTTCTGTAGAGGGATCGATCCATTTCGATTCTTGATGAACTCAAGGGCAGATTTCGGATTTCTCTTTGGAGCACCTTGGTTGAGTATTGACTCAATCCCGCAAAGGTACTTTGTATTTCGATTTCCTTATTCTCTTGAATCATGAAAACCACAAGATCCGTTAGCTTCTTTTGGGTTGTTCTTGTTATTTTCGCTGCGCATATTTGATATGTCATCCCTTTCGAGGGGTATTGAAAACCCAACAGTGGTATCAGAGGGAGGTTGCGGTCAAGTGCGTGTAAATTGGGACATTTAGAAGCGTTCTAAATGCCCTAATTTCTCTTTGGCGCTGCCCCTTGGACCCCGTTAGGGGCTCAGCCCCTAAGACCCCGCCAGGGGCGCGGCCCCTTGGAACCCCACCAGGAACGCATGTGATTGCGTTGCGATTTTCATGTTTCAGAGGTTGTTTCTGCTCTGCAGTAACCATCCCTCAAAATGGTTTGTGAAACCAAATGTTTAGATTATTGAATCTGACATGAGAGACGAGCTTGTCTACTGCACTTGTGGAGTTGTTGTTCATATGTCCAATGCATGTAAATCTGGAGATTTAGAAGTGTTCTAAATGCTCAGATTTAGCCCTGTTTTTTCAAAGTGTTGATAGACTATTTTTGTGCACATCTGGGATGTATCTGGAATGTGAATGTTGTAATTTTATTTTCTGATTGCGCACTGTGATTAAATGTTAATCATGATTAAAATGTTAATCACTTGAAATAAAAAATCCCTTATCTAATATTAAGTATTCGGATGCCTTCCGATAGATGTCACTCTTCCTGCCTCGATCGATGAAGTGTGGGCTTGCCAAAGCAAAGTGCATTAATCTATCTTGGTAAGGGTGCGAGCGGATAATTGTGATATCCCACTGTCGACATCGGTTCTAACTTAACTAGGTGACCTCCAAGGTTGAGTGCCTAGAGGCATAGGGTTGGCATGCTCCATATGATGGATGTGAATAAAGAGTTATTCACCAACCATACAAGAGTTGCATAGTGATGCAATTGACAAATGTTGTCTACCTAAATAACCGCATTATGAGAGGAACGCCAAAGCGGACTCGTGGTGTTGGTGAAATACGGATCTTGTCCATTAAGAGAGTAGCTCGCATAAACTCTCCGAATCGATATCAAGGGTTATTGATTTGATTAAAATAGTGGGAGCTCTTTAATAAAAGTCCTTATTAAAAATATATAAAATGTATTTTGAAATATAGTACTAAAATTTCACTTTGCAAAATTCATTGTAGAATTTCTATGGCAAGTGGATCTCACTCCACCCTGTCCCTGAGAGCTATTCTTGAGAAGGACAAGCTCAATGGGACGAACTTCCTTGACTGGTACAGAAACCTGAGAATTGTTCTCAGGCAAGAGCGCAAGCTCTATGTCTTGGAAGGTGAAGCCCCCACAGAGCCGACCGAAAATGCTTCGAGAGCAGATAGAGATGCTTACAAGAATTATCAGGATGATACCTTGGATGTGGAATGCATCATGCTTGCTACCATGTCCTCTGAGCTTCAAAAGCAACACGAGAGCATGTGTGGTTATGAGATAATCGGGCACCTCAAGAAGATGTTCGAGGGGCAAGCCCGGCAAGAGAGGTTTGACATATCCAAGGCATTATTTCAGTGCAAAATGGGAGCTCGAGACTCAGTAGGGACTCACGTACTCAAGATGATTGGGTATATAGAGAATCTTGAAAAATTGGATTTTCCCATGGGCCAAGAGTTGGCCACGGATCTGATCCTGCAATCATTGTTGGACAGTTTTGAGCAGTTTGTCTTGAACTATAATATGAATGAAATAGAAAAGACACTGCCCGAGCTCCTTGGCATGCTGAGAACTGCCAAGAATAACATGAAGAAGGTCAAGCCTGCCAGCCCCATACTGATGGTGCATAAGAGCGAGGGCAAGACCAAAGGATCTAAGAAGACGAAGATTGGATCTAAGTCTCCTCTTGATCCCAAGTCTTCTGCACTGAAAAGGAAAGGTTTGGCTAAGGAAGGGAAGTGCCACCACTGTGTTAAGGCGGAGCACTGGAGGAGGAGCTGTCCTCAATATCTAGAAGATCTGCAGAAGAAGAAGGGAAGTATGACTTCTAGTTCAGGTATTTTCGTTATAGAAATAAACCTTTCTGCTCCTTCATCCTGGGTATTGGATACCGGATGTGGTTCTCACATTTGTATAAATGTGCAGGAACTGACAAGGAGAAGAATGCTGGGTAAAGGAGAGGTAGACCTGCGCGTTGGAAATGGAGCAAGAGTTGCTGCCGTTGCCATAGGATTGTATCATCTTTCTTTGCCCACGGGGCTTGTAATAGAACTAGATAATTATTATTATGTTCCGGCCATAACTAGAAACATTATTTCTATTTCATGTTTGGACATGATTGGTTTTTCTTCCGTAATTAAGAACAATTGTTGTTCTATTTATAAGAATGATGTTTGTTATGCCGTTGCCCAAATGTTTAATGGTTTATATGTTTTGAACTTAGACCATTCGATCTATAACATAGAAAATACTAAAAGACTAAAAACAAATGATTCAAATCCTACGTACCTTTGGCATTGTCGTTTAGGCCATATAAACGAGAAACGCATATCCAAGCTCCATAAAGATGGACTACTGGACTCATTTGATTATGAATCATTTGAGAGATGCGAGTCATGTTTGTTGGGCAAGATGACGAAAGCTCCTTTCACTAGTTGTAATGAGAGGGCTAATGATCTCTTGGGTATAATACATAGTGATGTATGCGGACCCATGAGTTCTATGGCTAGAGGTGGGTTCTACTTCTTTGTTACATTTACTAATGATTTCAGTAGATACGGATACGTGTTTCTTATGAAGAACAAATCCGAGACCTTTGAAAAGTTCAAAGTGTTTAAGAATGAAGTAGAGAACCAACTGGGAAAAAGGATAAAAGCACTCCGATCTAATTGAGGTGGCGAATATCTGAGTCATGAGTTTCGTGATCATCTGAAAGAGTGTGGTATTGTATCACAGCTCACTCCGCCCGGAACACCTCAACATAATGGTGTTTCTGAGAGGAGGAATCGTACCTTGTTAGACATGGTGCGATCGATGATGAGTCATGCAGATTTGCCCGTTTCCTTTTGGGGTTTTGCTTTAGAGACTGTTGCTTTCACACTAAATCGAGTTCCAACGAAAACGGTTCTAAATACACCATATGAGATATGGACTAGGAAGCGTCCTAGTATGTCGTTCATCAAGATTTGGGGCTGTGAGGCATACGTGCAACGTCAAATGCCTGACAAGCTGGAACCCAAATCGGATAAATGTTATCAAGTGGGGTATCCTAGGGAAACCAAAGGATACTACTTCTACTTACCGTCTGAGGGCAAAGTGTTTGTCGCAAGGACTGGTGTCTTTTTGGAGAAAGAGTTCTTATCCAGAAAGACTGCAAAGGTAGAACTTGAAGAAGTTCAAGAGCCACAAACAATGAACGAACCGGAATAGGAACTTGAGCAGGGACTACAAGAAGTTGTAGATGGAGAGCCTGCTCAAGAAACACAAGTCCTACGTAGATCTGGTAGACCAAGATTTGAGCCTGAGAGATATGGATTTCTCATGACTCAAATAGGTAATGTGTTGCTTATGGATCATGATGATGAGCCTGCAACCTACCAAGAGGCTATGAATGGACCAGACTCCGAGAAGTGGCTTGAGGCCATGAAATATGAAATGGACTCCATGTACACAAACCAAGTTTGGACCTTGGTGGGACCACCTGAATGGGTACGGCCCATAGGGTGCAAGTGGGTATTCAAGAAGAAGACCGACATGGATGGGAATGTACAGACATTTAAAGGCCGATTGGTGGCTAAAGGTTTCAGGCAAATTCATGGTGTTGACTATGATGAAACCTTTTCCCCTGTAGCTATGGTCAAGTCCATTAGAATTCTACTTGCTATTGCTGTGTATTAAGACTACGAGATTTGGCAAATGGACGTCAAAATGGCTTTCCTTAATGGAAACCTCCTTGAGGAAGTGTATATGACACAACCCGAGGGTTTTGTATCTCCAGACGAAGCCACTAAAATATGCAAGTTAAATCGATCCATTTATGGATTGAAACAGGCTTCTCGAAGTTGGAATCTACGTTTTGATGAGAAAATCAAAGAGTTTGGTTTCATCAAGAACGAAGATGAGCCTTGTGTTTACAAGAAGATTAGTGGGAGCATTATTGTCTTCCTGATATTATATGTAGATGACATATTGTTGATCGGGAATGACATTCCGACCCTGCAAGTTGTTAAGAACAACCTAGGGAAGTGCTTTTCTATGAAAGACTTGGGCGAAGCGACTTATATACTTGGTATTAAGATCTATAGAGATAGATCGAAGAAGTTGCTGGGTTTGACCCAAAGTACATACATTGAGAAGGTGTTGAAACGGTTCAACATGCTTGAGTTCAAGAAGGGATTCTTACCCATGTCTCATGGTGTGAGTCTCTCTAAGGACCAATGTCCAAAATCTTTGGAGGATAAGGACCGCATGAAGTTGATTCCATATGCTTCAGCAATTGGATCAATCATGTATGCAATGTTATGTACTCGACCCGTTGTCTCATATGATTTAAGCATGACTAGCAGGTATCAGTCTGATCCGGGTGATGGTCACTGGATAGTAGTCAAGAATATTCTAAAGTACTTGAGAAGGACTAAGGATACATTCTTGGTGTTTCGTGGAGAGGAAGATCTCGTTGTAAAGGGTTACACGGATGCAAGCTTCCAAACTGACAGAGATGACTCAAAGTCACAGTCAGGTTTTGTGTTTTGCCTTAATGGAGGAGCTGTAAGCTGGAAGAGTTCCAAGCAAGAGACAGTTGCTGATTCTACGACTGAGGCCGAGTATATCGCTGCAACGAATGCGGCGAAGGAGGCTGTATGGATTAGGAAATTCATCAGCGAGCTTGATGTAGTTCCTAGCATTGTTGATCCCGTAGTTCTCTACTGTGACAACAATGGTGCAATTGCACAAGCTAAGGAACCTAGATCTCATCAGCGCTCCAAGCACATACTTCGGCGCTTCCATCTTATTCGAGAGATTGTCGATCGAGGAGATGTGAGCATATGCAGAGTACCGAGTGAAGAAAATATAGCGGATCCACTGACAAAGCCTCTTGCGCAAAAGAAGCATGATGGTCATGTTAGATCAATGGGTATTAGATACCTGAATGATTATCTTTAGTGGGAGCCTTGTGGATTGCATATTTGTGGTTGTTTGTTCATTAGATGAATTGTAATATGTACTATGTATTTCATTTTATATTTATGGCAAGTTCTTTTAATATGTCATTTATATCTGTCTGATAAGATTAATTAACATAATAAATGCCCTTAGAGTGTTTGCTTCCATAGGAATTCAAGTACGTGACTTGAATGTGAGAGCCTATGTTTATAAGAAGCTTCATTCTTAAATGGTCCTTGGTCGGAGTATCATCTTAGAAGCTAAGGGCGATGATGATACATTAAGACTAGCATGTGCGTTGACTGATGACCGGTTCTCACAAGTCATGATATTGTGATATCAAGTCATCACATGGGTACTTGTTAAGAACAAATTGTACTGGACAGACCCCCCCCCCCCCCCCGTGAGACTACTTTGTGGATTGTTATATGAACGTGTCACAAGTAGGTCTCAAGTGACAATGGTGTTTGTGGTCCTTTGACCTGAAGTCATAGCATTCATCAGGTGAGGAAGAGCGTACTTTGATGCCATCTAAAGTCTTCTCTTGAGAAAGGTTGACGATAAGGGTGGTTGTTGGGTATGTTACGAATCATTTGGATGTTTGTGTGTGAGCAGAAATGGGATTTGTCCTCCTTTATGACAGGAGTTACATCCATGGGCCCCTTGATGGAATGAGACTGAGAAATGCATGGCCATGCTTGGTTGAGTCAATATATGATATTGAGCTCACCAATTTCAGACAGTCTATTCTAGATCAGGAAATTGGGATTGAACAATTATGAGGGTGACACGGTCCATGCCTCTAGTTCTATCCAGATGTAAAGGACAAAGGGACATGAAAACACTGATACATTGGTCATGACAGGCTTGTTGAGTTATGAACTCTTATTGCTTGGGTAGCAATGATGTATTGCTAGATGCCACTCATTGTTTGTGAGACTTTTGTTGATACTTTGTGATCAAGTGGGAGACTGTTGGAGTTTCTGAGGTGATCTCAAAGCAATCAACAGTTAGTCTTACTACCAACGCAATATGAGCCTATAGGGTCGCACATAAAAGCGTTTGGAGAAGTTGGAGAAAGGATTGTGTTGGCCTTACTCATATTGGATATGAGTGGAGGACCAATCCAGTGACTGCTTGGCATTAACTTGAGAATGTCTCAAAGGGAAATCGTTTAAAGGGTTTAAACGAATGGATTTATGCTAGACAAATTCGGGTAAAGGGTTTAACCGAACTTTGTCAAATTCGGCTAAAGGGTTTAACCGAAATATGTTGATTCGACTAATGGAATTCAGCTATATCGATTCTGCTAATGTGATTAACCGAATTGTAACAGATTCGACTAAAGGGTTTAGCCGAAATATGTCAGTTCGACGAAATGGTTTCGACAAAATGATATAACCGAATTTATAGTCGAATCGGCTATAGCATATAGACGAATTCGTCGAAATGGTTTCGCCGAATTTGAGTCGAATTCGGTTATAGTGATTAGTCGAATTTGGCGAATGTAAATCTGGACAGAAATGTTCTGGTCTGCGTATAGCCTGATTTATGCGTTTAAGTATAAAAGGGCTTGCAATTCTAGGTTTACGAGAACTTAATCTTCTTCGCGATTTAGACGAGAACGGCTGACCGGAACAGTTTCGCGCGAGGGCATCTCGTTCTTCCCATCCACCGATCGTCTTCCGCCGCCGCTAGTCGCCGTCGTGGTCGTCGCCTCCCCTGGATCGGATCTAGCAGTCTGTGGGAATGTTGAGAGCTTCCTTCTCCGACCTAGTTCTTGTACGACTAGAAGCCAGGGTTCTTCATCTCTTGTGTGGACTTCTGTAGAGGGATCGATCCATTTCGATTCTTGAAGAACTCAAGGGCAGATTTCAGATTTCTCTTTCGAGCACCTTGGTTGAGTATTGACTCAATCCCGCAAAGGTACTTTGTATTTCGATTTCCTTATTCTCTTGAATCATGAAAACCGCAAGATCCGTTAGCTTCTTTTTGGGTTGTTCTTGTTATTTCCGCTGCGCATATTTGATATGTCATCCCTTTCGAGGGGTATAGAAAACCCAACACTTTCCCCGGTATTAGGATAGTATTTTCTATATTTTGTGCATGTGATTATGTTTCTTGCAATGAGAGTCCCCTCATGCCATTTTGGGTTGAGGACAGGGAGTCTGTCAGGGCGTGGGATTGCGACCCCGGCGTATGTTTATGTGAGCTGCTCGTAGAGTCCCTCTTCCGATATGCGGTGGAGAGCGGCGACTCCGCCAGGTCGTTGGATTGCGACCCCGGTGTAGTTTTTCGGCTTTTACTTTGCTTAGGAGGGCCACCATCCTCCAATTCGACGCGGTGTGTTTCTCTCGGTTCATTGCGAACCCCCGGTTCGAATTTGTCCGTCCCCGGCATAAATGTGCATTAGTGATCCGACGTGTGAGTCTGGATTTAGACATGCTGTGTGAAGCCTACCCGTGGCGGCAAACCCGGGTCGGTGATGTTTTTTTTATGTGCATTGCGATTAGCCCTAAATATGCGAACGGGAATGTCCCGTGCTATTCGTCGTAGAATTATAGGATTTCATGGGCTTTATTCATGAATGCCCCGTT
The DNA here is from genome assembly GCA_033032865.1 of Dactylorhiza incarnata. Taxonomy (NCBI): domain Eukaryota; kingdom Viridiplantae; phylum Streptophyta; class Magnoliopsida; order Asparagales; family Orchidaceae; genus Dactylorhiza; species Dactylorhiza incarnata. The sequence continues at coordinate 1,678,625 of JAWHQI010000420.1, read as the reverse complement.
CCTAGGCGGGCCTGTGTTGGATCCGGTAGAACGACATTTTGTGGGCTTTTGCTGGACGGGCGGATCCCCGTCCCTGTGTAGATTGCTCTTCCGTAGACCAGTCCTCTGTAGCTTCGAAAAGGCAATTGTAGGTCGTATGTTTTCTGACCAGCCCTCTGCCACTTTTAAATGACAGTTGTAGGTCAAATGTCTTCTGACCAGCCCTCTGCCACGTCAAAAGGCAGTTGTAGGTCGTATATTCACTGACCAGTCCTCTGCCACCTCAAAAGGGGTAGTTGTAGGTCATTCATCCCAAACCAGTCCTCTGTCCATGCTATGGAGCAGTTGTAGATTTGGTCTCTTCTATGACTACGATTGACTGAGTCGCGGTCGTATTGTTTTATTGGGCATTGAAGTTTAGATCGCGCGCTTTCGGTGTGTTCATAACGCGTGTGTGGTAGTTTGAAGGGTGGCGCTTAGTGTGTCCCCTGGATCTTGGTCCTTTGTTCCTTGTTTACATATTTTGGTGTGCAGAGTTATATTTTGGTATAACTCTGCATTTCTGGTCCTTTGTTCCTTGTTTTACCTATAGACCATGGGGTCGTTTAGCTGGGCCTATCGTATACAAAGTCCCATACCGATTTATACGATAGGGGTAGGGGTTGAAATGCAATGCTTATGCCATGAAATGCAGAGTTATGCAGTTTAATGTTATGTTCATACAAGTGCAACTCACACACTTCGACTCTATGCGCACAGACCTTTAATTCCCCCTTTTTGAAGCTAGCAAAACTCCTAGGATACTCCCGTAGTGGTAAACGGAAGTAGTGGGTTGGGACTCACCCACCTCTAGGTTGGTATCTGCACTACCTAACCTAGACATATCGTACGCCTCAACGCTAAGAACACAACATCAAAGCTCCTGCGTACTCTTGCTGGCCAATCCACCAGACTTTTCTTGGTAAAGTGCAATCCACACTCACCGAGCCAAAGTATCAATGTCGGTGCAACGACCGTCAACACTAAAGACCCACCACCTTATGCACAAACATTCATGAATCCTATTTATATCTCCGAGTCACATGCTCCCCGGACTAACCTGTTCGTCATAATAACCTTCCGAGCCATTGGCTCACCGGGCTAACATGTTTGTACCTACAAACACCAAGCCTACTGCTCGTATGACCAAGCTAAGAAGCCTCATGTAATCACTGGGTGTGAGGTGAGTGTATTAGTAAATTAGTCTTGCATAACGGTTTTACTCCTACGATTTAGGGTTAATCTTGGACTTCCCGAGGTCTACCCTGTGAGGGGCTCGCAGCGGTACTAGGAGGTGTGATGGGATGATAACCCAAACTGCCCTTTCCAAGAAACTTAATGTTATTAGTAACTACCCATAAGAATACCCCTCTTATCATTACACTTGGATTAACCCTATGCAACTTATGACTCTAAGGAAAAGACGATCTTTCGTCGATCCCGAGCACAACCTTGCCCTTTAGTATATCGGGTACACACAACATGTAGACTCCTATTGGTGACCTCAAACCGTTTAAGCTAGATTAGGTACTTCATCTACCTTCCATTCCCACCTGATGGTCTACCAATTACTCAAGTTTACCGTTTTACTATACGCAGACCAAATGTGCTGTATGAGTTGCATGAAAGGAGGTTCTCCGAATATTCATCTGAATGACCCAAGATAATATAGGAGTCTATCATGACATTATAAGACTAAATCCAGAAGGTCATAATTTTCCTTATTAAATTGGCATTTATTATATTTTCTCCATAATTGGCCAAGTATGAAAATGAACATGAAGTGTAAGATCTTCTTATGATATGGCCTACTCAAATTTATGGAAAATCTATGATATCAAACTAACAGCAAATACATAATATCACAATTTTACAGTAAGGTGTTGGCCTCCAATTATAATATTGAATAATTATCCAAGATTAGAGGCTTATGAAGGAACCACCAGAAATACTTATCCAAAACTTATGGTAAAATTACCAGACCTCTATAATGATTAGAAAAGTTTACTGACTGAGTTTTATAATTTTACAAAATCAGTTAGTCACATAAGTAAATATTTCAAGAAAATCCAAACTAGGGCACTTTGTGAAGTACCTACTGATAAATGCTCCCAAAAATCATACAAAAATTTACAGAGCTTCCTAATGCCCTAAAATGTCATATTACCAACTTTCACATTTTTTCCAGAGAATAATAAACCCTTAAGTAATTTTTCTCATGAATCATTCACATAAAGGTTTTGTGAAAGTACCACATAGATCATCTTAAAAATCACAACAAAATTACTAGAGAACTTTAACACTAACACAAGCTAGCCGGCAAGGTTTCATGATCATCCTAGGTTATATGAACATGTAATTCCTTTTAATAAGGAGGTGCCTTAAATAATTCTTAATTAAATCTCAAGGATTAAAAGTCTCTGAAAATTCCAAAGAAATTACCTAGGGCTTGAAACCACCATTTGAACCTCTCTACCAAATTTTAGGTCAATCCAAGGACATATGAGCCTATGTCCTTCAATGGGTTCAATATATAACCCTAAGGTACCTAGGGTTCTAGGGTACAACAACTCCAAATTACACCAAATCTTGGGAGGAGGTATTTTATGTGATATTAAACCAGTGGCCAAGGTCTCACACTAGTTTGATGAGATTTGACCACTTAACCCAACAAGTGCACTTTTGACCTTTTACCCTTAGTTTTGACCAATCTTGGGATAGTTAAATACCCAACCAAATCAATCCCAAATGGGATGAAATTTTTACCAGGGACCTAACATGGCCCTAAGGACTACCCACCAAAATTTGGTGGTGTTTGGAGGTCTCTAGACCCTATAATTAATTAATACATGGTTTTTTAAATTTTTGTAAAAACCTTAGAAAAATATCCACCAAAAATTCTCATTTTTGGATATGTTAAGGGTGTGGGTGCATACGGCCTATGTTTCCATTTTCAAGACATTTGGATGACTGGATTGATGGGGGCACACAAATCAAGCTCTGTTTAACCCTATGTACAGGTTGCACCATTTTGAGTGATGCAGTCAAACCAGTGGACCAAATCGGCTCAAATTAATTTTAAATTAACGTAGACATCAGGGGCTACAAGTTTGGTGTAGATCACTTTTCCAGTAGAGGGCTCTAAGTATTTTCTATAATTATTTATAACTACTGATAGCATATGGACAAAAGAGGAATATCAAATATATTGTTACACAAACTTGCACAGATCTTAAAGCACAAACGAAGGGCATCCCTTCATATTCTCCAATAAGCCAACGGCCATGGTTGGCCCATACTGTAGCAACTTGGGAGGTGATTTACTGACCACCTAGACGCTCTCCCGGTCGGCCAATGCCTCCACCACCTCCATTGAGGTGGCGGTTGGCGATGTACTGTGGTTGGCCGGTCGGAGGCGGACGGAATCAGGAATTTAAACAAGGGAAGAAAGATTGAACACAAGCTTCCGGACATGCTGATCCAAGACCAGTTGGCCCCAAATCCAGTTGCCAAAATGATAAGATCTACCCACTAAGAAATAGATGAGAGGGGATGACCTGAACTGCGGCATATAGTCTTGTCGATCGTTGGTCCACCATGGTTGGTCGAGAGCTCATGGGTGCCATGCCGGTAGGTGCTTAGGTAGAAGAATTCTTCTAAAAAAATTGGGGAAACTCATTCCGTCCACCCCTTGAGCCCTTTTATAAAACCAAATCCTGATGGGGAGGAGGTGAAGCTTGGGATTCCTCCATTAACACCATTCATGGTTAAAATTTTGGCCATCCCCAAAGGTCACCACATTCACCCTCCTTAAAAGTTGGAAAACCTCTTAATATTCTTCTAATTTATAGGGAGAATGAACCCCCATCAATTGGGAGGACTTTTAGAGTCCCCTGGCCATGGATTTGGCCAGCAAAATGAGTCTCGTCCGCCTCCCGTCGATTGAGCTACCACCGGCGCTAGTGCTAGCGGTAGCGCTAGCATTTCGACGGTGTAACGCTCGCCGGTTCGGCAACCGCCAGGCGCTACCTCTACCGCCAGCGCTAGCGCTAGTGCCAGCGCTAGCGCTAGTGCATGCGCTAGCATTTCGACGGTATTTGGTTCATCTCAGCGGTCTAGTGTTCATCTCAGCGGTTTACCTAAACCACCACTATCGCCAGCGCTAGCCACTAGCGTCGGCGCTAGTGCCGCATTCAATACAACACCTTCTTTCTATGGTTGGATAATTGGGGTATTACGAGGGGACCCCCTTACTGGGTTAGAAACATCATGGTGGGGTCATGGGTCACGTTGTTGCCCTAAGGCCAACCTTAGGCTTGGTAACTGGAAATCACTATCTGCAGACCATGGTGATTTTTGCCTCGAGCCTAAGCTCTTATGTTCTCTTTGCACATCCTAGTATTTTGTCATGACCTAGTCATGACAAAACCGTCCTAGGGGTCTAGTCATTTGGGGGAAGTTACAATTCAAGAGATTATCGATCGAGGAGATGTGAGCATTTGTAGAGTACCGACTGAAGAGAATATTGTGGAGCCACTAACAAAGCCCCTTGCACAGAGAAAATATGATTGTCATACTAGATCAATGGGTATTAGATACCTGAATGATCATCTCTAGTGGGAGTCTTGTGGATTGTATTTGTGTCGGTTGTTATTAATGTGATGAATAGAGTATTTTATATTTCATATTACATTTATGGCAAATTCATTTACTATGTAAACAATTTCTATTTGATAGATTAACTAGCATAATAAATGCCCTTAGAATGTTTGCTTCCATAGGAATTCAAGTACGTGACTTGAAAGTGAGGGCATGTAACATCCCCAAAACAACTAGACCCCTAAGATGCATTTTGTCATGACAAGGTCATGACATTGCTCCAAGAAGACAAAATGGGCCAAGGAGGCCCCATGATTTCCATAAATTAAGAAGAAATGCACATTGGGGTGCAATTAGCAAATTTTGATGGCTTAGCTTAGGGATGACCAATATACCCCCAACAAGTCAACATAACCTCATCATAACCCCTATGACCATCCAAGGAGGTGAGTAGGCCACTAGGGACCCTTGGGGTCAACCAAATTGACCAAAAGTCAACTTTGAGCTATCCTAGGTCAAACCTCCATAAATAAGGGCAATTGAACTCCAAATGATCAAATTGGAACCACCCTCATATGGAAACCTCCCTAGGGGACCTAATGGACCCAAAAGCACCATCTTAGGGCCATCAATTTGGGGAAATTAGGCCAATTCCTAAAAAGCCCCAAATTGACCTAAAGGTGCTAAAACCTAAATTAATCTCCAATTGACTTAGTATGACCAAATTGGTCACCCCTAAACCCTAAGGGGAGTATATGAGACCTAAGTGGACCATAGTGTGCATTCAACCATGGAGAATTAGGGCAAAATCAACAAAATACCCAAATTGTCCCTATAGGCAAATAAGTGCAGTCAAGCCCCATATGACCCCACCATGACTCAACTCCTCTTGGGATGGGTCCATAGGGTCCAAGACAGTAATGTGGGTCAGTCACATTTGGTGGTGTGAGATTAAATCAAGCCCCAAACCCAAAACCCCCAAATTGGCCTATTTGGGTCAAGTGAGCCCAAAGCTCAAATCAAGTGGGCTTAACCAACCCCATGACTCCCAATAACCAGCCCTCATGATAACTGAACCCAAAGAACTCTGGAAATTCGAAATGGAGAGATTGATTGCAAGGAATTTGGGTTTGAAATGGGGGAAAAAGACAAAGAAAGCATGGAGGAGGGAATTGGGGAATGGGTGCCAAATGGCACCCCATTTTCATTCCCCAAGCTCTTCTCTCAGCAGGAGGATTAATTCCCAGCAGTTATACAGCTTGATTAGTGACCTGCCATTGGCTGGGAAAGAGGTGGAGCATGGCCGAACCATGTCTTGTTGAGATCGCCATTAATGGCTACTTCACTTACACACCACCTCAGCCCCATTAGAGACTCGGAACACCTTCACGGAGCCGAGGGAAGAAGAAGCCCCAACCTTCTTGAAGGAATCGTGTACTGGATAGGGATATCAGCAAGGGTCCTCTAATGGAGGTGGTCGGCCATGGAGTCGAGAGAAACAGCCCTCCAGCAGCTCAAATCAGGCAAGTTCCTTTCCCCCTCCTCCTGTGCTAGTCCTCTGATCTCTCCGTTTTCAAAATCGTTGAGGGAATGGTGATCCACCGTTCCTATTTTTCACTTTTCTTGGCCGGAAATTGCAACATGCCGCAGGCCATCTCCGGCCACCTCCGGCCGCGTGCTCACCGCCGTAGGATAGCCCTGGGTCGCGTGGTGGTGGTGGCTTGGCCGATTCGCTGGAGATGCCCGGAGCTCGCCGGAATCCGGCGCGCAAAATGCTCCAGGCGCAGTCAATCCCGACGGTTGGCTCATCGGGGAAGATAACTCCCAGCCGTCCGATCTGGGCTTAGGTTAATCGCACACCACGTTTTATTTAATAAATATGTATATATATGAAATCTGTCACACTTATTGACCAGATCTTGTAAGCCAATTTTGAAGTCCTTAGAGGCCATAACATGAAAAATCTCCAGAGACAACTTTTGTAGGCTTGGATGTCTACTTTCATTTGGAAGTGGAATCAAGTCATTTGGTTAACTGTAGGACTCACAGCACTCATTTTAGTAAGGCTGGTCAAAACCAAATCCTGAATTTTAAAAGTGCATATCTTGTTACTGGTGGTACTTATGAAGCTGAAACTTATGCATGCATGTGACCCAAATTTAGCTTAGGTAAAAATATCAGAATTTTAGGAGGTACTTTTTCTAAAGTTTTGTTCAAAACTTAGGAAATTAAATAAATGATATTTTTGGGGTTATATAACCCCAATTGACCCCAAATTTGGGGGATAACCTTATCTAGGTACTAGCAACTCATGGTTAAAATTTGAGGTCAAATGGATCTCTGCATGTAGAGGAATTTCAATTTGTTTGTCTCTACTCTTATGTGATTTGGTGTGCCAATAGACAAAGTCTATTGTTGTATTTTCAGAAGAGAAGGCTTGGTGTTAGCCTCTGAAACTTAGGCAGCACCTTCATAATATCAAAACATGCCACTCCAATGAATGGTGGGGACCCTAAAGACCAAAAACCCCTTACTTTGATTTAACATGACTTAGGTCACATAATGTTGTCCATGGAAAAATTTCATGGGGAAAAAACTTATGGAAAAAAAATGAAACTCTGGGGATCACCTTGTAACATCATTTAGGACCTCTGGAAATCTTGTGTGAATTGTTAGATATTGTTTACTTGAAAATCATGATAAATTACCTTATGTTGCCTTTTTAATTAAATGAGATTTTTGTGATGAAAAGTATTTGGGGATTGCGCAAACCATGGAAAATCATGTGAAATCTAGTTTTGAACTTCTGAGATTTTTGGTAGAATTATTGGATGAATATTACTTAGTAAAATTCCATAAATATGGTTTGTCACACTTCTCAAATTATAGGATTTTTAAGTAGTTTGCATACTATTTTTGAAGGCCTTAGAGGCCATATCATGAAAAGTTGGAAGAGACAACTTTTGTAGCTCTTGATGTCTACTTTCCGTAGGATTTGAGATCAAGTGATTTGGAGCTCTACAGCTCCTTGTAGATCCATTTGTCTAGGACTGCTCTTTATGTCTATTGGCAAACCACAATAATTCTGCCTAGGATTTTTATGTAGTTTGCACGCTATTTTTGAAGGCCTTAGAGGCCATATCATGAAAAGTGGGCAGAGACAACGTTTGTAGCTCTTGATGTCTACTTTCTGTAGGATTTAAGATCAAGTGATTTGGAGCTATACAGCTCCTTGTAGAGCTATTTTGCTAGGACTGCTCTTTATGTCTATTGGCAAACCACAATAATTCTGCTTAGGATTTTTATGTAGTTTGCATGCTATTTTTGAAGGCCTTAGAGGCCATATCATGAAAAGTTGGCAGAGACAACTTTTGTAGCTCTTGATGTCTACTTTCTGTAGGATTTGAGATCAAGTGATTTGGAGCTCTATAGCTCCTTGTAGATCCAATTTTCTAGGACTGCTCTTTATGTCTATTGGCAAACCACAATAATTCTGCCTAGGATTTTTATGTAGTTTGCATGCTATTTTTGAAGGCCTTAGAGGCCATATCATGAAAAGGTGGCAGAGGAAACTTTTGTAGCTCTTGATGTCTACTTTCTGTAGGATTTGAGATCAAGTGATTTGGAGCTCTACAGCTCCTTGTAGAGCCATTTGTCTAGGACTGCTCTTTATGTCTATTGGCAAACCACAATAATTCTGCCTAGGATTTTTATGTAGTTTGCATGCTATTTTTGAAGGCCTTAGAGGCCATATCATGAAAAGTTGGCAGAGGCAACTTTTGTAGCTCTTGATGTCTACTTTCTGTAGGATTTGAGATCAAGTGATTTGGAGATCTACAGCTCCTTGTAGAGCCATTTTTCTAGGACTGCTCTTTATGTCTATTGGCAAACCACAATAATTCTGCCTAGGATTTTTATGTAGTTTGCATGCTATTTTTGAAGGCCTTAGAGGCCATATCATGAAAAGTTGGCAGAGACAACTTTTGTAGCTCTTGATGTCTACTTTCTGTAGGATTTGTGGTCAAGTGATTTGGAGCTCTACAGCTCCTTGTAGAGCCATTTTTCTAGGACTGCTCTTTATGTCTATTAGCAATTTTGGGTGGAGTGAGCCCTAAGCCTTGGGGGTTAACCCAATGGCTAGAAATGCTGGACATGGGTCCTTGGCAGAAATATGCCTTCCGAAAAGTTATTTGTGATTTTTGGGTACAAAAATTCCAAGATATGGAATTTACTAAATTACCCCTAATTTAGGTTATAAAATGAAAAGGGGGTCATATGAACTTGGAATAATATGAGACTTAGGATCTGGTGTTTTTAGACTAATATGGTGCTATAATAATTTTCCCAGAATTTATTGAAGTCTTAACATAGCACTTGTAGTGTAAACCCTTATACGCACACCAAATGTAATAAATGATAATTAAGGGTAAATATTCCTTGGAATAATATGAGACTTAGGATCTGGTGTTTTTAGACTAATATGGTGCTATAATAATTTTCCCAGAATTTATTGAAGTCTTAACATAGCACTTGTAGTGTAAACCCTTATACGCACACCAAATGTAATAAATGATAATTAATGGTAAATATTCCTTGGAATAATATGAGACTTAGGATCTGGTGTTTTTAGACTAATATGGTGCTATAATAATTTTCCCAGAAATTATTGAAGTCTTAACATAGCACTTGTAGTGTAAACCCTTATACGCACACCAAATGTAATAAATGACGATTAAGGGTAAATATTACTTGGAATAATATGAGACTTAGGATCTGGTGCTTTTAGACCGATCTGGTGCTATGGAAATTTTCCCAGAATTCATTAAGGTCATAACCTAATACTTGATGTGTAAATCTCTATTTGCACATCTCCCCTTTTTAATAGAAACTATGATTTAAGATTCCCTAGAGAATTCATGAAATTAAGATATGAGGTTGTTAGATCACCACTCATTGCGAACCTATGGTAATAATTGGAACTCGTTTGGATATGATGTGATCAAGATCGCACCATAGGAGTCAAATCTACATCAACCTTATTTCGGTCTACGAATAGTGAAATTGATTTTCATGAATTAGACCACCACTAACCTTCACACGTAGAACTATTAACTCTTTATTAATTATGAAGGCTCAGATTATTTGGAAGAGCATCTCTAAAGGCATCTTGGGAAATAAGGATTGGGGTGTGTTTAGCAAAGCTATAGGTGTATGAGTTACAGTGATATGAAAAGGAGGTTAGACCTCATCAAGGGCCTCACACACACACAACCTGTCGTAGTGAGTGATTATATGAAAGTAGAATTGACCTTAGCCGGGTGATCCATCTAGGTTAAGACTCAAGGGTGAAGTCGGAAAACATCTAAGGCAAACCCCAGGGTTAAGGATGTCGAAGAATAGGAGTGTGGGTCCAAGAAAGGTTGAGAATGCTAATTGAATGTGTGCAGTTCCTCGGTGAAGAAGGGAACTCGAGCTTAGAATGTGACGGCGGGAGAGTCAGCACCCGGTCACAATTGGTGGTGTTGGAGTTCAAAAGAACTCCCCCGCTCCTAGGAGCCAAGCTTAACTCATCTTAAAGAATTAATGTACTTGGAAAGGAAAATGGGGATCAAGTAAAAAGGGGGAGATACCAACAAGATTAAGTGCCTTGGGAAGAGGAAGTTCGGGGTGTCAGCCCGTCACACTTCCTAGTACCGCTGCGAGCCCCTCACCGGGTAACCCTGCGGAAGTTCCAAGGCTAACCCTAAAGCGTCTAAGATCATCTAAATTATAGACAAAACTAGTTAAGTAGGAAAACTTGCCAAGTTAACTCCCATCCCGAACTGGAACGGGTTATGAGGAAGGACTGGGATAGTCCTGCGAGCGGTAGGCTCGGGTTATAAGGAAGGAATGGATAGTCTTGCGAGCGGTAGGCTCGGGTTATAAGGAAGGACTGGGATAGTCCTGCGAGCGGTAGGCTCGGGTTATAAGGAAGGACTGGATAGTCCTGCGAGCGGTAGGCTCGGGTTATAAGGAAGGACTGGGATAGTCCTGCGAGCGGTAGGCTCGGGTTATAAGGAAGGACTTGGATAGTCCTGGAATCGGTAGGCTCGGGTTATAAGGAAGGACTAGTATAGTCTAGCGAGCGGTACGCTCCTAGTTCAAATATAAGACTAGTGTAGTCTAGCGAACGGTAGGCTCATAGTTTAAATACAAGACTAGTGTAGTCTAGCGAGCGGTAGGCTCGTAGTTTAGATATAAGACTGGTATAGTCTGGCGAGCGGTAGGCTCTACTTTTAAATGTTGATATAGAATTGCGAGTTGGAGGCTCGGTAGTAAATGGCTAATACTTGTTGCTTGTGCATAAGATGTGGTGGGTCTTCGGTTCTGTCTTAGTCGTCACACCGACAGCAGTTCGTTGACTCGGCAGTGCTAGTGGTTGTATTGGGGCCAGGTTGTTTTACTACGCGTCCGACGGGACGAATTCCCTAAACCCTGCCTGGCCAGTTCAGTTTAGTACGCAGGATCTCGTGAGTACCGGGTACCGGTATCACAGCGTACGTTTGGTCCTAGGTCTGGTAGTGTGAGATACCCACCTAGGTGAGGAGACGCCCGCTCCTCTGCCACCGTTTGACCACGACGGGAGGTGCCCGAGAGGTTAACTACCTCTAAAAAGTGGGAACTAAAGGTCTGTACATACAGAGTCGTGTGAGTGAGTTGCCTGTGTATGAAATAACAATACAAACATTGAATCATTGCGTTGCATATCATAGCATAGCATTTCTGCATAAACAGAGACCTCATCGTATAAATCAGTGTGGGCTCCTTTATACGATGAGATTATACCTTCCAGATCCCTTAGCTTATGTGCCCTCGTGTGTGCATATAAGTTAAGGTTACTTTCGTAGATGCTCATATTTATTTGCTTCTTATATTACATTGCCTTTTACACATTGCATAAACAGAGACCTCATCGTATAAATCAGTGTGGGCTCTTTTATACGATGAGTTTATTGCTTGCCAGATCCCTTAGCTTATGTGCCTTTGTGTACGCATATAAGTTAAGGTTAATTTTCCTAGCTGCTCTTCATAGTACTTTACTTGCTCATATTACTGCTATTGTAGCTTTCTCCTATTGTTAGCTCTTATTACAAGCCTAATTGTAGAACTGCTAGAGTAATCTTAATTAGTGTACTCCTGCTAGCTAGAGGCTATGTATCTTTTGTTTGATATACATTGCTAGTTTTACCACTTGTCACCTGCTTCCTTGAATTACCCCTTGATGTCCTCCGCTTCCTCCTCCCGCACGGTGCCTAGGAGTCGCGGGTGGAGGCGGTGAGGAATATGCTGAGTCTTTTAGACTGACGGTCAGTGGACCTTATCATTTTAGGGATGAAGTACCGGAGCAGCAGGACCCCGTTTAGGAGACAGGATAAGGAGATGGGATGGAGCACGTCAACCCCTACACGTCGTCGCAGCAGCAACTACAGATGTTTGAAGGCAGAATTGATGGCTTCCGCATAGTTGTAGTGAGAGAGTGTTGTAGCACTATACTTAACATGTACTGGGCATAAGCCCTTTTCGTTTAGTTCTCTTTTACTTTAACTCTCATCGTGGACTTTGTAATCATGTAATTTATATACTTTATGTGAATTGTGGACTTGTTGTTCGTCTATTGCTTCTATTACTGTGAATTGCGGTTGGCCTGGATGGTGTTGATTAGCCGGCAGGATCGACATATTGTGGCGGCGACCATTGGGTGTAATGGTCTCGCCGCAAGACGGCGGTTCTGGGCGGTAAGACCCAGTTTAAAAGCAAAAAAAAAAGAGGGTCTTACAGGGCCTGTGTTTATAAGAAGCTTCATTCTTAAATGATCTCTAGTCAATGTATCATCTTAGAAGCTAAGGGAAATGATGGTACATTAAGACTAGCATATGCTTTGACTGATGACCAGTTCTCACAGGTCATAATATTGTGATATCAAGTCATCACTTGGGTACTTGTAGTGAACAAGTTGTACTGTACAGACTCACCATGAGACTACTTTGTGGATTGTTATATGAATCTGTCACAAGTAGATCTCATATGGAAATGGTGTTTGTGGTTCTTTGACTTGAAGTCACAACATTCATCAAGTGATGAAGAGCATACTTTGATGTCATCAAAAGTCTTCCTTGAAGAAGGTTGATAATAACGGTGGTTATTGGGTATGTTACGATTCATTTGGATGTATGTGTGTGGATAGATATGGGATTTGTCCTCCTATTTGATAGGAGTTACATCCAAGAGCCCCTTGATGGAATGAGATTGAGAAATGCATGGCCATGCTTCGTTGAGTCAATATGGGTAATTGAGCTCACCAATTTCAGACAGTCTATTCTATATCAGGAAACTAGGATTGAACAATTATGTGGGTGACACGCTCCATGCCTCTAATTCTATTCAGATGTGAGTGACATGACAACACTGGTACATTGGTCAAGACAGACTTATTGAGATATGAACTCTTATTGCTTGGGTAGAAATGATGTATTACTAGATGTCGCTTATTGTTTGTGAGACTTTTGTTGATACTTTGTGATCAAGTGGGAGACTGTTGGTTTTTCCAAGGCGATCTCAAAACAATCAAGTAGTTAGTCTTATTGCCAACGCAATATGATCCTATAGGGTCTCACATAAGTGTGTTAGAGAAGTTGGATGAAGGATTGGGTTGGCCTTACTCATATTGGATATGAGTGGAGGACCAATCCTGTGACTAATTGGAGTTGCGTCGAAAATGTCGCAATGGGAAAAGTAGTACACGGCGAATCGTCGAGAGGGTCTCGAAAAATTGTGTTGCACTCATCGTATCGTCAAATTGTCTCGACGATATGTGTTGTACTCGACGAATCGTCAAGATTGTCTCGACGAAACACGTATTGATTTGTCACGTCGTATCGTTGAATTGTCTCGACGATATGTGTTGTACTCGACGAATCATCGAGATTGTCTCGAAGGAACACGTATTGATTCGTCATGTCGTATCGTCGAACTGTCTCAACGAATTGTGTTGTACTCCAATAAAGTCTCGTGTCTGCGGATAACATGTTTTATGCCTTGAGTATAAAACAGGAAGCGATTAGGTTTCTTGTAGATAATCTTCTTTTTGCGAAACTGACAGAGCCGAAACGGAAGGGTTCCGTATAGGTCTCGACAGTTCCGTCTGCATTCCGCAAGATCGCCGCCGCCGCCTCTCCCTGTCATCAAATCTAGCAATTCGTGGGAGAGGTAGAGGGCATTCTTCCTCCATCCCAGATCTTGTTGGACAAGGGTCGTGGGGTTCTCCTTCACTGTGTGGACTTCTATAGAGGTGCTGATCCATTTCAGTACTTGGAACTCAGAGTTTGTCTTTGTGATCTGATCTTGGAGCATCCTGGTTGAGTGTTGACTCAATCCATTTCAGGTATAGTGCAATGTGTTGCTTCTCCATTTATTTCTTGATTCATGAAATCGCAAGATCCGAAACTCTTTTAGGTTGTTCTTGTTCTATCTTTCCGCTACGCACATTTGATGTGTTGTTATAGAAAACCCAACATGTATCAAATATTAAACTCATTTTCGTTCCTTGCAGCCACCAAACGTTGCCAAAACATCAAGAAAAATTTCAAACTCCTTCCCATATTTATAATATTTTTTACAATTTGCTAAAAAAATTCTATGCATGTGTCCTTGACATAAGATATGTTTTACTTTTGGAAATATATACATTATGACGTTCATCAATGTCAAATCTCTATCTATAACCAATACATTCAGCAAGGAGGTTTCATCCAATACTTTTGAAATGCTCTTTTGTTCATCTATAACTTGACTCGGACTCATCAGATAGAAAGGCAAAAACTGAGAAAAATATTTTTTGAGTAGATGTAACGTCAATCACAGAAAGTAATGACAATCAATATCTATTTGTCTTGTACGTACACTTAATTAAAAACACAGTAGAAAATATTTTAGTTTTATAACAATCAGATACACAATGAATAAGCTCGCCAAGTTTTTCCCCCTTCCATAACTCGATTAAAGCTCGAAGTCACTATCACTTAAACATTTGTACATATATTGTATGGGTGTGACACAATCTAATTCTTTCTTCAGCAACTTATATCTCTCGTTATACATAGTTCGCATCACTGTATGATTGTTTGCATTTCTTCAGCAACATCGTCTGGGAAGGATCTCACTAGTTCGTGAACAATGGAGATAAGGAAGACGAGCTAGAATCTCGGTCGCGATGCCTTGACTGCAAAGGATGATGTGTAGCACAAGATTTGCAAAGTTAGGAGTGGAATCGCGAGAATGGTGGAGAGGAGTTGTCGGCCGAACCTAGAATGAGCAAAGTTAGGGCTGATTGGCGGGTAGTTGTTTTTTAGGAACAAAAAAATACCTAAATTAATTGAACAAAATTTTTTTATGATTTACTAACCAAAAGGCTGCGTTCGTTCGCAATGTTTTCATTGGAAGGTTTTCGTTTTGGTCCAAAACAAAAAATCATGCGTTTTTGTTTTGGGGCAAAACGAAAATTTATGTTCGTTAGCAGCATGATTTTCAATTCTGTTTTGGGCCAAAACGAAAACTTATGTTCGTTTGCAGAATGATTTTCAGGCCCGTTTTATAGGCAGGACAGGTGATATGAAAAGATTTGGCGTGTGCGAGCTTCAAATGTTCACCATTTCCATTCGCCCACCGCATTGTAATATTATATATATATATAATTTATCTTTTAAACAGAATAGTTGGTGCCAAAATGGTACCTCCAAAATTCACACTAAAGGGGATGGGAGAAAACTGCGAAGTGCAGGTTACTAAGACAGAAGATGCTGTAACAAAAGGAAATCGATCACGAAATGGCGATCACGAAGAAATGAGACCGCTTACACAGGTTGTAAGCTGGAGCCTCGGAGCAAAGGTCCCTTTTCTGGTACCCCTACCCCTCTATTTATAGACGAGGGGGCTGCCCAAACGGGCAGAACTGAAAACTATGGGCTGCCCGGGGTACAGGAGAGCCGGGGCAGGAAAATGGGGTACAAATAACAAAAATAAGAAAAACGATCAGACCGCTTAAGCCGACGATCTCACACTGCCCTGACCGCTTGGTACTTAGAAAATTCCGGTTGAGGAGGCAGCTGGCGATCTGGGCGGTCACCGAAACTGAGACCGCTGAGACCGAAAAATTTGACCAGCAAGAGGAGGTCGCGGGCTTTCCGGACAAACATAATCCCCGCACATTTTTAAGTTGCACTTGGAACTTCGAAAATGTAAGCTTTGACCGCTGAGACCGCGACTGTCATAAATGCGGCTTGGTCTATAAATACCGGCTGAAACCTTTATTCTGCAAGACATTGAGATATTCCAATCCTTGAGCGGTCTTTGAAAATTAGGCAGGTTCGATCTTCTTGCAAAGATGACCATGCTCGATCTCTTAAAGGTTCTTCCATCGAAAGCGAATTCTCCTGGGAAAAAGGAAAGTGTCAGCTCAAAGAAAGGAAAGAAAGCGCCAAAAATCTTAACGAAAGCGAGCACTTCAAAGGAGACCGCCCGATCTCCGTTAAAGAAAACTGAGCTTCCTGAGAGTTCGATTGTGCCGGTCTCTGTTGCTTCTGAGCCATCTAATACTTCTTCAGATCCTGTATGGAAATTGCCTGACTTTTCCATTTCTTTTAATTGTCAGAAATCCCTGGAGGCGCTGGATCAAACATCTTCCAAACTTCCTGAGACCGCCTCTACCGAGGTCATTCTGGCTGGGCTGCGTCAGATGAAAGCCGAGGCTGAATCCTTGAGGCAGAAGATTGCTGACCAGGAGGCCGCTGCGAAGGGCAGGAAGAGAAAAGATTCAAGTCCGTCTAGTTTGAGTTATAAGAGAAGCAGAAAAAATGAGGAAGGAAAAGACGTGACCACCATGGGGGCAACTGTATTTCCTGAATCTGTCGACCTGGAAGACTCCGCGGAGTTTCAGAAGGTGAATGCTAAGGGCGATCTCCCCTTCCTTCCCGCGGTCTCAACCTTACCAAGAGAGGATGATTCTGGATTAATCGTCTACCTTGATGAGGTTTCTTCTAATAATTCATCTTTTTCATCATTGCAGGTGTTGGATCCCTTAGAGGCTTCAGCTCTCAGAAATGCCGCCGTTGACGAGGAGATCGCGGATAGGGAGAAGGAGATCGCCGATAAATTAATCAAAGCAAAGGAAAAAAAGAAAAGAGAGATAGAAGAGGTGACGAGGAAGAAGAAGGAAAAGGAGGTAGAAGAGAAAAGAGAAAAAGAGGAAAAAGAAAAGAAAGAGAAAGAAGAGAAGAAGAAGAAAAAAGATGATGAGAAGAAGAGGAAGGACAAGGAGGAGAGGGAGAAAAGAGAGAGAAAAGAGAAAGAGGAAGAAAGGAAGAAAGAAGCGGCTAAGACCGTCGAGGAAGAGAAGAAGAAGGAGGCGGTCAGAGTTGTTGAGGAGAGAGCGGCTCTGATCGCTGAGGAGGAAAGGAAGAGAGAGGCGGTCAGGGCCGCCGAGGAGAAGGCAGCTCTAATTGCTGAGAAGAGGAGGAAAGAAGCGGTAAGGGTCGCTGAGGAAAAGGCGGCCCTGATCGCTGAAGAGAGGAAAAAGGATATGGTCTTGCAGACCACGGAGGACAAAAACGTTGAGGAGGAGATTGCGAAGAAGCTGCAGATCGCTAAGGAGAAAGCTGCACTTTCTAGCGGTCTCCTAGACGATTCTCTTCAGGGAGATCGTTTGAACAAGGATGCAGCAGATCGTGCGGCGGCGGTCTCGATTTTGCGAGCTGGTAAGGATAAAACGATTCCCCAGTCAGTTGAGTTCCTTCCATTACCTACAGTTCGTTCTGTTTCTCCTGAAAGAAAATGTGAGATCGTCTTTATTGAGACCGACGATATCCTCTTGAGTAATGAAGAATTAAAAAGAAGAAGAAAAGAGGGAGAAAAGTCGCAGAAAAGAGATTTGGAAAGAATGGATCTGGAGCGTTTAAGGGGATCAGATCGCCTTTCACTGACCGCATATCCCGCGGTCACTAAAGATACCAGGAGAGCTTTACGTGACTGCGGTCTCAACTTCTTTCCAAGTACTCTTTCTGTTTACTTAAAGAGCTTATCTGATCGTATGTTCATGATTGAAATAACCCATCTCTTGTGACCGCAGATGACCATGATGCTGAGATCGAGGAGGGAGAACTTCCTCAGCACATCATCTCACCTCAGCTAACCAACATTCTTAACCCAATGTTTGAGGACGTTCGTTCTATGCTGATGAGGGAGCGAACTCAGAACGATCAGATTCGTGATCTCGAGGCAAAATTGCGCACCAATGAGAAGAGGATTCGAGAAGAATGTGACCTGAGGGTTGCAGAGATCGCGCGAGCTCTTAAGAAGGCTGAAAAGGAGGCTGAGTACTACAAGGGGAAGGCTGCGGCGCTGTCTGCGGAGAATGAGAGGTTGAGGGTCGGTCACGGAAAGATGCTGATGCGACCGGGTACCTCCAGCGTTCATCCAGCGGAGAGACCGCAACCTGAAATTGTGCTGATCCCTATGGAGCAGGTGGACAAGGAGATGTCAAAAATTCACCGATCTGCAATGCTAGCCAATCATAGCTTGGTGTCGGTTATGGCCGCAGTGAACGACATGCAAGATGTCGCAGCTCACGTAGGGAGAAACAGGCCTAGGAGATGAACATTTAATTTGAGACCGAGCGGTCTCTGGATTTAAACGATATATTTTGTAAAATTTTACTATTATTTTTCCATATATTTGTGTGGCTGTTTAATTTTAATGTTTTGTGCGGCCTTGATTTGTAAAGTTTCAATCTCTTTATGCCTGGGTTGCCTGTATTGCTGCTGTGTTTTTATTGATTGAGATCGCCAACCATAGTATGCTTTTACATAACTTTGCACAGCTCGAGCGGTCTGAACATTTTTTACTGGGCGATCTACAAGAGGTAATGATTACGAAATGACCCTTCGTCTTCTATAAATAGCCGTCTTCATGACCTTTATTTTATGCTTTCTTGAATGCGCTCTAAGCACCGATCGCAGCGATCGCTAAAAATGGTGTCCGCTCGTGCTTCTTCTGCCACCATCTTCCTGAATGTCGATCACAAACAAGGTCGCTTATCAAAGGATGAATATATTGAGTTTATTCAGAAATATATGATCCAAACTCAGGTAGTTGTGAGACCGCTAACTGAACAAGAAAGGTTGAACTCTGTGGAGGAGAAAAAGTTTATTATTCCCATCGATCACTTTGATAACGGGTTGAGGATTCCCCTCCCATGGGAATGGATAGAGATCTTGGAATATTACGGCTTCGTGCTCGCCCAGCTGGCCCCGAACTCCATCGGTCTGGTTAATGTCTTCATCAATTACTTGAGATCGGAAAGGGTGAAATTCACAATGAATCTGTTCCGCGCAACCTTTACCGCGAAGATTTTGAAGGAAGGCAGAAAGAAGGAAGAATTTAAAGGGTTGATGTACTTTTCAGCAGATGGAATAAAAATCCTGAATCTTCCTAATAAAATCTCTTTCTGGACAGAGAGATTTCTTGTCTTCGAAGGTGACCTTGGTGGTCTCAGGAGCTCACCCTCTCCGCGACCTGACAGCATCTTTAAGAAGATAAAAGCGGTCTCAGAAGAGGAGCTGAAAATTTTGGCTTTCTTGGCGGGCAAGAGGATCGATCTTGTTCATTATCTAGCGATCTGGCCCGAGATCGCTGAGATCATCCCAGCTGAAAGTAAGTTTTTCTTGCGGTCTCGAATAATTTCCCTTCATGTCTTTTGTATGTTTTTTCCTAACTTTTTCACGACTTTTAGCGACCTTTGCGGTCCCTGTACAAGATCCTATCTCCCCAGCTGCAGAAGTTCTTACTCAGAGGGAGAGGAGGCTGAAGCGTGAGGCCGACGTGTTCGGCATCACTTCTGAGACCGCCGAGCGAGTTTTTCCCTTTGTGGGTTTTAAAAGAAAAATGAAGGACATCAAAGGAAAACCTCTCCTCAAATGGGAGGCCAAAGGAAAGTCTGTGAAGGTGTCCACTGATCTGCCCTTGTGGAGCGGGAAGGTGACCTGTCACTCATACGCGGTCACTTTGGCTTTGTACGGGAGAAAAAATACAAATGAAATATTGAATATTGAGACCGATGTGCTCCCTGACCTCTGTGCCCAAGTGACCGCTAGAAGTACAATCTTAAATCACCATATGGGGCGGTCTCTTCGCAGCGCTCTGAACGAAATAACTGCCTTGCAAGAAGAAAGAAAAGTGAGAATTTTACTTATATTTTATGAGCGTGTTACCTATGACCGCGCGATCTAACATATATCTCTTTTGCAGCAATTTGAAAAATCTGCTTATGACCCTGAGAACCCGGCTTTCCAGAGGGCTTTGATGCACCATATAAAAGAAACCGCCGACCAGGTGCTGGATGAGGTTCGTAACCGCGGTGGTTTTACTGAAGAATTCAAAGATATATCGTTCGCCGATCTCTTCTCTGATGCGGCACAAAGAATCGAAGAACAATCTGTGACTGCTGAAGAGACCGCGGATGTTGCTGATGAGTCCGCTGATGCTGCTGATGAGACCGCAGGTCAAGAGGAAGATGTCGTGATCGAGGACGAAGGAAGTGGAAGCCGCTATACCCTTGGCCTAGATTCCAGTTCAAGCTCAAGCTCTGGATCTAGAATTCCAGGGAATAGTTTAGAAGAATCTTCTGCAGAAACTGGTTCTTCCCCCTCGAGTGAGCGGTCTTCTAAAAGGTCAAAGAGAGAGTGAATTGTAATGATATTCATTTTTTCTTTTTTGGAGACCGAGCGGTCTCGTTGTAATAGACATTTCAGAGAATATATAAAAATTGGATTTCTGCTAGATTCTGAGTGAACTTGTTTTTGATGTGTATATTTATTTGTTCTTCTGAGTTAGAATCGACATTCGATCTCAATGCCCTAGGTTTATCACATAATTCTATATCAGCATTTAAAAACTTCAGGTGGCGATCTCTTGGAAAAACACTAAAGACCTTGAAGGAAAAACCGATACTTTATAAACACAAGACTACTCTGCGATCTTGAGATAATCAGATCACTAAACGAAATTCAGCAACTTAACTGTGATCAGAAAATAGCCAACTTATCTAAAATAGTCATGCGGTCTCATATTACACAGGTCGCAATATAAGGAAACTATAACTTGAAGATGATTTGAACTCATTACACTCTGGGTGATCGACACCCAAATAATTTTCAGGAAGCCCGTTTGATGATCCCTTGATAGCCAAGATCATTTCTGGAAAAGGAAAATAATTCCTCAAGAACTTCTAGTTCTGCGATCACATTATATTCAGACCGCCATTTTAAAGAAAAAACCCAACTACTTGGTGAGGAATAGAAAACTATGATTATTCCCTGTTGCTTTGAATAACAGGAAATATTGGAATCTCAAATTTTCCGAGATCGGGCCGACCTCTATCAAGCTGGCATAAGAGATTTCTGAATAGCGACCTCAATTATCCTGAAAAAGTTAAATCCGGCGATCGTAAATGACTCAAATCGCTCTTTGGAGAGAGTAGGAAAGAAGAACATGCGGTCTCATAAATTGCTGACCGCCCGATCCCAGTACAAAGGGATGAATAGGATTTTTTTTATAGTAAGAAGATGGGAAAAAGGGATTTCAAAAATGATCCAAAAGGATGGCGTGGTCATGCCGCGGAGGCTATACCGACATTGCCTTTTTAAAAGGTTTACCGAGTTTTCTGCAAACATGCCAATCTAAGGTTCAGGCGACGGTCATGGATGTTTCTGACCGCCCCTTACCTAACCACGCTTCAACGAGTATTCGAGAGTTACAAACCAAAATGATCGGTAGGGCAGGTGTGGTCATGCCGCGGAGGCTATACCGACATTGCTTTCCATGAAAGATCATTAAGATCGTAACAATGTCCTTCCTAATGCATGACAGAGCTGAGCCAGCCACCTAGACCCCCTTGAAATGCTGAGGTGTGCCAGATGTCAGCAAGGACCCGGTATCCTAAACTCCCACCGCTCGTGCTTGGCGAGCTACTGCTACACAGATTCGAAATCTCCCCGACATCTGTGGTCCCGGCAGAATTACACGTCGAGCTAACAAGTCGAGGGGGAAGATAGTAGGATCCGTCGATGTCTCACTTGACAGGTTTTTGGCTTTTCAAAAAATAACTTATTCTTAAAACTTGTCACCCTTCACTCGTATTGCGAATGCTCTGATAATACCTGCATGATGTTTGAGAGAAGAAAAGTGAGAAGAAGAATGAGTGAATCGGATACGAACATTTAAGAAAAGAAGAGTTTGAGATCATCTCCGATCCATGAATGAGACAATTCTTTTCCTTCATAAGTTTGGAGATGGTAAGCACCATTTTTAAGCACGCTCTTCACCACAAACGGCCCCGCCCAGTTTGGGTTAAGCTTTCCAACTGAACCAGCTCTTGCTGCTGTATCTATTTTCTTCAGGACTAGATCCCCAATAGCGAACTCTTTGATTCTTACATTTTTATTGAATAGCCTCGCCATTCTTCTCTTCACCTCTTCTTGCCTGATGATTGCCGTATCTCTCAACTCCTCAATTAAATCAAGGCTGCATTTTAGCTCCTCATCATTTCCTTCCATCCAGTCAATTTGATTCTGTTGCGCCAATAATACTCTTGGGCTTTTTACTTCAAATTCCACCGGAATAAGGGCTTCGGAACCGTGTGATAATTTGAATGGAGTCTCTCCAGTAGCAGAACTTGGAGTTGTCCTCAAGGTCCATAAGACGGAAGGTAGTTGTTCTGCCCAGTTGCCCCTGACATTTTCTACCTTCTTTTTCAAGAGATTTATGATGAGTTTGTTGGCGGCCTCTACCTTCCTATTGCTTCTTGGATGATGCACAGAAGCGAAACGTAGCTCAACGCCAATTTGCTTACAGAAATTAATAAGAGTTGAATTGTTGAACTGAGAACCGTTATCCGTGATGATTGCCATTGGGATTCCGTGCCGACATACTATCTCTCCCCAAATAAAATTTTTCACGACTTGAGTCGTAATTTTGGCCAATGCTTTTGCCTCTATCCATTTGTTGAAATAGTCAATCATGACAATAATATATCGACGTTGCCCACTTGCCATAGGGAAAGGCCCAATCAAATCCATTCCCCAAACTGCAAACGACCATGGAGTTGCTATCGACTTGAGTTGTTGAGCCGGCTGATTTTGGAGAGGAGCAAACTTTTGGCACTTTACACATTTCTTAGCAAATTTTTCCGCATATTTCCTCATTTGAGGCCAAAAATAGCCTTGCCTCAGAATTCTTTTCTCCAAAGTTCTAGCTCCAGAGTGACTCCCACATTCTCCAGAATGGACCTCCTGAATGACCGCTGGAATCTCCTCCTCCGAAACACACCGTGCTAACGGTGAAAGGAAAGTTCTTCTATAAAGTACTCCTGCAACAAGATAATAGTTAGCCGCTTTTCGTTTAAACCTTTTCCTATCCTTTATTGATGAATGGAGCTCTCTAGTTGAAAGATATAGAACAAATGGATCCATCCAAGACGGACGCTGATCAATCTCCATGACCTCTCCTTCTTTAATTGCTGGGAGAAATAATTCCGAAGTTGTTCCTCCCGAGAGAAGTCCAAATTTTGCCAGCTCATCTGCTTCAACGTTCTCACCCCTTGGAATATGGTCGATGGTAAAGCTTTTGAACTTCCCTACCTCGATTTTTACCAGAATTAGATACCGCTTTAGAATACTATCTCTAGTTTCCAAAGTTCCATTTACTTGAGAAGCCATCACCAAAGAATCTGTGAAGACTTTGACATCATCAATCCCCAGCTCTCTAGCAAACTTAAGGCCGGCTAGCAAAGCCTCATATTCCGCCTGATTGTTTGTTACTTGAAAATAGAACTTCAGCGCTTGATCCAGCCTTACTCCATTTGGGATGATTAAGACAACTCCCGCCCCAGAAGAGTTTTTTCCTGAGGCTCCATCCACGAAGATTTTCCAGGCAAGGGGCACTCCGACCCCCTTCTGCGACTCAACTTCTTTGGCATCCACCATGAAGTCTGCTAAAACTTGAGCTTTGATCGCCACCCTTGGAACATAAGATATGTCAAACTCACTGAGCTCTATTGCCCACTTTGCCAACCTGCCTGAATGCTCTGGCTTCTCCAAGACACTCTTTAATGGAAGATCAGTAACGACTAGAATCGAATGTGCTTGAAAATATGGTCTTAATCTTCTTGCTGAAGTTATAAGCATTAAGGCCAACTTTTCGAGAATAGGATAACGAGTCTCTGCATTTTTCAGGATTCGACTCACGTAATAGACTGGGAATTGCTCCTTTTTCTCCTCTCGGACCAAAACAGAGCTTATGGCATCGGCTCCGACCCCCATATACAGAAATAGATTTTCTCCCTCTCGCGGGCTTTGGAGCAAAGGGGTTGATGTCAATTGCTTTTTAAGCTGAGTGAAAGCATCATCACATTCCTTTGTCCACTCGAACTTACTCCCTCCCCGGAGGGTTTTAAAGAAGGGTGCACTCTTATCCCCTGACTAGAGATAAAGCGACTTAAGCCTGCCATCCTCCCTCCCAGCTGCTGAATTTCTTTTGGGGACTTGGGAGGTGGCATTTCCAGAATAGCTTTTACTTTGTCAGGATTGGGTTCCAGCCCTTCTGGAGTAAGGAGGTGACCCAGGAATTTTCCTTTACTTGCCCCGAAAACACACTTCAACGGATTCAACCTCATATTAAGAGTTTGAAGGGTTGCAAAAGTTTCCGAGAGGTCTCTGAGATGAGAAGAGAATAATTTGCTTTTTACAAAGAGGTCATCAACGTATACCTCAAGGTTTCTTCCTTTTTGACTCCTGAAAACTATATCCATCATTTTCTGATAGGTTGATCCAGCATTCTTTAGCCCAAAAGGCATTACGAGATAACAGAAGCAACCATCATTTGTGATAAATGAAGTATGAGGTATATCTGGTTTATGCATTCTGATTTGATGGTAACCTGAAAAAGCATCTAAAAAACTCATAAAAGAATAACCTGCCGCAGAATCTACTAAAGAATCTATCCGAGGCAATGGGTAGCAATCCTTGGGGCAAGCTTTATTTAGTTTAGTAAAGTCGACACACATCCTCCACTTCCCACCTGACTTCTTTACCATTACAACGTTTGACACCCATTCTGGGTATTGGATTGGTTGGATGAACTTTGCCTTCAGGAGCTTCCCTACCTCTTCACGGATGGGTTGTGCTAGAGTAGTTGCAACAGACCTATTCTTCTGCTGGATCGGGATGAAGTTTGGGTCAAGATTGAGATGGTGGCAAGCAACATTCGGATCCACTCCAGGCATATCATCTGCCGACCAAGCGAAGATATCTAGATTTTGCAGAAGGCAAGAGATGAGCTGACTCTTGTCAGCTTCAGATAATTCAGCGTTGATGGAGAGGCTCTTGCTCTCATCTTCCTCGCTGATCTGAACCTCTTGAGTTTCTTGGGCAGGTTCCAAGCGAACTCCATCTCTTACACCCTCCTCAATTTCCTCTGTAGCTTGGATTTGTTCAGGAACTTCAATTGATTCAGCCATCATGACTTCGTGGGGAGAAGAGCACACGATCATGTTGACCGTCTTTACGTAGCATTCCCTAGCTTTCCTTGGGTCGCTCCTGATTCGGTGTTGTTTGCCGTTCAAGGCGAACTTCACCGCTTGATGATAGGTGGAGACAATTGCTTGATATGCATTCAAGAAGGGTCTTCCAAAGATGGCGTTGTAGCTACTGGGAGCATCAACGACTATAAATTTGACCAGCTTCACTATCCCTCCCAGAATCACAGAAAGAGTGACGAGCCCTTCTACTTCTTTCTTCTCTCCTAAAAAACCATAAAGGGGGCCTTCAGTTGAAAGGAGGGGTTTACCTGTCTTCAACGCCTCGAAGGCAGGTTTGAAGAGCACGTTGACTGAGCTTCCCGTGTCTATCAGAATCTTCTCTACTGTATAATTTTCAATTACAGCTTTGATGACGACCGCGTCGTCAAAGGGATTCGCGGTCTGAGGAAGGTCTTCATCACCGAAAGTGACCGTTCCCCGGACCGGGGCTGAAGATGTTGCATCAACCTCTGATTGATAAACTCTCTTCAGACTTGCCTTCCTTGAAGATTCCGGACCTGCGCCTCCGTGGATGCAGAAGAGATTACCTAGAGCGCCTTCGTCATCAGCATCCACACATTCATTGGGAAAGCCGATATTGCCGAGATGGCCAATATCGTCCACTTCTTCGCATGCCCAATGGACTTCCGCTACTTCCTTAGCCTTGGAGGCCGAGGCTTTCGCAGAATCATTCTTCTGAATGAGATCTCGAAGCTTACCCTCCTTCAGAAGCTTCTCTAAGAACAGACGGAGAGCTCTACAATCCTCTGTCAAATGTCCCCTATCTCTATGGTACTCACAGTAGAGAGTAGGATTTCTAGTTTTTGGATCCGAGTTTAGCGGAGCTGGCTTCTTGAAAAAGGGCTGCTTTTGAAGGATTTGGAGCACTTCACTCATAGAAACACCAAAGTCTGTAAAAGACTCTTGGGATTCATTGTAGAGCGAAGGAATGGGCAAAAGAGGAGGTTGGGCGTACTGGATCTGGTGGACTGGGGTGACTTGCGGAGCTGGGGTAGCAGGGGTTTGAAGAAATGAACCTTGAGGTGGGAAAGAATGGTTACCTCGATTGAAGCGGCTCTTGCGATAGTTCTTACCTCTCGGAGTTGGAGGTGGGAGCTCTTGTCGAGGCTTTGAAGAAGACGGAGCCGGATAAAATCCCGCAGAGCCTTTCTGAGTGGCCCTGTTTGTCAAATTGCTCACATAGGTGGGGTTGTTGATCTCCCCTTCTATGTAGCGATTGGCAATGCTGATCAGCTCCTGATAAGAGCTAGGCTCCTTGGTTGTGACTTTGAACTTCAGAGGACCTTCCTGTAGGCCACTGATCAAAGCTACCATATAGAGCTCGGGATCCATATCCCTGACTCCCAAGATCTCTTTCTGAAAACGGTCAACGAAATGCGCCGCAGTTTCGTTGTCGCCTTGCTTAATCTTGACTCTTCCTTTCCTTCGCGGTGGCAAACCTAAGAAGGAGCTCTTGCCTCAGGGCAGCAAAGCTCGAGATAGATTGACAAGGCAGCTTATAGAACCATTCCATGGCCGACCCATCAAAGGAGGTGACCATCAGCTTGCACCTTACTCCATCTGAAATGGTCCTGAGGGCAACAGCAGACTCGAAGGCTTGAAGATGACACATTGGGTCGGTTTCTCCTGTATACACTGGAAGGCGAGGTTCTCTGAATCCATAAGGAATCGGATCCCGACGAATCTCATCGGTAAAGGGGGAAGGCTCCCCAAAAACAGAAGGTCCTGGAGGAGGAAGAAAAGGTGCAGGAGGATCTTGAGGGTAAGCAAACCCTTCTTCAAAATTTAGGGTCTGAGCCGGAGGCCCCTGGGCTGCGGCTCGGAAAGAATTACGGCGGGCGGCGAACTCCTCATGCTGAGATCGCTGAGGAGCTGCGGGCTGAAAGACGGGGTGATCGCTCGGGTGACCGCCTGCCATGCGGTCAGGAGTAGCGATCTGAGAGGCTTGAGGAAGGATCTTCTGAGAGATCGCGGCTAGAACATGGTTTATAGCCTCAATCTGCTTCGCAGACTCCTGCTGAGTCCGGACGACTTCTTGCCGATCTCGAGCGGCCTCTTGCTGAGACCTCGCGATCTCCTACTGAACAGAGGCGGCGTCCTGCCTAGCTCGGGAGGCCTCACGGAGAGCTTGTTCAACACGAAGCTCGAAGCGGCGCTCAAGCGCTTCTAACGGGTTATGATCGGAAGGGGGAACGCTGGGAGATCGCAGGGGACGACCTCGACGGCGATCAGCCATCTTGAAAGTCTAGATTTCACCTGACACTTCGAATCTGAAGTTCGCGTGTTCGTTCTGTTGGTGCCAAAAATGGTACCTCCAAAATTCACACTAAAGGGGATGGGAGAAAACTGCGAAGTGCAGGTTACTAAGACAGAAGATGCTGTAACAAAAGGAAATCGATCACGAAATGGCGATCACGAAGAAATGAGACCGCTTACACAGGTTGTAAGCTGGATCCTCGGAGCAAAGGTCCCTTTTCTGGTACCCCTACCCCTCTATTTATAGACGAGGGGGCTGCCCAAACGGGCAGAACTGAAAACTATGGGCTGCCCGGGGTATAGGAGAGCCGGGGCAGGAAAATGGGGTATAAATAACAAAAATAAGAAAAACGATCAGACCGCTTAAGCCGGCGATCTCACACTGCCATGACCGCTTGGTACTTAGAAAATTCCGGTTGAGGAGGCAGCTGGCGATCTGGGCGGTCACCGAAACTGAGACCGCTGAGACCGAAAAATTTGACCAGCAAGAGGAGGTCGCGGGCTTTTCAGACAAACAAAGCGCATCTACAAATACTTTTACATTAATAAAAACTGAAATTATATATCAATTGAGAACAGAGCATTCTATGGTCGTCCAATAAATATTACAGGTCGGGCAGCAGAGGCATCTGAATGCTTATTTTAGGCAAGGCAACAAAAACATTGATGACAGTAAACATAACATGACAGGTTACTCAAGTCCACATTGACAGCAAACCCACATATATTCCTTTGAAGAGAAAATCCACATATATTCTTAAGACCTACAAAAAATTTGATGAGGAAAAGTCGGTGAAAAACTATGAACCGCATGGTGAGAAACTCGCTGAAATCACTGGAATCGATGGGAGAGAATCGCAGGGTGAGGCGTAGAGGAAGAATCACTGTGTGAGAATCGCTGGGTGAGGCGTCAGGAAGAATCTCTGGCTGTGAAGCTCGCTGAAATCACTAGAGAAAAGCTCTGAACCACCGAAAAACTGTTAAAATCCACCGGAGAAACCTCTAAGCCGCTGGAAAAGTGTTGAAATATGCCGGATGAAGGAAGCCTAGTGCTACTGCTAGTGATGCGTTCGTTTACCTGGAGGAAATCTGGTGAAAATGCCACCACGCCGGAGGAAGGAGGCAGAAGCGAGGAAGAGAACGAGAGCTCGGGAGGATTTTTTGGGGTAGAGGCGGAAGTCTTTTCCCAAAACATGGAAAACGGACGCCCTGGGGGGCCGCCGGGTTCTACTCTGGTATGAGGGGAAGGGGATGGGGGAGGGGGAGGGAAGAGAAAGAAAAAGAGGGGGAGTAGAAAAAAGAGGGGGAGAGAGGAAGAGAAAAGAGGGAAAGGAAAAAAATTGAGGGAGGGAGAGAGGAATGCTCTTTGCAGTGACAATTCTTATCTCCGCGACGATAATTTTGATCTCCGAGAAGAGTCATTTGGATCTCCGCGGAGATCCAAATGGCTCTCCGCGGAGATCCAAATGACTCTCCGCGGAGATCCAAATGGTTTTCAGCGGAGAACCTTTTGGGTCTTCGCGGAGAACCTTTTGGATCCCCGCGGAGAACCATTTGCTCTCCGCAGAGAATCTTCTGGATCTCCGGGGAGAACCATTTGCTCTCCACGGAGAATCTTCTGGATCTCCATGGAGAACCATTTTCTCTCCGCGGAGAATCTTCTGGATCTCCGCAGAGAACCTTCTGGATCTCCGTGGAGAACATTCTGGATCTCGGCGGAGAACATTTTGGATCTACGCGGAGTTCATTTAAACCTATAATTTTGCACCTTTCGAACCATTTGAAATCGTTATTCATCCATGGAACAATTGTTATTATAGACAAACTTTGCAAATGTACAAGAATAATGTTTCTAAATTTGCATCAATCATCCACAAAATACTTAATGATTTCTGCACAGATCTGGGCTCTAAACATAGGCATTTTTGTCTGACAGTCTGCCCAACTCGTCCAGCTTATCACCCCTGCCTTCGCTATGTGCTCTATATACTTCATAACGAAGATACTGCAGTCCATGGAGTTCTCCTGTTGTGGTATACCAGTGGTCAAGTTGATACTCCACCTCGAGAATCTTGCGTGGACTTTTTTCGAGGTCACCTTCTGGAGCACAGAAATCTACATTAACACAAATATGTATGTACATTAGTAACTACGTAATATACATTACTACATTGCATGACAACGAATTGTACTTACATCTATTTTAGTGGTATCTTTCCGCTTGGGGTTACGTAGAGAGTTGTCTACGAGCCACTTCTTCTCTTTAACAAGACCCACCAATAAAAACCAGTGTTGGCTATAACATACTGGCATTAGAATCATTGGGATATTGGCGAGATTCTCCTTGGTAACATCCTTGAGGAATGGAGCTACAACCTTAGATTATGTGTCCTTGGACTGTGGGTAGTGCAACTACATAAATTGTAAAAACAAATTAGTAATGCAGACAGAATTTACAATGTACAAAGCACAGGTAGAGATCATACCAAAAGGTTAGGACTGATATATATATATATATATATATATATATATATATATATATAAATGGACGATACGCTTCTTCATCATGCTCTCTACTCAAGTCAAGATCTTTGTGTAGGCCTCAACGTGACAATCTTTGACGTATTTGTTCGTCAAGAGAGCATCCATGGCCTCTCGAAATCTGATTATATTCCATTTATTGAAAACTCGGTCGTTCATGAAACATTAGAAAATCATCGTCAATATCAATGTGCATAGATCAAAATTTTGAAAATATAAAAGTTTATAATGTCAAAAGGGCACCTGGATGGAATGGCACTCATACATCGATGGATGATATCTCTTTATTCTTCAGTTATTAGTGGTCTCCCCAGATAGTCAACGGGGTACACATCAACTACATCTGCCTCTGTAGTAGAAACTTTTCCTTGTTTAAAAGGGGACTCTTAATTATGAATAATGTCAGTATCATGAGAGGGGGTGGGGTGGTAGAGGATGGTGACGATCGATGAAGGAGTGCATCTACATCGCCACTCATTGCATCAAGACTCTCACCAACACTGTGGCTAAACGTAACTAAATCCTTATGTACTTTATCTACTTTATTGTCTAATCTATCTAACAAATTATTAAATGTTCCTACAAAACTATTTATCTTGTTATTTAATAAATCAAATTGAGCTAAAATCCTATGCTCTAAATCTATCCAAAACTGTACAGGAGGGAGAGATGGTTATCCTTCGCTAGATAGTGATGATGTGGTAGGTGGTGGGGGAGGTGGTGATGATGAGGGAGGTGGTGATGTGGTAGCAAACTTCAATCTTTTTACTACCCTAGAAGTCGGGCTTATTGATTTTCTCTTAGATGGGGGAGGTGACGGTGTCTTTTTTCTGTCATCTCTGAACATAACACCTTCTCTTCAGGTGTTATGTCATCGAGTACTTCCAACACCTACAAAGAAGAAAAACAACCATTGTATTGAATAGTTCAACATTAGTAGTTAATTGAATAAACTTAATTATTTACCTGCTCATCCATTATAGATGGAACAGTGACCCCCAGCTCCTTCAAAGTAAAGGAGACCTTCTCCGACCATCTTAATAGTTGAGTCCTCAAGGTCGGATAGTGCGGAGCGATGCTAGTGGTGTGTTCAAGGAACCAAATCTATATGAATCATTGCAATAGTTTAGAGCATATGAAACAAAATTCATTTTAAGATTTAACAATATAGATACTTACAATGAGAACATGGGTGCATTCATAGATGTATCCCGACGAAGACTCTGGACTCTGATGGAGTTGACCTTCTTCTGAAACCGGTGGTAGCTTCTCCACCATCACCCTTCATGACCTCATGAGGAAGGCATGAATTGCTTCTGGCCAATTGAACTTCTGGAAGTTCTCCAACCTGGAGACCTCCTCGAAGAACTTTGGCATCCTCTTCGTGCTAGAGGGGAAGAAAAAATTGCACATAAGGTTTAAAACCAATATGCTTATCTTCTCAGCGGATGACCCCTTCTCCATCGCCAAAAGATCCATCTTCAAGGATTGTTTGCTGAGCGCTCCAAAAGGCTTGGAAGCCAGGATGACTTCCTCCCCATGATTGGGCAAACTCAATATCAATGCAACATCATTGGGGGAGAAGGTAAGCTCCCTCAATCCAATGACGAAGACGTCCTTCTTGATGTCATACCAGTTAATCAGAGCATAAAGGACCCCTTCTCCATCGCCAAAGCCTCAATCTCTATTTGAACAAGTCGATCAATGATATCGTCTGATGATCCTTTAATGACTTGTTCGGGTGCAGATTGCAGATCTGATGCACAGGGTTGACTTTAACTATGATCGGCGCTGGTTGTCAAGGTGACAATTCGAGTTGTTGTTGTGGTGACAGTCTCTTCCAACTACATGAAACTAACATCTGGGCGTGCATGCATTGGAGAAATCAATGACGCAGCCTGATTCAGGGCCATAATGATGCTGCGTTTGGGCGCTGCTCATTGAATGGGCAATCTAAATCGGGCCTGGGCAACCATATCCTCCAAGTGCTGTTTAAGAACCTGTTCTGATTTCGGCCGAATAAACTGTTTGAAAGCGAAATTGGTGATATGCAAAGCCGAGACAAGAACAGGCCATATTCGATGCAATTATGGAATATGCAGGATTCAATGGGGGAAATCCTTCAGATCCAGCACTTCACCGGGCTGAAGAAATTTGAGAGCATCCGTTCGGAGTAGGCGACGTTCGAAGGGTTGATCATTGGTGAAGTGCTCATCACAGCTTCCCAAAGATTAAGCCCTTGTAATGCCGACAGACGTTCAATTCCCAATGCATTGTGGCTGCGAGATTTTTTATGGTGACTTGATGAAGACTTGCACTCATGCGATGTTGGTATGGGTTTTCGGCGCTTGCGACTAGACTGAATGGAATGGGGGCATGTTTCTTACATTGACGCAAGATTCCGCACCAATCAAAGGATCGACGTCTTCGGAATGGTTCATATCACCATCGTGGCGATGTGCAGCTTCGTCTTCCTCAACTATGTGATGATCATCGTGAGCCCTCTCCACAAAAGTTGCGGTAACATCAAGTGCATCCTTCACAATCGCATTAAACATGTGGCTTGACAAAATTGCATTATCTTCTATTGATTCAGCGATCATTCCAACTGATTCCAGTTGCCCGGCAAGAATTTATGGCAGTTGAGGAAGGGATTGTCCAAACGATGCTGTTAATCCAAATTCACCATCACAATCATCAATCGAGAGAGGCAGCACATGAAACATCATTGACAGAGAGTGGGTGAAGGAGTAATGCCATTGGTCGGAAGTAGTGCGAGATACTGAGTGAGAATGATATGCATACCAGAGATTGGCAAATACGCCCAGCGAGGATCAAATTGGAGTTCGCCATGAAAGTTAATTTGAGCGACCACGACATGGAGCAGCAAAATCCCTCCATCCATGGATATAGTCTCCGGGAAAATGGCTTGTCCATGGCGCCATAAGTTTTCAATATTCCCTGATCCCTAGTGCATAGTCGAACGAAAGAAGCGATCCACGACGGTGGTCGACGCACCTGCTGACGGCGTTAAGCAATTTCTGATGTGCTTTTTCTGCGTCTCGTGGCAAACGAGAAGTTTGCTCGTCACAATACTCTTGGAAGGTTGCATATCTTTCTCGCTTTCCCACTTTTTAATGCGATCCAACAATGCATCCAATTCAGCCTCAATGATGCCCGCATTGAAGCATGTTCATTGCCAACAATGATTTTGGCCACGACAGCCATAAATTGTTCGTTCCAAGCACGATTCGTGCCGTTCGAATTGTCCCTGTACCTCGTGATCAGGTGATGATTGTCGAGGAGAACAAAGATGTTCTTGAAGTCATCCAGCCATTCCAGATCATCGCAACACTTGTCAAGGTACATGATGAGCAGCGAAGTATCAATACCGTAAGCATTGTATCGGTTTTGCAAACCTCGACCAACAAATCGACGCTCAGCATTGCCCATGGTGGTTGTGAATTGATGGGATAGGATTTGTTGGCGCTCATTCATGACGGAGTGCAATCCCTCAACGGGGTCGAAAATTTCCTGTCATTGAACTCATTCGTCAATTTCATGCGTCCCGGCACGTTGTGATGATGGTCTGCCGAGAGACGAGTCCCGATTATGGCGCCTTCCATTCAGTTGAAGAACAAAAGTTGACGAGCAATGCAGTGGTTGACTAGGCCTATTGTTGGATCTTGAGGCGCCCTTAGAGGGGGGTGAATAAGGGTTTTAGAAAACTTTAAACTTGTATAGAAATTTTTTTATATTTTGGTAGAAGTAAGTTAAATCAAAAGTAAAGAGATAATGAAATTAGAAATGAAATCAATTTTATTAAACAAGAAAAGAAATGATTATCATTTATAAAATTGATTACAAAATCTGATTTCTATGACGCTAGAAATCGAAGACAAAATATTAAATATTCTTTTCGTTTTCTATAACGACTCGTATCCCCACGAACCGGTTGGCTTTAGTCGATCTCTCCCCAGAAATGGCCTCAAGCCGCTCTAGCCTTCCTATCCCCAGAAAGGCCTCGAGCACCCCCTAGATCTACTCCGTAGACCTAGTCTCCAACACGAGGCGAATTACTCCCTAAGTCCTACCTAGACCTAGTCTCCAACACGAGGCGAATTTCCGAATCGATTACAAAGATAAAAATAAAAGACAAATACAAAAGAAAAATACAAAACTCCCTATGAGGTAATCTGAAGGAGAAGCCGAAGAATCGCTGAAGATCATTGAAGTCCAAGCGTGCGTTCTTTGCATTGAGTTAGCACGTTGATCCAAGCCTCCTTCGATTCCTCCTTTTGAATTTGTGTGGGAGTTGATGATCTGGAAAAATACGGCCCTCAAGGAGTTTCTGAAGTGCTGGAATAGGGCTCTTATCAATCCGCTTATGGAGAAGACAAAATCCACCTTTTTATAGGACTGGAAGCTAACGCCAGCGTTAAGAGTTAACGTCGGGCGTTGACTCAGTATAGAAATAACTTGATGGTTCAGATCTTCAAAACAGGAAGGAGATTCTACATCTTTGGAAACTTTCATTTTAGGCAACCTTAACGCTGGCGTTGACTCTAACGTTGGGCGTTGAGTCAAATCATTCCCAAAATGGTCCTTCAATCACGGCTGCATTCCTCCTTGCCATAATCGTCGATCGTTAACGCCAGCGTTAAGTCCTAACGCCTGGCGTTTAACTTCATTCTCTTTTTTTTTTCAATCGGCAAGCTATCCCGTCGAGCGGAAATCCATCTCGTCGATCGGCAGACCATCCCGTCGATCGCTAACGCCGAGTGTTAAGTCCTAACGCCTGGCATTAGACAACTTTCAATCTTTCTGCTTGTGGATAGTACCAGACCAATATTGCAGCAACCTAGTGTCATCTCTATTCAAACCTGCATGCTAAAAACACAATGGCAAACAAGATCAAATACAAGTAGTATTTGTTATTCTCAAATCAAAGGGATGCGGAAAACCATGTTCCAACACCTGTCAGCGTTGATTCCACTAGACCGTGAGTGCCATTGTACCCATTGCAATGCTCAAAAAACGAAGGGAAATCAAGAAACACTGTCGGATCCTGATGCGATGATGTTTGTCCGAGTATTGCATCCCATAAGCACATATCCAAATACCACGACATGTGACCATGATATTGTAACATCCCGACTTTTATTGGGTCACTAGACCCTAGTGGACCCAATAAAAGTAACCCTAGGGATAGAAAGTAACCCCAATCTTAATATCTTGTGACAGGAAATCCCAATTGACTTCCGTCAGTTCCGTTAGACTCGTATCACCAATACGAGCGCAATGGAACTCGTTCCATTCCGATCCAAGGTTGTTTAGGTTAAACGACCATTTTGAGTATCGTAGCGCGTCGCAACCACACCATTGTTGAATAGTGACCATACGTACATTGAATTGAATTTTGTCAGTTCCGTTAGACTCGTATGACCAATACGAGCGCAGCGGAACTCGTTCCATTCCAATATGAGGTCGTTAGGGAAAAGGACCATTTTTAGTATCGTAGCGCATCATAACCACACTGTTGAGAAATATAGTCATACGTACTACGAATTGACTTCCGTCAGTTCCGTTAGGCTCGTATGACCAATACGAGCGCAACGGAACTCGTTCCATTCCGATCCAAGATCTTTTAGGGAAAACGACCATTTTGAGTATCGTAGCGCGTCGCGACCGCATGGTTGTGAAATAGTGATCATTCGTACTCTGAATCAACTTTCGTCAGTTCTGCTAGACTCGTATCACCAATACTTGTGCAATGGAACTCTTTGCACTTCAATCTGAGGTCATAAGAGAAATATGTTGATTTTAGGTTTTGTAGACCGCCACGGCATAGTTTTAAAATACTAAGCGTACGAACTCGTAATCAACCTCAGTCAATCTAAGTGGACTCCTAAAGTCAAAATAAGACCAACAAAGTTTGTTGTAACCAATTCTGACTTCTGAAAGTCAAACCATAGTCAAATGAAGCTTTATGTCACAACGAAAAGCGTACACACACCCATGTTGATTTGACACCCCAAAGTTGACCCTCCACCCGACGAGTTGGACCCACTTGGACCTTGACCAACATGAGGGACCCACTATATGGTTGAATTTGGTCAAACATCCCAAAATTCCTTATTTTGGGAATTTTCCCTAAGAAGGAGCTCACCCCCCCCCCCCACCAAGAAGGATTGCCCTACCCCACTAACCTTGGCCAGCTGGCCATGTAGTAGTGGAGGGAGGGGGAGGGGGAGGGGGAGAAATATCTTCCCCCACCCCTCCCTTAACCTTTAGTCCCATATTGGGAGGAAGGGAAGGGAGGTCCCCCTCCCTCCCTATAAATATGCCCCCCCCCCTCTGCCGGAAAACTCCCTCCTAACCCACCACCACCACCACCCTCCAATGGCCCACTTCCCCAGCACCTCTCAAGGCCCCCCACTACATGTGGACACCTTCCCCTCCCACTTCCCCACTCCCCCGGCGTCTTGCATGCTGCCCCTCTGTCGCCGGAGCGCCGCGAGCACCACCCAAGCCATGCCCAGGCTCAAGAGGTGGCTCGGCCATGTGAGCCTCACCCCAGTGCCGGTGGTGGTGTTAGGGGAGCAGTGCCCCACCCGGGGACCACCGCCCTAGCAAAGGAAGGCGGTGGGGCCGCCGGAGAACGCGTCTCCGGCGGCACCCGCAAGACCCCCCCCCCCCCCTCTAAATGTTTTCATGTACCGCTTCGGCAGCAGTTTTTGACGGTGCCTGGCCACCAGAGCACTGCCAGAGACAAGCCCCACCCCGGCAACCTGGCCGAGCCCTATGGGAGGCTTAGCTGGAGAGAGGGGCGACGCGGCATCAGCCGACATGGCACATGCAGGCCGCGCCACCCGCCCCCTCCTCCTTGACGACATTCGGCGGTGGTCGGCGGCGCCAGACCGCCGGACCACTGATGGATTGTTCGCCGGCCCCCCGACAAGTCAACTTGGGATGGAGGTAGGCGGCGGCTGACCGGTGGTGGCAGAGCCCGCCACCCTCTGCACCGCCGGGGAGCAGCAGCTACCATCCGATCTCCATGATGAGATCAGGCGACGACAGTATTCTTAAATCCTGCCTGCCTCCACATTCGCGCCCTCCATAGCAGATCCGGCCCAGATCTGCTGTAGAGGCAAACCACCAAGCACAAGCGCGGATAGCCAATCCCGACATCAAGATTGGCTAACTGCACCCCAAACCCCCATTTCAACTTATTAATTTTTCTGGGAAAATTATAGGCTCCTAGGGCAAAAATGTTGAACATGAAAAATGTTCCTTATCAAGAGGGCTATCTCCAGTAATTTTTTTGAAATTTTGGGTGATGTTCTACTATTTTAAGGGCCTTTGCAAGAGTTATTTAAATAAATTAAAAGCCCTAATCTCCTTGGAAAATTCATGAAAAATTTTAGGCTCAATTTTAGGACCTCTTGGAGGTACTATCAAAGTTTGGCTTTTTTATCAACTGAATTGATAATTTTAGGAGCCTAAATAAGGTTTCTTCGGGCAAAACAAACCCTCAAAATGGGCTGAAAAATATTGGGACAACTTGGGGGCCCTTAACATACTATTTTGGATATTCTATAAAATTATGGGGGACATTCGGAGATAAATGATAGGCTCACCAATTTTTCAAGATAACGATCGAAATTTATATTGTTGAATTGTCAAACAAGATTGGGAGAAGGCATCGTAACACGCAATCGCGACAGAATCGTGGGACGACATTATGAATAAACAACAACCCGATAAATAAAGGTGTAAACTCAATGCTCAAAATGATGTGGAGTTTAATAAAATATTGAGCTGCATTTAGGATAATTCCCGGACTATAACTAAGAAAGGCAGAATTGGGAAGAAACTCCTATGAACGGGAAGAGAACGGAACCTTCATCCTAAGAACGGAGATGGAACTGAAGCCTCCTGGTTATGGAGTGATGGACTACTAACCTGTTTATTTATTTTATTTTCTGCAGTCTTGTATTGGTCCCGTAGTCACTGCTCTTTGTTTATTCCTTTCGATACTCCAGTTTCGTACTGGTCAGTTATTTACTGCTTTTATTAATCCTTTCGATAATCCAGTCCGGCACTGGTCAGTTATTTACTACTTTTATTTAGTCCTTTCGATAATCCAATCCCGCATTGGTCAGTTATTTACTGCTTTTATTTAGTCCTTTCGATAATCCAGTCCCACACTAGTCAGTTATTTACTGCTTTCAATTTAGTCCTTCTGATACTCCAGTCTCACACTGGTCAGTTATTTACTTCTTTCATTTAGTCCTTTCGATACTCCAGTCTCGCACTGGTTAGTTATTTACTGCTTTTATTTAGTCCTTTCGATAATCTAGTCTCGCACTGGTCAGTTATTTACTATTGTGATTTAGTCCTTTCGATACTCCAGTCTCGCACTGGTCAGATATTTACTGCTCATTAAGTTGTCCTTTTTAATACTATTCCAGTCCCGTACTGGTCTGGTTATTTCGGCCCTTTGCTTTCGGCCTTCCTTTCAAGTATTTATTCAACACCGCAACTCTGCAGCTTATTTTGAACCATAACTATCGTGCTTATACCTACGGTGCTAACACAGGTTCGGCTCTAGCCGGCGGCTTGTCCTATTTTGTAAGGCCTTAGTTGGGGATAACCGCGAGTTGAGTATCTCCTCCAGGGTTAGCCCCAAATAATGTGCCATCACCCCCGTTGCACATCCCGGCCAAAAGTTGGGTAACCGGTCGGGTCAAGGAAGTCGCGGCAGACCCGAAGTATATGTTCCTTTCCTTTTAAACTGCTTGTAAAATGCATGTTGTAAAAGTGGCGGGTCGGTCACGCCCGCAGAATGTTCGTACCGGTGCGGGAGAGTTGACGACTCATGGTAACATGGAGATGTTCACTATGGGTTATCACCACTCCGTACCCGTTGATTTGCCTCCACTGGTCGGCCCAAATCTTGGAACTGCCGGATGTCGCTCACATCCAAGCAGTACACCAAGTTATACAGGAGGGCCTGGGTGATACAGTACGACTATGCCCAAAAGTGGCAGGGTTGGCCACTGTCACCGACGACCACATCGGTGAGGTATGCGGGGTCCGCTACCCTGATGGAAGGAAAGCGGTCCAATCTATGTCGACACAGGGTTTTGTGAGCGGGCTTTGAACACCCGCGTTGTGTGTGCAAGCTATGATTATTAATGGTATAAGCAAAGCTTTTCTTTATATAACTGTTAGCATTTTTAGGATGCTCGATT
This sequence comes from Dactylorhiza incarnata, assembly GCA_033032865.1. Taxonomy (NCBI): domain Eukaryota; kingdom Viridiplantae; phylum Streptophyta; class Magnoliopsida; order Asparagales; family Orchidaceae; genus Dactylorhiza; species Dactylorhiza incarnata. Next base: position 1,639,271 of record JAWHQI010000420.1, on the reverse strand, counting down.
ATATATATGATGCTAACTCTTCTTACTTCGGCTATCTACTTTTGGGTGCTTAAACTCGTCCCCAGGATACGGATCCGGGGAGGAGATGTGTTTTCCACTTAGCTCTGTGACTAACCGTTATTTTTATAACCATTCACAGGAGATGGGACAGCGTGAAGCCCCCGCACCGCTTGATGACTTACCAACTCTAGAGATTGCCCGATCAGATACTCCAGCCTCACCCCCCCCCCCCCCCCCCCCCCCCCGTCTTCCATGATGTGATTCCTAGAGAATAGGGCTAAATAAGTAGTGTATAAGCTGTAGTAGTTACTTTGAGCCCACAAGTCCATTCATGTAAATAGTGGGCTACGACCTTTTGCTTATATATATATATATATATGTGTGTGTGTGTGTGTGTCCTTGCTAGACTTTCCTTATGATTACTTTCACATTGTGACTCTGATGTGATGTGTTGATTCTTGTGGCTGACAAGGAGACCACTCAGTGCTTCAGAGGGTGGGTTGTTTCCACCCGAGAAGCACTAAGTGGCCTCCATGGGAAGTAAGGTCCCCTCTCCCCTGACCTGGGTTCAGTGTTGGTGGGGACCTTACAGATATAGTGCGGCTTGATGCATGTCTCGAGTCGTTAGGGCACAACAAATCACCTTGGTGGCATCAGCACTGTCAGAACGGGATGTGTACAAGTCGTAAGCCATTTGAACAAGACCAACATCATGCGCGCTCTGTTCGAACAGCTGCACAGGATAGTTAAGAACGATGGGCGTCGGGATCAACTTCTCGGTTTTGGCCTAATCCATGTCATGGAACGTGACACCACAGCCACCTGAGGTGTTCGACTTCTTGCACACGTATCGAGCACTAATAGCAAATGCAGTGGTGTCGATGTAATCGACGACTCGCGGGGCACTAAATTGCTTGCGGAAAAGAAAGCTGACTTTGTTGCAAGATAGGCATGCACCCGCTGTCAAATTGACATCGTACTGCCATTCCGGATCGATCACAAACAATGGTTTCAACAGATACGCATTCAGGTCGGGACGCTTGTTCCACAGTGGCACGGGAGGATCGATTCGGATAGGAGGGTGCATGCCATCCTCGATCATTTTCAGTTGGATCTTGATCCAATCCTCCTAAATTTTGTTCAACGTGCCAGATTTCTTGCCACAAATGCATGGCTCACTAATGGGGCGGTCGAATGCTGACGAATAGAATGGAGGCGTTTGAGTCGGAATCGATTCAGGTGGAATTTCAGGGCAGCAATGAACGAGGGTCTCTACTGATCATTGTGTTTTCGTAATGTCATGCAGCACAAGGTCAATATCATTCATTGTCGATAATGACAAACAGACAAACAATCTGGTCATTATAACCCTCAATTAAGATTAGTAGAAAGGAGGAGAGTATATACCAAAAGTTGGTTATGAGAGTTTTCTACATAAATGTCGCGGAGACCTTTTGAATACACAAATTCATCTCCGCATAAATTCCAAAGGTTCTCCGCGGAGACCTTTTGGATCTCCGAGGAATACCAAAAGTTCTTAGCGGAGATCCAAGAGCTAGGTCTCCGTGATGAACCTTTGTATCTCCGCGGAGATCCTTAGTATCTTCGCAGAGACAATATTCATTCTCAAAAGGTCTCCGCTCCGTGGAGATCCAAAGGTTTCCTCAGAGAACCCAAAAGATCTCCGCGGAGATCCAAAGCTTCTCCGCGGAGATCAAAGGGTTCTCCACGGAGATCGAAAGAGTGAGGCGCGGAGATCCAACATATATACTCTCCTCATTTCTATGAAATCGCGGAGATCACTACGCCGCTGGTCGAGAACATTTATACAAGTGTGGAAGAGAGAACTTAAACAAAATGGCGGAGAAGAGTAATACCAAGCGGAGATAAAACCTCATCCCAGGAGCTCTTGAAGTCGTGAGAATCTGGAGGGGATATCGTCGTCGGAATAAAGCCGGAATGGCAGAGGGAGGAAGCACCGGATGTAGCGAAACCTAGAGTCGCGAGAATCCGGAGGCTTTTTTCTAGAACGAAGCAGGCGCGGGCTTAGTTATGATGTAAATGGCGCTTTATATATTTTTAATTTTTATTAATAATATTTAAATATTATTCAATCTGATTCAGTCAACCAGAGTAAGGCCCGACCGGTGGGGTCGGGCTCTGTTTTGGGGAGAGTCGGGTCTAAGAAGAACCCAAAATTGCGTGTTTTGGTCCTAAAACCAAAACATGCGAAAAAGAGGCCAAACGAACGTCAAATTTTCGTTTTCGAAAACCCAAAACAAAACATACCTGTCAAAAGACTGCAAACGAACGGAGCCTAATAAATTTGCTACTAGGCATCTGCCATCCTGAGCAAAATTTTCTTTCCTGGAGATAGAATTCCTTCCGTTGCCAGAGGATTGTGGTTCTTCAAACCCGACAATAACTTCTGCTCTAGACTGAAAGAGAGGCAAAAGCGAAGGTTCTTTAGCAGCGGGAGACATTGAGAGGACGCATAGACTGATATTGAAGCAGGGGAGTACGAGGAGCGAAGATGGTGAAAGTTTGGATGAACACAGCCGACGTTGCCGCTGAGGTGAAATGCCTTCGAAGACTCATAAGAATGCAATGTGATAACGCTTACGACATCTCCCCCAAAGTATATTCCCTCAGCTTAGAACCCTAAACCTAGTCACGACTTTCCTCCTTCATTCTATCATATATTACTTTATTCTGATTCTGCTCTCACGATTGAGTTTCATATGCTGCATTATAATCAAATCTCCATAGCATACAATTACTATCATTGGAATTGTTCCGTTCTGTGATTTAGTTTGCTTGAAATGGTTTTTTCTTTCTTTAGCTAAGAACAAAAGATGCTGAAACATTCAGTCGGGTATGTTAGGATGCTGGGAGTTTGAATGAAAGAAAATGATAAGATCACATTTATAGCAATATTGGTTGAATATTTAGGTTGGTTGTTAGGCTACGAAAGATTATTCTCTATTGGAATAAATTATGCAGATTATTTTGTTGGCTGAAGTCAATCACCTTATAGATCTAATGATTGAATGAAGAAAATTTCTGGTTAGCATGTTCTTGGTAACTTAAATTTGCGTATGATTTTTGTTTTAGATATAAAAAATTATGCAAATTGTGGTTTTGTAGTTGTTCTAATTACCAAAATAGTAGATTTGAACTTGAAAAGTTACCAATGAGACATGTAAAAGATGAGATTTTTGGGATAGAAATTTGTGCACGGTTAGGGGGAAGTTACATTCAGAGGGGAAATTAGTGTCTATTCATTGATTACAACTCATTTCAATGATCTGAAGAGTTCTTTTTATTGATTGTTACTGATAAAATGAGGTTTAACATTTGTTATTTCTCCACATTACCGAGTGAAAAGTATTTTGAGAAACAATATGTTTCAGTCAAGGTTGCAGATGTCGGATGCCAGACTCATGTTAGTTTGGGTTTTCTATGTCAGATGTCGAATTGCAGGGATATATCAGGGACATTTCAAAATGTCAGATAATAATATTATACACATATATATTCATAATATCAACATAATATTTTTCATTTATTAATTAGATGGTAATTATTATTATCTAATTAAATGTAAACTAAAATTCATATGAGAAAATTAAACTACTAACAAGTGTCTAACCAATTTATAATAATTAAGAAATGCTACATACTTTCAATCATGTAATACAACATCACAGAATCATATTAAACTAGAAAATATAGTCATACCTCAGCTTATTACTAAAATGTGAGTGCCCCACAAAATCTACTACTCTAATATAAATCTATAATATTGTTTTCCTGAAATCAATGAACGAACATTTGAGTAAGAACTATATTAAAGATTAATGAACATGACGAAAAGAATCAACTTAATACAACTCATGTAAATACCATTATGATTCTTGATCTGTTGGATCATCGGAAGTGTAAAACATTAGTGCACCAATAATGTCCTCATCAAAATTCTCATCCTCGTCCCTCTCCGACATAGGCCATTTTTCTTTCATTTTTTCCGCGCATGCCTATTTTAAAGCCAACCTTGCAGTTCTCCTAAAACCCACATATGTATCGACAATGTCACCAATCTGAGCCCAAGTTAACCCTTCTCCAGGTAACACTTCGTCATCATCATCATCATCTATAACATCATCAACATGACCCGTTAACCACTCACTAACTTTTCCTTCATCAATACTCTTTGAAAACAATGCATCTCGAGAGGAATCAGAGTATCAGCCACGAAAAGATAAAAAATGCAATAGGTCATAAAAAGACCAAAAAAAGAGTTTATGAATGAAGTAGAGAACCAACTGGGAAAAAGGATTAAGGCACTCCGATCTGGTCGAGGTGGCGAATACCTAAGTCATAAGTTTCGTGATCATCTGAGAGAGTGTGGTATTGTATCACAACTCACTCCACCTAGAACACCACAACATAATGGTGTTTTTGAGAGGAGGAATCGTACCTTGTTAGACATGGTGCGATCGATGATGAGTCATGCACATCTGCCTGTTTCCTTTTGGGGATTTGCTTTACAGACTGTTGCTTTCACTTTAAATTGTGCTCCAACGAAAATGGTTTTAAAGACACCATATGAGATATGGACTGGGAAGCGTCCTAGTATGTCTTTTATTAAAATTTGGGGATGTGAGGCATACGTGCAATGTCAAATGCCTGACAAGCTGGAACCCTAATCAGATAAATGTTATCTAGTGGGGTATCCTAGGGAGACTAAATGGTATTATTTCTACCCTCCATCTGAGGGCATATTGTTTGTCGCAAGAACTGGCGTCTTTTTGGAGAAAGAGTTCTTATCAAGAAAGACTGCAAAGGTAGAACTTGAAGAAGTTTAAGAACCACAAGCTGAAAATGAACCTGAGTTGGAACCTGAGCAATGGCTACAAGTAGTTGTAGTTGGAGAGCCTGCTCAAGAAACACAAGTCCTACGTAGAACCTGTAGACCAATAAGTTGCTGGGTTTGTCCCAAAGTACATACATTGAGAAGGTGTTGAAACAGTTCAGCATGCTTCAGTCCAAAAAGGGATTCTTAAGTCCAAAAAGGGATTCTTACCCATGTCTCATGGTGTAAGTCTCTCTAAGGACCAGTGTCCTAAATCCTTGGAAGATAAGGACTGAATGAATTTGATTCCATATGCTTCGGCAGTTGGATCAATCATGTATGCAATGTTATGTACTCGACTCGATGTCTCCTATGCTTTGAGCATGATAAGTAGGTATCGGTCTGATCTCGGTGATAGTCACTGGTCAGCCGTCAAGAACATCTTAAAGTACTTGAGAAGGACAAAGGATGTATTCTTGGTATATGGTGGAAAGGAAGAGCTTGTTGTAAAGGGTTACACAGATGCTAGCTTCCAGACTAATAGGGATGACTCAAAGTCTCATTCAGGTTTTGTATTTTTCCTTAATGGAGGAGCTGTAAGGGTTTAGGGTTCCAAGCAAGGGATAGTTGTCGATTCTACGACAAAAGCTGAGTATATTACTGCAGCAAATACAGCGAAGGACATTGTATCGATTAGAAAATTCATCGGTGAGCTAGATGTACATCCAAGCATTGTTGATCCCATAGTTCTCTACTATGACAACAATGGTGCAATTGCCCAAGCTAAGGAACCTAGATCTCATCAGCGCTTCAAGCACATACTTCGGTGGTTCTATCTTATTCGGGATATTGTCGATCGAGGAGATGTGAGCATATGCAGAGTACTGATGAGTCCCATTTATATATACATTTATGGACTCATCTGGGCCGTATTTCTAGTCTATGCACCACATTTTAGGCACGTTTTCATTCATTTGTACTATTCCATGCTAGGTGCACTTTTTAGCCCATTCCGGTATGCAATTGCGCTCCTTGTTGTTGGGGGTAAGCACATGGTGCTCCCCTTCCCTTCTTCTATGTTTTTCTGATGCTGTACGTGTATTCCCAGCCATTATATCTTGTATGCAGGTGACCGGATTGTCCCATTTTCCCCAGAAGGAATGTCTGTGCATATCGCACGGTCGTGCGTTTCCTTGACGCACGGTCAGTTGTGGTCGTGCGTTTGTGTCTGGGCAGAAAATGGAGCGTCAGAGTTTACTCGTGCATTTTGACGCACGGGCAGATTCGCCCGTGCGTGAGTAAAACGCACGGTCGACCTGTGTCTTTGTGATTTCAGAGCTTTGGAGTTTACCTATGCGTTTGAACGCACGGGCGGTATTGGTCGTGCGTGAGCAATTCGCACGGGCGGCGCATCGTCTTCCCCAAGTCATGTTTTATCATTTAATAACACACGGTCTGCGCATGGTCGTGCGTTCGACCGTGCATGACCATTTTCTAACAAAATTTCTATTTAAGCCGCAGGTCTTGCCCTATTCTAGATAGATCATTTTTCCCGCTCCCAGAGCTCCAGTTCCGCGCCCTTTTCGCCGTCCATAGCCGCCCACCTTCAGGAGGTGCTCCGGGCTTGTTCTTCACGCCAATCTTGAGCTCGTAGATCATTTCGGCCTCTTCCTACATCCTATAGCTTCAAAGGAGATCTAGCCGTCATTGCCATCAAGCAAGGGGAAGTTTGCAACCTTTACCGGATCGTGAGACGAAGAAGACGGGCTCATTGGAGAGTCGTGACAGTTCTCTCTACCCCGGACGTAGTCGAGGACCGAGCTTGGACGCGGATTGACAACCTAGCAATTCCAACTGTGACTTCTCGACGAACCTTTGGATTTGGTCGATTTCTTGCCTTGTTCTTCTCTTGTTGATGTGTATATGTTGTAGATCCTTATTATTATGATGAAGTAGCACTTAAACTAGTTTGTATTTCTATATATTTCATGTCTATGTGAAATGCTTTGGTGTTTAAGTTGCTTGAGGTGCGCCCCATTCCATCCTCCATCCCGCCGTCACGTTCGTGTGCCGCACTAGCAATTGTTAGTGGCGTGCTTGTTGACAAGGTGCTTGCAACCCTCATCCGTATGCCTACTCTTCCATCCGCCTAGCGAAGCGTGGCATAGCGGCCCGTGTAATCCATTCGCCTAACGAAGCAGCGCGCTCAAGGCCTGCACAGTTCGATTCCACTTGCCTACTCGTCCATCCGCCCTTGCTAAGCAGTGCGCTCAAGGCCTGCCTAGTCTCCATCCCGCCAAGTTTAGCATTGCATAGCGGCATTGCATAGGAGTAGTTATAGTTGTTTTTCTTTATTTTCCACAAACCAAATCAACTCTCCCGCATTCCATCCGACCAAAGGACTTCAATCTCAAGTCCTTCCTCAATAGATAACTCCACCTTACTGTGTTCCTTCGAGATCGATACTTGGGGATTCATTCCCATTTTATATTACTTGAACGAATGGTACACTGTCGTTTCGTGCCGCAGTCTTACTACCGCCTATAGCGGTGTGCTAAGATTTGCGCATCAAGTTTTTGGCGCCGTTGCTAGGGAACACAGACGTGCAAGTTTTCTTGAGAGGGAGAGCCGAGAGATAGTAGTTCTTCCAGTGTGTATAGCCGCTTTGTTATTTTTGTTTGCTTTTTAATTATCTATTGTTTGTTTTTATTTCTTTCTCTCCTATTTTAAAGTTTTAGGCAAGTTTAATCCAAGGTGATTTATTAGTTTGTGTAAATTTCCTTGCAAGGAATTTCAGCTTTGTTATCTGCTTTAATTATCAAAAATGTCGTCATGGGATATTTCTCCTAGCACATACGACAAGATGGTTTATTATATAGATCAAATGAAGGAGTTAAATGCTAGGTTGTGTAGGAACCTTGTTTGTTTGTTGTGTTAAGGAGAGGGTCATGAATTGAAGGACTGTCCTAGTCTTTTCAATCTTGACCGCCGCTCCTCCACTCATGACAACATCGTCCCTATCACACATTCTTTACCCATGAAGGCAATTGTGCCCTCTATCCCCGAGTTTATCTCGTGCATGGACTCCTCACTCCCTGTGTATGGCTTCACTCCTAGTGATGATGATCACTCATCTGTTGGCCAACAAGGAGAGGAATGGGAGATCCTAGATGCACCTGAGTGTGATGAGGAAAGTAATCTTTCCATCGGGGAGGCGTTAGCAGATCTTTTTGCGGAGGAACCAAATCTTTTTGTTCCTCCAGTTTCTTTGCAAGATTTTTCTACACACATTCTTTATAATCCTATCAAAGTGAAGGAGTGGGGTGATGCTTCTGACTCGGACGATGCTCCAAAGTGGGATGAGGAGTTTGTTTTCCCCAAAGGGGAGAATGAATGCTTTGAACACGATGGTGCACCTCGGTGGGATGAGGAGGATACTCTCTCTGATGAGGAGGTTTGCACTTCCTCATGGGACGAGGAGGTCCAACTCACCACCGAGGCCCTTGAGTTATTGGGTTCCCCTCGCTATGATACTTACGATGATGATAGCGATCTATCCTTGGATCCTGCCGGGAGTGAGACCGGGATCACTCCCCTGATTGATTTTTATTCATGTTTTTCTTCTTTTTTATTTCTTAATCCACTTTCTCTATCTAAGCCTGTGCATGTTGAGTCTTCACAGGTACTTCAGGAGGACTTGGAGCATTCTGCTCAAGTCAATGATGAGTGCATCCTCTTGTGTGAGGAGGTTGATCCTTCCTCCACAGAGGAAGCCTCACTCATTGCCTTCTCCCCCTGCTGCCTCCCTGGAGATGATACCTTGCTGGGCAAGGATAGTTTTGGTGAGATGAGTGAGGATTCCTCCTCTTCTTACTTTTTATTCCCTCTACCTGTGACGAGCGGGTATTATTTATATTTGGGTAGAGGCGTGACTGTTCTGTCGCCGTATCGGTACCCGCTACCGACACGCATATTAGAATAGTTACCTGTGCACTTTTCTTTTCATAGACCCATTAGCTAGAACTGTTTTCAATTTGAATAAGTCATGCTGGGAGGACAATAACCCCAGTAGTTATCTTACCTTTCCTGCATTTTTATTTCTTCTAATCATGTTTAGTGAGTTGTAGTTTCTTTTAGTTTGTCTTTTTCTTTTGTTTTTGCTGAGCTCACCCCTGCAGGTCCTTCTTCTGTATGGCGGATGTTGCAGCTTTTTCTTGGTTTACACGCATCTTCTGGTATGCTCACTTGCTGAGCATTGGGTACTCTCTCCCCCTAGCTCTTTTCTGAATTTCATAGCTATATATTTTGTGTATTGCCTAGTTTAAGTCTGGGGAGAGTTGTTCTGTGTGCCCACTCACGTGCACTATTGCACTACATGCTAGAAGTATTTCTATTTCATTTATTTAGTGTTGATTCATATGCATCGCACTCCACTACACCCACTTGAGCGTGCACTTAGCTGTTGACACGTCTTGAGCTGAACTCATTTCTTTTTGTGTGATTTGGAAAATCATTGTGCTGGCGTGGGATTGTGAGTCGGAGTAAAATGTCGACTTCTATAGTGCTCCTAGTCGAGTGCTCATGTCTCGCATGGAAACTCATGTAGATTCAATTTCTTTTTATGCTTTTAGATTATATTTTTCTGTTAGCGTAGATATTGTTTACTTTACTCAAAAAATTGGTGAATTCGGTGTGAATCAAACGGTAGCATGGGAATGTGTGTAGACGTTCGTTAGCTTCGTATTGCCCGAGTTGGGAGAAAGGATTATCTTTCTCGGTGGCTAAGAACTTGCCCCAAGCGATTCTTGAAGCATGGGTATACGGTTAGTCATTTGTGTGAATGGGATATAGGCCATCATTTTGGCCCGGTTGAGCCTTTGTGCCTATTCCTATCGCTATATTCTCGCTAGCCCAGTTGTGCCTACCCTTTCTTTGATTCAGCCCCACTTTTATTTCACCAAAACCTAAAAGCCAATCCTAGTCGCACACCCAAATTTGAGCTTTAGTCTGCATATTATTTTCAAGATTGGGGTGTTGAAGTGGTGATTTCTTTTGTGAAAATGTGGATGCGCTTCATTGTTCATTTTGCTGAAAATGGTTTGAAAAGAAAAGAAAAGAAAATAAGAAAAAGAAAGGAAGTGAAAAGAAAAGAAAAAGTGATGAGCTTTATTGAAAAATCTGTATAAATATATGTTTGGGAGTAGGCGGTGCACGCACCCATGTTTTCAGGTTCAAGTCTGGGGGTGTAGTGTACCCGTGTGTATGCGTGGTGTTTGAGGATAATTTCTGCATTAGCTCATTTGGGTTTAGTGCTTGAGCCATCATTTTTATCATTGTATATCTCGCCTAAACCCAAGCCTCATCTAAAACCTAAAGTCCTATTGATTCACACATTTGAGTCAAACCAGTACCGTGGAGAGAGTGCAACCGGGCAAGCTTATGGTCACCGACATTGATGGATTTCAATGGAGTTTGTCCCGAGCCCCGATCTTTGGCAATGCTCGCCTCAGCGTTCAGTTTACTTTCTTCCTATGTACGACCTTATGATTCACCGTGATTCACTTTTTGAGTAAATGTAATATATAAATACGCCCCTAGATAATTATAAACTAATATGTATAATTAGAAATTTTATCTACTGTATTTCTACGCTCATGAGCATGCGACTTCGCATGGTACTCCGCTTTACAATTTCTATGTCAGCTTATATTTTTCTTATCCGCTTGAGGGATTTGTTTGCTTGGGACGTGCAAACAGGTGAGTCTGGGGGTGTGATGAGTCCCATTTATATATACATTTATGGACTCATCTGGGCCGTATTTCTAGTCTATGCACCACATTTTAGGCACGTTTTCATTCATTTGTACTATTCCATGCTAGGTGCAATTTTTAGCCCTTTCTGGTGTGCAATTGCGCTCCTTGTTGTTGGGGGTAAGCACATGGTGCTCCCCTTCCCTTCTTCTATGTTTTTCTGATGCTGGACGTGTATTCCCAGCCATTGTATCTTATATGCAGGTGGCCGGATCGTCCCGTTTTCCCCAGAAGTAATGTCTGTGCATATCGCACGGTCGTGCGTTTCCTTGACGCATGGTCGGTTGTGGTCGTGTGTTTATGTATGGGCAGAAAATGGAGCGTCGGAGTTTACTCGTGCGTTTTGACGCACGGGCGGATTCGCCCGTGCGTGAGTAAAATGCACGGTCGACCTGTGTCTTTGTGATTTCAGAGCTTCGGAGATTACCCGTGCGTTTGAACGCACGGGCGGTATTGGTCATGCGTGAGCAATTCGCATGGGCGGTGCAGCGTCTTCCCCAAGTCATGTTTTATCATTTAATAACGCACGGTCGTGCGTTCGACCGTGCGTGACCATTTTCTTACAAAATTTCTATTTAAGCCGCGGGTCTTGCCCTATTCTAGATAGATCATTTTTCCCGCTCCCAGAGCTTCAGTTCCGCGCCCTTTTCGCCGTCCATAGCCGCCCACCTTCAGGAGGTGCTCCGGGCTTGTTCTTCACGCCAATATTGAGCTCGGAGATCATCTCGGCCTCCTCCTTCATCCTATAGCTTCAAAGGAGATCTAGCCGTCATTGCCATCAAGCAAGGGGAAGTTTGCAACCTTTACCGGATCGTGAGACGAAGAAGACGGGCTCATTGGAGAGTCGTGACAGCTCTCTCTACCCCGGACGTAGTCGAGGATCGAGCTTGGACGCGGATTGACAACCTAGCGATTCCAACCGTGACTCCTCGACGAGCCTTCGGATTCGGTCAATTTCTTGCCTTGTTCTTCTCTTATTGATGTGTATATGTTGTAGATCCTTATTATTATGATGAAGTAGAACTTAAACTAGTTTGTATTTCTATATATTTCATGTCTATGTGAAATTCTTTGGTGTTTAAGTTGCTTGAGGTGCGCCCCATTCCATCCTCTATCCCGCCGTCACGTTCGTGTGCCACACTAGCAACTGCTAGTGGCGTGCTTGTCGACGAGGTGCTTGCGACCCACATCCGTATGCCTACTCTTCCATCCGCCTAGCGAAGCGTGGCATAGCGGCCCGTGTAATCCATTCACCTAACGAAGCAGCGTGCTCAAGGCCTGCACAGTTCGATTCATCTTGCCTACTCATCCATCCGCCCTTGCGACGCAGTGCGCTCAAGGCCTGCCTAGTCTCCATCCCGCCAAGCGAAGCATTGCATAGCGGCATTGCATAGGAGTAGTTATAGTTGTTTTTCTTTATTTTCCACAAACCAAATCAACTCTCCCGCATTCCATCTGACCAAAGGACTTCAATCTCAAGTCCTACCTCAATAGTAAACTCCACCTTACTGTGTTCCTTTGAGATCGATACTTGGGGATTCATTCCCATTTTATATTACTTGAACGATCAGTACACTGTCGTTTCGTGCCGCAGTCTTACTACCGCTTATAGCGGTGTGCTAAGATACGCGCATCAAGTACCGACTGAAGAGAATATTGTGGATCCACTAACAAAGCCCCTTGCACAGAGAAAGCATGATTGTCATACTAGATCAATGGGTATTAGATACCTGAATAATCATCTCTAGTGGGAGTCTTGTGGATTGTATTTGTGTCGGTTGTTATTCATGTGATGAATAGAGTATTTTATATTTCATTTTACATTTATAGCAAATTCCTTTACTATGTCAACTGTTTCTATTTGATGGATTTACTAGCACAATAAATGCCCTTAGAATGTTTGCTTCCATAAGAATTTAAGTACGTGACTTGAAAGTGAGGGTCTGTATTTATAAGAAGCTTCATTCTTAAATGATTTCTAGTCGATGTATCATCTTAGAAGCTAAGGGCAATGATGGTACATTAAGACTAGCATGTGCGTTGACTGATGACCGGTTCTCACAGGTCATGATAATGTGATATTAAGTCATCACATGGGTACTTGTTAGTGAACAAGTTGTAATGGACAGACCCACCATGAGACTACTTTGTGGAATCTTATATGAATATGTCACAAGTAGATCTCATATGGTAATGGTGTTTGTGGTTCTTTGATCTGAAATCACAGCATTCATCAAGTGAGGAAGAGTGTACTTTGATGCAATCAAAAGTCTTCCTTGAAGAAGGTTGATGATAACGGTGGTTATTGGGTATGCTACGATTCATTTGGATGTTTGTGTGTGGACAGATATGGGATTTGTCCTCATATATGGTAGGAGTTACATCCAAGAGCCCCTTGATGGAATGAGATTGAGAAATGCATGGTCATGCTTGGTTGAGTCAATATGGGATATTGAGCTCACCAATTTCAGATAGTCTATTCTAGAACAGGAAACTATGATTGAACAATTATGAGGGTGACACGGTCCATGCCTCTAATTCTATCCGGATGTAAGGGACAAAGGGACATGACAGCACTGGTACATTGGTCAAGACAGAATTATTGAGTTATGAACTCTTATTGCTTGGGTAGCAATGATGTATTGCTAGATGCCGCCCATTGTTTGTGAGCCTTTTGTTGATACTTTGTGTTCAAGTGGGAGACTGTTGGTTTTTCCAAGGTGATCTCAAAGAAATCAAGTAGTTAGTCTTACTGCCAACGCAATATGAACCAATAGGATCGCACATAAGAGTGTTGGAGAAGTTGGATGAAGAATTGTGTTGGCCTTAATCATATTGGATGTGAGAGGAGGACCAATCCTGTGACTAATTGGAGTTGCATTGAGAATGTCTCGATGGGAAAAGTAGTACACGACGAATCGTCGAGAGGGTCTCGACGAATTGTGTTGCACTCGTCGTATCGTCAAATTGTCTCGATGATACATGTTGTACTCGATGATTCGTCGAGATTATCTCTTCGGAACACATATTGATTCTTCACGACGTATCGTCGAATTGTCTCGATGATACGTCTTATACTCGATGAATCAACGAGATTGTCTGGACAGAACACGTATTGATTCGTCACGTCGTATCGTCGAATTGTCTCGATGAATCGTGTTGTACTCCAATAAAGTCTCGAGTCTGTGGATAATGTGTTTTATGCCTTGAGTATAAAATAGGAAGCGATTAGGTTTCCTGTAGATAATCTTCTTTTCGCGAAACTGACAGAGCCGAAACGGAAGGGTTCTGTATAGGTCTCGACAGTTCCGTCCGCATTCCTCAAGATTGACACCGCCGCCTCTCCCTGTCGTCGGATCTAACAATTCGTGGGTGACATAGAGGGCATTCTTCCTCCATCCCAGATCTTATTGGACAAGGGTCGTGGGATTCTCCTTCACTGTGTAGATTTCTATAGAGGTGCTGATCCATTTCAGTACTTGGAACTCAGAGTTTGTCTTTGGGATCTGATCTTGGGGCATCCTGGTTGAGTGTTGACTCAATCCCTTTCAGGTATATTGCAATATGTTGCTTCTCCATTTATTTCTTGATTCATGAAATCGAAAGATTCAAAACACTTATGGGTGGTTCTTGTTCTATCTTTCCGTTGCGCACCTCTGATGTGTTGTTATAGAAAACCCAACATGTATCTCATATTAAACTCATTTTCGTTCCTTGCATCCACCAAACGTTGCCTAAACATCAAGAAAAATTTCAAACTCCTTCCCATATTTATAATATTTTTTACAATTTGCTAAAAAAATTATATGCTTGTGTACTTGACATAAGATATGCTTTACTTTTGGAATTATATACATTATGACATTCATCAATGTCAAATCTCTATCTATAACCAATACATTCAGCAAGGAGGTTTCATCCAAAATACTTTTGAAATGCTCTAGTGTTCATCTATAACTTGACTCTGACTCATCAGTTAGAAAGGCAAAAACTGAGAAAAATGTTTGTTGAGTAGATGTAACGTCAACCACAGAAAGTAATGACAATCAATTTCTATTTGTCTTGTAGGTACAGATCATTAAAAAACACAATAGAAAATTTTTACTTAGTTTAATAATAATCAGATAGGCAAAGAATAAGCTCGCCAAGTTTTTTCCCCCTTCCAAAACTCGTTTAAAACTCAAAGTCACTATCACTTAAACATTTGTACAAATATTGTATAGGTGTGACACAATCTAATTCTTTCTTCAGGAACTTATATCTCTCGTTATACATGTTGAAACCAAGACTTGGTCTCTTGTGGAGCTCGGGCCCTCAAGGATGAGGGGCAGCTAACCCTTATTGATTCCTCGGAAGGAACAGACCGGAGACTTGGAACTAGACATAGACCTTTGGTCGCAGCGAGGAGGTCCCACCACACAAATGGAAGATCTTAGAGCGCTTCCCCTCCCAAGCCAAAGCAGAGATTGGGCACCTTGGAGAGCCTGAGAGCTAAGCCAAGATAACCTAGGGAGGAAGAAGCTCAAAAAACTGAGATTGGAATCCCTCCAAAGGTGCCCTTCAAGGTCTATATATAGTTTTCCAAGTCTGGTCTGCTAATAGCAGGATTCCACCTTAAACTTTTGATATACGCAGCCAGAAATGGTCTGCCAACAACCAAACTCCGCTGTTTGGAGGGGCTAAGTGCAGACCACCATTGGGTTTTTAGGTAAAAATGATCATGAACCCTTCCTGGATGAGCCGCCCACAAGGGCCTCTCTTGCAAACCGAGAGGCTCGGCTGGCTCGCCTCCGCGAGCGACCGACGAGGGCCTGGCCCGCTGGCCCTCCCGCGAGCATCCCGCGAGTCTCCGGATCGCTCGGCCCTCTGCGATCATCCTTTAGGATTCCGGTTCGCCCTTCTTCTTACTCCATTCGCCCGTTGATTCCTTTGTCTCTGCTCACCTCCTGGCGAACACCGGGGTTGTACATAATCCCCGCTCTTCGTGAGGCTACCTTAGGCTCGCGAAGAAACATCCAACCCCTGGTGTTTGCCGGCCCCTTGGTGACGTGGTGAGAATCTCTTGGTGGGCCCCATGCCCAAGGCTATAAATACCATCCTCTCTAATCTGTACATGAACTTTTTCTCCTTCCTTTCCATCTCGCTGCTTACTACTGCTCCATTCAAAATGTCCAAGAGGGAGGAGCTATTGGCTCGCCTCAAGACCTCGCAAGCGGCACAAAAAGCCAAAGCCACCGAGCTCGCCCCCTGGATTTCCCCGGAGCCTGCCCCACCTCCGCCTCAGACAAAAAAGGTGAAGACCATCCGGCGTTCACCTGGGGAGGACGAGTCATCACCTCTGTCCTCGCCTCCCTGCCACGAGCTCGCCTCGCAGGTTCTGCAAAAGAATATTCGACGATCCCAATGATATTCACTTAACTATGTTTTCTTGCTCGCAGGATCCTCCCGCCGAGGAAAATCTTATCAGGCCATCGCCAAAGGGGTCTCGTCCCGCGTCCCCTGGAGGACAGATCCCCCCTGATGTGAGGACCACTGACTTGCGAGCCTCACCCTCGCGTCCCGGTAAGTCGTTTTCCTTGCTTTCCATTGCTCTTCTTTGAACGCTGACTCACATTATTCCTTTTCACAAGATCTCATCCCACGACCCCCGGAGCGGCAAGTCCCCACTCCGGTGGGCTCTCCCCGCCCACCGAACAAGAACATCATCACTCTGGGGTTCGGCATTCTGGGCCAACGGAGCACAGGCGGCTCGCTGCTCGCCGAGCCCCAGGTCGCAGACGAGACGACGCACCGCCCTAGCTTAGGGAAATCCCTTACCCCGGCCTTCACTGAAGCTTTCAAAGGCCAGACAGGTTCTTCTCGCCCGCGACCCCGTACCGTTCTCATCTCGCCAGGTTAAACAATTTCTGCCGACTGCCTCTTATACTGATCTTTTACACGCATGTGTTCCCCCGACCCCGCCAACCGAGTCAGAGCACGGGGAGGTGGAGATGTCTCCCTCGCCAAGCCAAGTCGCAGATTTCTTGGGGGATCCCAGCAACCCGGAGCAGATGAAAAGGCGAGTCACCAATATATTCCAAAAACACACCTCCATACTGCAAGAGCTATACGACCAGAATCGGATGGACCGGGTCGCATATGAAGAGAGATTCGCTGCGATGGAGGATATGAATGCGCGCGTCCTTGCTGAGGTGCGACAGGTCGCTCGCGGTGAGGTCACCTCTCCTAGGGTGCACCTCGCGCGAATCGAGGAATATATGCGCCTAATGCAGTGCGAGTTACAGTCGGTAAGCGAGTACCATTATCCGAGGATTCCTCCGCGCTGTGGTGTGCGAGGCCGCGGCCGCTGGAAATGGCTCAATTACTGAACAGCTATCTTTTATTGTAATTTGTTGCTCGCTCTTGTTACTATGCCCCCCCCCCCCCCCCCCCCCCGCTTCTGGGGGTTCCGAACAATTTGTGACTTTGTAGTAAGGATATTTTTTGCTCGCTCGCGAGCTTTCCCTTTCGCTTGCGGCTATTTCTGCTGTTATGTTATCTGTGCTCCTATATTACTTATTTTACCTCCTATGCATGTCTCGCCTTACGATTTGCTAGCTACCGCCCCGCCTTCGCGACAATCACTTTATTCTCTTGCAGCTTGGCTCACGAATGTCGAGTCAGCGGATTTTTCCAGGACGCCAACCGGCTTGGAGCGGATAAGACCCCAAGAAGTAGAAAAATCACCGCACGGTTTCGCTATCCGCACCCCCCCCCCCGGCGCTTCGAATCCTTCCAGCCCTTTTCATTTGTATAAATAGTCGTCAGCTTTTACTTTCGAACTACCGCATTAACTGTTCTCCAGTCTTTCTTTTCTCTTCCAAGCCATCTCACAAATTTCAGCTCGCACTCGCTCTTTTCCCGGTTCGCAGCTACTCACATCGGGGCCTTTCGTGACCACCCCTTCTTCTATGCCTTTCTCATCAGTGACGAGTTCCTCGCCACAGTGGATAAGTACATCCCCTCGGGGTATATAGCTCGCCGCCCGCCGAGCACTGCCACCATCAACGATCCGTCCACTGAAGAGCTCGCCATCCCCATTGCTCATTTCGAGAATGGGTTGCGACTCCCACTCTTGTCGGAAGTACGCCAGGTACTCTACTCGGCCCTCGCATTTCTTACTCGTCTCTCAAGGAGCGTGCTAACCTTGCTTTTATGAATTTGTCAGGTACAAGTACTACGGTGTCTTATTGAGCCAGCTGACGCCGAACGCGATAGCTGTGGTGGTCACCTTCGCTTGCTACCTGCGGGAGGAAAAGATTGAGTTCAGCCTGCTTGTCATCCACAAGGTCTTCTCCTTCCGCGCTTACAAGCATGGGACAACCCACTTCGCGAGACAGCACATCACCGTCTACGAGACGGTGAACAAAACCCATTACTGGAACCAGAAATATGTCCTAGTAAAAGGATCGTTTGGCAATATCCTCCCCTTCTCCCCCCTCCAACGAGATGACGCAACCTACCGCCCTCCTGCCTCGCTCGGTGGTGACGACGCGAGGCTCTACCAATATTTGGATGGTAAGAACTTCGAGGTCGTATACCTCTGGCAGAGGGTGGACTCGCTGCTGCTGGTCCCGCAAGGGGAAGGTTTGGCTCGCACTCGCAAGCTCCAAATTTTTTGTCTTATTCTAACCGCTAACTCTTTCGTTGCCCTTGCAGGATAGCGGGATCTTCCCATCCATCCCCCGCATGCGAGGAGCATAGCCCTCTATTCCATCTCTCTCGCCATCGCGGCCTCCGATGCATGCCGAGAACCTCCCGGCTCAACTTCTGGTAAGAAGCGTCTGACGCCTGCGAGCCAGCTCACCGCAAAACACCCCGCAAAGAAAAGGAGCAAGGAGACCCCCTCCACAACCAACAGGAAGGAGGTCGTGGACCTGAGCGAGGCCGAGATTCCCCTCCCCCCGCCCGCGAGCCAAAAGGCCGTCGAAGGGAGCCACGGGGTTGGTGATGCTCCGAGCGAGCCCAAGCCGTCGGGCCATAAGAATTTCAGCCTTGGCGCGAAGCTCCCCGATGCCATCGGCGAACCGGTGCTCGTATGGAATCCTGATCACAATAGGATCTCTGCTCATATCTCCTCCCCTCCTGGGTTGAGAGTGATAAGGTTGGGGGCGAGGCATTCTCCCTCGCCTTTGGGCTATATGGCCGCGAGGACGCCACCCTCTTCAGCACCCTTATGTCTAGGATGCTCGTCTATGAGGCGATGCAAGCCCAGTTCCGGGCCATGGATCTCACGCACATGCTGGGCCGGCGGTACCTCACATCGGACCGCGAAACAAAGGAGCTCAAGGGCGAGCTCCAGGCGTCCTCGCACGAGGTCGCGCGCCTCAAAGGGAAAGAGGCACTGTCTGAAGGCCTCCTCGCCAACCTCCAAGGCGGAATGGTAAGCGGCACATACATGCTCTTTATCTCATTCCCTACATGTTTCGCTTGACTTACGTTTTTCTTTTGGAGGATGCCGAGACCACGAGCCAACTCCTTTCGTGGAGCGCCGATCTGGAAAAGGAGAACGCTTTCCTAAAGGTGTAGGTCCGCGAGCTGACCGAAGAGGTGCTCCCCCCCCCCCCCCCCCCCTCGCGAGCTGGGTCCGTAAACAATTGCGAGACGAGAAGGAGGCAACCTGTAAGAATTCAATTGGCGTCGCCCACCTTGTCTTCGACACCCTCAAGGGGGCGGGCCTGCTGGTTCCGGACGTGATGGAGTCCACTGCCGAGGACGTCGTCCCGGACTTGTTCGCGCCGATTCCAGAGCCCGAAGATTGCGGGAGCGAGGATGAGTTATCCGGCGACCAGCCTTGATCTTTTTGTTTTTCCATGTATATTTTCATTTTGACTGGTGAGTTCGCCTTTATATGTAATACACTTTTGAGAAATAAAATAAGGAAATATTTTTTTCTATCTTGAAACTGTCATTTTATTTTGCTCGCGCTCGCGCTTTCTTCTATGCTCGTGCTGATGTACTTTGTCATGCTTGTGCCAATATGCTTAGCTGCGCTCGCATCTCTGTGTTTAGTTATGCTCGCATTCGCACATTTCGCATAGGTGATAGTTATAAGGTTTGCCATTTTATCATACTTTTATTTCGTCCCACTATTGCGCCTAGCGCTCACCCCATAAGGCGTTCGCGTAACTTCTCTAGCTTAGAAGCTTCGCTAGATAAGCCCGTTTTACCTTCGCACCTGGGTAAAGCCTGGGCCGCTTCGCCACTCTGGCTCGCCCAGCAGGGCCCTCGCGAGCGTGGTTGACATTACCCTGCCTCGCCCGCCCGCCCCTTGCGTGCGACCAGTATTGCTTGTTAATCACCGCGCCGGCGGACCTCCCCGACTCGCTAGTTTCAGGCATTGCTTATGAGTTCTCCAAGTGTTTTTGCGAGCTAGGACCCGGCCCGACGAGCCGTGTGACCACCGTATCCAGCAGTCTCGCAGTTACCCTTGGACTTGGCGTTTTTCATCAATTGCTGTTTTCTATTTCCCGCGAGCGAGCTCCAGGGATCGCCATGCCGAGGCCTTGAAAGATAGTGCGAATCAAGCCCATTATCATTAATGACCTGCTTGACAGCCTCTCCGCGAGATCTACTTGATTCACCAGCTAGTGAGAGCCCGACAACGGGATCGTCCAGGGCAATCCAGCACAAAAAACTTGTTACCTTGCCAGCCTCTCCGCGAGATCTACCTGACCCACCGGCTAGTGAGAACCCGGCAGCGGGATCGTCCGGGGCAATCCAGCACAAAAACTTGTTACCTTCCCAGCCTCTCTGCGAGATCTACCTAACCCACCGGCTAGTGAGAGCCCGGCAGCGGGATCGTCCGGGGCAATTCAGCACAAAAAACTTGTTACCTTGTCTGCCTCTCTGCGAGATCTACCTGACCCACCGGCTAGTGAAAGCCCGACAACGGGATCGTCTGGGGCAATCCAGCACAAAAAATTGTTACCTTGCCAGCCTCTCCGCGAGATCTACCTGACCCACCGGCTCGTGAGAGCCCGGCAGCGGGATCGTCCGGGGCAATCCAGCACTAAAACTTTGTACCTTGCCAGCCTCTCCGCGAGATCTACCTGACCCACCCGCTAGTGAGAGCCCGGCAGCGGGATCGTCCAGGGCAATCCAGCACAAAAACTTGTTACCTTGCCAGCCTCTCCGCAAGATCTACCTGACCCACCGGCTAGTGAGAGCCCAACAGCGGGATCGTCTGGGGCAATCCAGCACAAAAACATGTTACCTTGCCAATCTCTCCACAAGATCTACCTGACCCACCGGCTAGTGAGAGCCCGGCAGCGGGATCGTCCGGGGCAATCAGCACAAAAACTTGAGAACTCCTGCTTAGAGAAATTTCAGAACCAATATATGATGAGTCAAACATATAGCCAATTGATTACAAAAGGTTTTAAGGGTAGAATCGCTTTAGGTCATCTCCGCTCCTGGCCAGGACGACGGGTACTCCATCCACATCTCGGAGTGGTACCCTCCTGATCTGAGCACCTCATCTACAATATAAGGCCCTTCCCAGTTGGGATTGAGCTTTCCTACCACAGCTCCTCTTCCGGCCGCGTCAACCTTCTTCAGCACCAAGTCTCCTTTCTCGAACTATTTTATTCGGATATGCTTGTCGAAGTCTCGAGCCATCCTCCACTTGACTTCCTCTTGTCGAACGGTGGCTAAGTCCCGAAGCTCTTCCACCAGGTCCAGAGATAACCTTTGCTCTTCCTCATTCTCCATCAGCCATTCTCCATCGCCTTCACCTGCGGCGACCACTCTGGGGGATTTCACTTCGAACTCTATTGGGTGGACGGCCTCGGACCCGTGGGATAGCTTGAACGGAGTCTCCCCGGTGGCCGTGTTTGGGGTGGTCCTCAATGCCCAGAGGACCGAGGGTAACTTCTCTAGCCAGTTCCCCCTGAGGTTCTCGACCTTCTTCTTCAAAAAGTTCACGATAATTTAGTTTGCCGCCACCACTTTCCCATTGCTCCTCGGGTGGTGGACTGATGCAAACCGAAGGTATATGCCGAGCTGGGTGCAGAAGATGACGAACTCGTTGCTCGCAAACTGCGGCCCATTGTCGGTAACTATGGCAAGTGGGAGTCCATGCCTGCATATTATCTCACCCTATATGAAATTTCTAACTACTTGAGACGTTACCTTGGCCAGCGCCTTCACCTCCAGCCACTTGGAGAAATAATCAATCATCACCAATAAGAACTTTCTTTGGCCACTCGCTTGTGGGAAAGGACCCACTAGGTCCAAACCCCATATGGCAATGGGCCAGGGAGCTATGATGGTTCGGAGTCTTTGGGCTGGCAAGAGCTGGAGAGGAGCAAACAGTTGACACTTTAAGCATTTCCTCGCAAATTCCACCGCATCCTTGCTGAGGGTAGGCCAAAAGTAGCCTTGCCTCAACACTCTCCCCTTCAAGGTTCGGCTCCCGGAGTGGCTGCCACACTCCCCAGAGTGGATTTCCTCCAGGATTCTCGGGACTTCCTCCTCCGGTACACAACAGGCTAGGAACCCCGAGAGCATTTTCTTGTATAGTCCTCCTGCATGCAAGGAATAATATGTTGATTTACACCTGAAGCGCCGCTTATCCATATCCCCATCGGGGATCTTCCCCGATGCCAGGAAGGTGATGAAGGGGTCCATCCATGACATCCGCTGGTCCACCACCATCAGCTCCCCCTCCTCAATGGATGGTCGGAAAAGGTCTGACACCGTCCCCGCTGCCCTGGGACCGAACTTGGCAAGGAGGTCTGTCGTTGCACTCTCCTCCCTTCGCACGTGACAGATTGAGAAGGTTCAAAATAGCCCTATGAGCCCCTTGACCTTTTCCAAGTACCGCTGAAGAGATGACTCCTTTACCTCGAACTCCCCCCTAACTTGGCAAGCCATCACCATGGATTCTGTCGATACCTCCACCTCTTGCACTCCCAACTCTCAGGCTAGGCGGAGCCCTGCTATCACGGCCTCGTACTCGGCCTTGTTGTTGGTGAGGGGGAAGTGAATATTGATTGCATGCTCGATCCTCGTCCCTTGGGGGCATACCAAAACCACCCCTCCCCCAAAGGAATGCTTTCATGAGGCCCCGTCGACCAACATCCTCTAGGCCACCGGGCTGGGTAGCTCGGACTCCTCCACCTCGGCTACATAGTCCGCCAAAAAGTCCGCCACCTCTTGGGACTTTATGGACAACCTAGGAATGTATGCGATATCGAATTCACTTAGCTCTACTGAGCACTTGGCCAGCCTTCCCGAGTGCTCCACCCTTTCCTTGATTTTGTGAAGGGGATGGTCGGTCACTGCCTTGATCAGATGGGCTTAGAAATAACGCCGGAGCTTCCGGGCCGACACCACAAAGGCGAAGACCAACTTCTCTAGGATGGGGTACCGAAGCTCCGCCTTCCTCAGTACTCGACTAACATAGTAGATTGGGAGTTGCCTCCTGCCTTCCTCCCAGACCAGCACTGAACTTACTGCCTCGGGTCCTACCCCCAGGTACAGGGACAAATCCTCCCCCTGTCTCGTCCCCTACAGCAATGAAGCTTGGATCAATTGTTCCTTTAGCGCTTCAAAAGCCTTTTCACACTCGGGGGTCCACTCAAACTTCTAGTTCCCCCGCAGCACCTTGAAGTAGGGTGCACACTTCTCTCCCGCCTTGGAGAGGAACCTACTAAGCCCGGCTTACTTCCTCGTTAGCCGTTGAACCTCCTTCGCGTTCCTTGGTGACCCCAACTCTATGATGGCCCTGACTTTGTCTGGATTAGCTTCCACTCTCGCTGGGTGAGCAAGTGGCCTAGAAACATCCCCCGGCTAGCCCCGGAGACACACATCTGTGGGTTGAGTTTCATCTTGAATTTTCTCAATGTCCCAAAAGTTTCCTCAAGGTCACGGAGGTGGGACTCAAGGTCTCGACTTTTCACCATGAGGTCATCCACATAGACCTCCAAGTTCCTGCCCTTTTGTTTTTGGAAGACCCTGTCCATCATCCGTTGGTATGTTGCCCCTGCGTTTTTCAACCCGAAGGGCATCATCTTATAAAAATAGCATCCATCCCCGTGATAAAAGAGACATCCTTGACGTCAGGGGGGGCATGCGAATTTGATGGTAACCTGAAAAAGCATCTAAAAAGACATGACAGAAAAACTGACGACTGAGTCAACCAGCGCGTCGATTCGGGGCAAGGGGTAGCAATCCTTGGGGCATGATTTATTAAGTAAAGAAAAGTCAACGCACATTCTCCACTTACCTCCCCCTTCTTTACCATAACCACATTGGAGAACCAGCCTGGGTACTGGATCTCCGATACAAACCCTGCTTGGAGGAGCTTGCCCGCCTCCTCTCGGATGGGCCCTTCCATCTTGTCAGCAATGGCTCTCTTCTTCTGTCGGATGGGTCGGGTGCTAGGATCGAGGTTGAGGCGATGGCAAGCCACATCTGCATTAATCTCGGGCATCTCTGTCGCGCTCCAGGAGAAGACATCCACACTCTCATGCACTCAGGACAGGATTTGCTTTTTCTCCTCTGGGCTGAGCTCCCCGCTGATCTTGAATTTTCCACCACCCCTGCTTGGGTGGTGACCTCAAGCTCCACAACCTCATCCACGGCCTCCAACCGGATCTGCTCCCCCAGTCACCCTTTTCCACATCGTCGTGAGTTAGAGCTCTGGCCTCCTCCTCCTTTCTTCCTTCCCAAACATCCATCAATTCTTACACCCCTCCTTCCCGAGCCTCCCCTTCCTCCTCTTTCCCTCCTTTTCCTCCTCCATCTGCTCTTCCGCCCCACCTTCCTGGGCCCCTCCTTCCTCTTCTCTCCTTTCCCCCTCTACTACCATCATCTCTTCCGCCCCTCCTTCCTGGGCCTCTCCTTCCTCTTCTCTCCTTTCCCCCTCTGCTACCTCCTCGATCCTCGCCGGCTCCTCTATCTGTTGGATCGTATGACGCCCTTAGAGGGGGGGTGAATAAGGGTGTGTCTAAAATTTAATTTTTGACTTAGTAATTTTTTAAAGAGAATTTACTTTACTAAAAAATTACTTATAAATATTTTCAAACCAATGCAATTTTAGTATTAAATCAAAACACAAATTTCGAAGATAAAGATTATGCCACAAAATATGTATTTAAAAAAAAACATAATTATATTAATCATGAAATTTGAGTACAATAAAAATGATCTTAACAATGCTTAAGATCAAGGCACAAATAAGTTAATAAGAAATTCTACAATTTTGGTTTACCAATCCTTCTCCCAAGGATCGGAAGGCTATTGCTAATCTCTCCCAAGACCAAGCCCAAGCCTATCCTCTAGATCTTCCCAAGATCTAGACGTAGCACACAAGGCCACGATTTCCCACCAAGCCACGCAAGGACTTGGACGCT
This sequence comes from Dactylorhiza incarnata, assembly GCA_033032865.1. Classification (NCBI taxonomy): domain Eukaryota; kingdom Viridiplantae; phylum Streptophyta; class Magnoliopsida; order Asparagales; family Orchidaceae; genus Dactylorhiza; species Dactylorhiza incarnata. The sequence goes on along the minus strand of JAWHQI010000420.1, from coordinate 1,614,206 downwards.
CCACACAAGGAAGCGATTTTCCCCTAAGCCACGCAAGGACTTAGACGTCGCACGCAAGACGACGATTTCTTTACCAACGATTACAAAATGAAAAGTGAATGAATGAAAATACAATATGAAAAACCCCCTTTAGAATTTCTGGACCAAAACAGCGAAGAGCCCTTGAGAAAGTCTCCTTGGAATGCATGTACAATCTTCGGCTTCGCTCTCTCTTTTCTTCTTCAAGGATGGGGATTTTCGTTCTCTGGATCTCTCTGGACAATAACACTCATGAAGGAGGCTTAGAAATCTGAAGAATTGAATTCCACGAAGTTTTGAGCCCTTTTAATAAAAAGGAGCTGTCGCCGTCCGATAGCTGCTGTCGCCGATATCCGATAGCTCCAGAGGCTGCCACGTGTCCCGCTAAAATGAAGTTTCTGCGTCGTGTTGAGGTCGTGGTTGAGACGTGGGCTGTCGGATATCCGATAGCACTGTCGGATATCCGATAGTCAAGGTAACCGTTGCACGTTCTGGCATTATCGAAAGATCGTGGGCTGTCGCCATCCGATAGCGATATCGGAAATCCGATAGCTCCTAACCACTGTGTGATAACTGCTGCACGTCCTGGCGTTATTGGCAGATCATGGGCTGTCGGAAATCCGATAGCGATATCGGAAATCCGATAGCTCCAAACCGTTGCGCAGAGATTAAATAAACGAGCTGTCGGAAATCCGATAGCACTGTCGGAAATCCGATAGCTCAAATTTCTGGAAAATGTCATTTTGCTCCAATTGAAGTCATGTTATTCTAGCACCTGTTATCTGCACACCATTAATCAAAAATAGGATCAAATACATTCGGGATTTGTTATTCTCAAACCGGACTAGTGCGGAACGCATGCTCCAACAATCTCCCCCTTTTGATAATAACAAATCCTTATAAAAAGAAATCGAATAAATCCTATGGAGATAGTGAAAAATACTTATGTGTGTACAAGTGTTGTGAGCTTAAGATCTCCATGATCTTCCCCTTAATATGAGCTCCCCCTTAATATAGTCCCGTCTAAAAACATTCTCCCCCTACATATAAACTCCCCCTACATATAAACTCCCCGTACATATATGCTTACTAAATTAATTTAGTAGTGTTAAGGGATTTAATTGATTTAATTGATTTCTTATTATCTTCTCCCCCTTTGATATTAGCAAAAGATGAATATAGAGATGACAGACTAGGAAAGAGTATTACAAAGATATGTTAGTCATGGAGAAAGAATATATGACAAGTTGGAGTACACTAGCGGAAGCTTGGTAAGTGATATGATAATGAGATAGGTAATCTTAGAGAGGAATCTAAGCATTCTAGTAATGTGTTTTAAAGTATAGAATCAAATAAACTCAACCAGGATGAGATTCAATTTCAAATATCAGAGAGAGACACAGTTCAATATAGAAACTTGAATTGTTTCGGTCCAATTCTCATAAGAAGAAAATTTATAAATAACAATGAAGTGTAGTAGTGATACTTTGAGAAATAATACATATGAATATATTTAAAATATACATGATCATGGAATTGTTAAACATAACATAAATATACATAAAGCCCATACTTATGAACCAGAAACTTTGCAAATAGACAAAAAAGGACCATTTTGGTTTTGCAAGACACTTTACAATTCTTTCCAAGGTGCTTAACCTCACAATGCTCATTAAGACTTATCAGGAGGCTAAGTAGTGCTTGGTGGATGATCCTTGTCAATTTTTATTTATTTTTTCAACATGTTGGGCAAAAAGAATGTTTTGCATTTGAATTTGCCTCCCAGTTTCTTTAGAGGATTCATAGATGTTAAGGATATCCGAATTCACTTGCATGCCATAAATGGTAAAAGTTGAATAAGTGCAAAGTAACAAAGGTGAATGTGACATTATAAAATGTATTTTGTTATGTTCGAGCAATCATGATGTATGTATAAAATAAATTTTTTTATATGTATTACCAAAGCAAGTGTTTGTGAGTGCTCATTGTCATAGATAAAAGGTTTCTTATACTTAGAGGCATGCGAAAACAATTCTTAATAACGATATGAAAGTGTCATCACAATGATATGATAAGATTGAACATCATAAGCATGTGTTAAGCTATTGTTAGGAATAATAACACATTAAGAATACTTTATGCAAGATAACAAAATTCTCATATTAACATGTATAGAAACAGGGAATGAACAAACTAGTGAGAAAGAGAAAAAAAATAAATTTTGGGAGCTGTCGGATTTCCGATAGCTAGCTATCGCCATCCGACAGCTCAGAAAATATAAAAAGACGTGTTTCGTCTTTTGACCGACACTTCTCTTCAGTTTTGGGAGAAATTTCGAGATCTAGAGCTCCAGGTGCCAGAAATCTTCAGATCTAAGGTGAGATTTGTGTTTTTTTTTTAGTTTTGGTTAAAATTTCTCCATTAGTTTTGTGATTTTCATATTTCTCTTGAATTTCATGGAGTATTTTGAAGATAAACTGTATAAGGGTTTGTAGATCTAGATATTTTAGATTTTTGGTTGTATAAGAGATGTGGATCTTGTCTTTTGTGAGAGAAATTAGTATTTTTGTTGTATTTGTGTTTTGAAACAAGATTTTCCCTTTTGTGTTGTTGTTTTTGTGTAGATCTAGATGTTGATAGGTTCAGCTTTAGAGGAATAATGATGATGAACAACAAAAATGAAGTGGTAGAGGAAGAAGATGATGAATAGTGTTTTGCACTAAAGTTTTGATTTTTCAAAAATATTAGAAATGTTGAAGATTTGTTGATATGTGAAAAGTGTTTAGATTATGGGATAGGAAGATTGTTGTAAAATGAAAATTTTCGGCACAAAAAAAAAAAAAATTTAGCTGTCGGATTTCCGATAGGTGGTATCGGAAATCCGACAGTGCCAGAATTGTTCCCCATTTTTTTTTTTGTAAAATTTTTGTTATGTCTGATGCAGATATGTCTTCAAGTTGGAGATCAAGAAGAGGTCAATCAGGAGACGCCCATTCTTCGTATCAAAGTTTCCCGGCCATTGAAAAAGCACAAATAGGAATTTCAAAGATCGTGGAATTTGATCTCCCTAGGCATGAACGAGTTTATTTTTTGCTTGCTGAGGCAGGTATACTCTCAGTTATTATTCAAGATATTTTCTCTTCAGTTTTAGTCCGAGAATTTTATAATCATTTGGAGGATCCTGCTGTTGGAGCATGCGTTCCGCACTCGTCCGGTTTGAGAATAACAAATCCCGATTGTATTTGATCCTATTTTTGATTAATGGTGTGCAGATAACAGGTGCTAGAATAACATGACTTCAATTGGAGCAAAATGACATTTTCCAGAAATTTGAGCTATCGGATTTCCGACAGTGCTATCGGATTTCCGACAGCTCGTTTATTTAATCTCTGCGCAACGGTTTGGAGCTATCGGATTTCCGATATCGCTATCGGATTTCTGACAGCCCATGATCTGCCAATAACGTCAGGACGTGCAGCAGTTATCACACAGTGGTTAGGAGCTATCGGATTTCCGATATCGCTATCGGATGGCGACAGCCCACGATCTTCCGATAATGCCAGAACGTGCAGCAGTTACCTTGACTATCAGATATCCGACAGTGCTATCGGATATCCGACAGCCCACATCTCAACCACGACCTCAACACGACGCAGAAACTTCGTTTTAGCGGGACACGTGGCAGCCTCTGGAGCTATCGGATATCGGCGACAGCAGCTATCGGACGGCGACAGCTCCTTTTTATTAAAAGGGCTCAAAACTTCGTGGAATTAAATTCTTCAGATTTCTAAGCCTCCTTCCTGAGTGTTATTGTCCAGAGAGCTCCAGAGAACGAAAATCCCCATCCTTGAAGAAGAAAAGAGAGAGCGAAGCCGAAGATTGTATACGTATTCCAAGGAGACTTTCTCAAGGGCTCTTCGCTGTTTTGGTCCAGAAATTCTAAAGGGGGTTTTTCATATTGTATTTTCATTCATTCACTTTTCATTTTGTAATCGTTGGTAGAGAAATCGTCGTCTTGCGTGCGACGTCTAAGTCCTTGCGTGGCTTAGGGGAAAATCGCTTCCTTGTGTGGAGCGTCCAAGTCCTTGCGTGGCTTGGTGGGAAATCGTGGCCTTGTGTGCTACGTCTAGATCTTGGGAAGATCTAGAGGATAGGCTTGGGCTTGGTCTTGGGAGAGACTAGCAATAACCTTCCGATCCTTGGGAGAAGGATTGGTAAACCAAAATTGTAGAATTTCTTATTAACTTATTTGTGCCTTGATCTTAAGCATTGTTAAGATCATTTTTATTGTACTCAAATTTCATGATTAATATAATTATGTTTTTTTTTCTTTAAATACATATTTTGTTGCATAATCTCTATCTTGGAAATTTGTGTTTTGATTTAATACTAAAATTGCATTGGTTTGAAAATATTTATAAGTAATTTTTTAGTAAAGTAAATTCTCTTTAAAAAATTACTAAGTCAAAAATTAAATTTTAGACACACCCTTATTCACCCCCCCCCCCCCCCCCCCCCCTCTAAGGGCGTCATACGATCCAACAAGTGGTATCAGAGGGAGGTTACTCCAAAACGGTTTTACCACCGGGAGTAATGGCGCAAAACGATCACGCGTTCGTTGAGGGGCAAGGAATTAGTAGGCCACCACTTTTTACGGGCACAGACTACAATTATTGGAAAACTCGTATGCGTTGTTTTCTAATTGCGCTAGATATTGAAGTCTGGAATATGGTAGAATCTAGTTACACTTCTCCAACATTTGTTGTAGGAGATGTAACCATGGATAAGCCCAAAGACAAGTGGGATGACAACGATAAATTAAAATGTAAGAACAATGCAAAAGCCATGAATGCTTTATTTTGCGCACTAGATCGCACTGAATTTAATAGAGTTTGTGCTTGTAATTCTGCATTTGAAATTTGGAATTTATTAGAAATCACTCATGAAGGTACTTCGCAGGTAAAGGACTCAAAGCTATTTCAACTGGAATCTGAATTTGAAAGGTTCAAAATGGAGGTAGATGAAGAGGTTGATACGATGTACACACGATTCACAAAAATCGTGAACGACTCAAAGGTGTTAGGAAAGGTGTTCTCAAATGGAGATTTGGTAAGAAAAATTTTATGATCACTTCCCCCGAAGTTCAATCCTAAAGTGACTGCAATTTCCGAGTCACATGATCTTAAGACTTCAAAATTGGAGAGCCTCATTGGGAATTTGAAAACTCATGAAGTTGAATTAAAAATTCAACAACAAGAGTATATGGAGCCAGGGAAGAAGGGATTGGCTCTAAAATCTAAGAAGGAAGAAACTAGTGATTCTGAGGAGGATGAAGAAGATGAGGAGAGCTTATTTGTTAAAAAATTTAGAAAATTTATGAAAAATCCGGAGAGAAGAAATTCGTTTAAGAAGTATTTTAAGAAGGAGACCTTTAGGAAGAAAAAAGGAAAGGAGGGCGATGAGGAGGAAGAGAGACCGCCACCGGAGTGCTATCACTGCAAGAAGTTAGGACACATTCGAAGCAAGTGTCCAAAGTACTTGAAAGAACTTAAAGAAAAGAAGCACAAAGGGTCGAAGAAGGTGTTGAAGGCGGAAACCTGGGATGATACTACTTCAGAGGATGCAAGCAGTTTCGACTCAAGTAAAGAGGAGGAGGCCAACATATGCTTAATGGGAAAGATCGTCATATCTGACGACGAATGCAGTGTCCAAAGCGACACTGAGGTAACTCCTCCAACTTATGATGAATTATTTTCTGAATTTTTAAAGACTTGCAAATTTTTTGAAAAAAGTTTAAAAGATAATGATCTTCTAAAATCTGAAAATGGAATTTTACTTAAAGAAAACAGAAAATTGTTAAATGAAATTAAGACTATTGGAAAAAGGGATATTTCTTGCCAAGAGTGTGATCACTCTTTGGGAAGAATTAAAGAATTTGAAGAATCTCTTTCCAAATCTCATTCTACAATAAAAATTCTTACTAAAAAGAATGAGATTTTAGAGAGAGATCTAAAATCTTCAATTTCCAAAGTCCATGAGGGAAAGAAATCTTTTGATCGGAGATGTGTAAATCTAGTATCCGAGAATACAAAAATGAGACACCAGATTCATGACTTAACACTAGCCATGAAAAAATTTGGAATAGGCCGAAGATCACTTGATATGATCTTAGGATACCAACGCCATGGATCTGGAAGGTCTGGGCTCGGATACACATCTGGAAGCTGTCGCCCGGCGACAACCACTGTCGCCGGCGACAGTGAAAATTCCAGAAAATTTACTTTTAAAAATTCTAAAATTAATGAAATATCAAATACTGCATCCTCATCCAGTAAAAGTCCAGAAAAGTTATACTCTTCTAAATACATTACTTGTGCCAAATGCAATAGATTTGGTCACACTACGGACTCTTGCTGGAAAGAAGGAAAAAGTAAAATCAAACAAATCTGGGTGCCTAAGGCTTCTACCTATACTATGGGTGGAACCACTTGGGTAACCAGATCTTTACTCACCTCTTCTTTCTAGGTGTGTTGGCAGGCTAAGGACAAAGAAGACGTGTGGTACTTGGACTCGGGTTGTTCAAAACACATGACGGGCAATAGAGAGAAGTTCCTTAGCCTGGAGATGAAGAAAGGAGGAATTGTTACATTCGGTGACAATGGAAAAGGAAGAATCATCGGCATCGGTGTTGTGGGTAACGAAAATTTTTCAATTTCAAATGTTTTATTTGTAGAAGGATTAAAGCATAATTTGATTTCTATTAGTCAATTATGTGATAAGGGTTTAAATGTTTTATTTGAATCTTCTACAAATTTGTGCAAAATTATTAATTCCAAAACAAATGAAATTGTTTTTACCGCACCTAGATGTCATAATGTATATATGATTAAATTTCTTGATTTTTCAAATTCTACCTTAAAATGTTTTTTATCAAAAAATGATGAATTAGATTTATGGCATAGGCGACTTGGACATGCTAGTGCCAAGTTAATTACAAAACTTTCAAAAGATAAATTAATTAAAGGTTTACCTTTGTTAAATGGAAATTTATCTTCTTCACTATGTGTGCCTTGCCAAAAAGGAAAATTTTCAAAATCATCTTTCAGAAGTAAAAACATTATTTCTACCACTAGGCCACTTCAATTAATACATATGGATTTATTTGGGCCAATTGGAATTTCTAGCTTAGGAGGTAGAAAATACACATTTGTATTGATTGATGATTATTCTCGTTTTTGTTGGACTTTATTTCTAACCTCCAAATCCGATGCATTTTCAGAATTTTCAAAATTATGTATGCGTATCCAAAATGAATTTGAGTTAAAAATTAAACGCATACGATCGGATCATGGAGGAGAATTTGAAAATGAAAAGTTTATTTCTTTTTGTACGGAATTAGGAATTAAACATGAATTTTCTGCTCCACGCACACCACAGCAAAATGGTGTAGTGGAGAGGAAAAATAGAACTCTTCAAGAGTTAGCCCGTACAATGTTATCTGAATTTAAATTACCAAAATCCTTTTGGGCTGAAGCGGTTAGCACGGCATGTTATGTAATTAATAGAGTAATGCTTCGCCCTATTTTAAAATTAACTCCTTATGAATTAATATTTAGTAAAAAACCAAATGTTTCTTATTTCAAAGTTTTTGGCTGTAAATGTTTTATTTTAAATTCTAAAGATTCCTTAGGAAAATTTGATGAAAAATGTGATGAAGGTATTTTTATTGGTTATTCTTCAACTAGTAAAGCTTATAGGATTTTTAATAAAAGAACAAAAATAGTTGAAGAATCTATTCATGTTAGGTTTGATGAGTTTGCTTCATGTGTAGAAAAGAAAATTACAGGAAAAGAAGATGAACCCCTTCCATCCGTGGAGAATAATGATGAAGAACTTGGAGAAAATGAAGAAGAAAAAGATGAAGAAAGAGAAGAAGAAAGAGGAGAAGAAGATAAAGAAGAAGAAGAAAGAGAAGGATATGTGCCTCCAAGTGAATTGAGATTCTCAAAGGATCATCCAAAGGAGCTTATCATTGGAGATCCGGAAAAAGGGGTTAGTACTCGTTCATCGTTACATGTTTTATTTTCAAACCTTTGTTTTGTTTCTGAAATAGAACAAAAAGATGTTTCCACCGCTTTAAATGATGAATTTTGGTTTTTAGCTATGAATGAAGAACTTAATCAATTTGAACGTAATAAGGTTTGGAATCTTGTAGAACGACCCAAAAATCGTCCTATAGTTGGTGTTAAATGGATTTTTAAAAATAAAATGGATAATGAATCTAGAATTGTTAGAAATAAAGCCAGATTAGTTGCAAAAGGTTATGCACAAATTGAAGGGGTAGATTTTGATGAAACTTTTGCACCCGTAGCAAGATTAGAAGCGGTTAGGATATTTCTTGCATTTGCTTGCTTTAAAAGATTTAAATTATATCAAATGGATGTCAAAACCGCATTTTTAAACGGGTATATAAAAGAAGAGGTTTATGTAGAACAACCCCCTGGCTTTATAAATGAGAAATATCCAAATTATGTTTATAAATTAGATAAAGCGCTTTATGGATTAAAACAAGCGCCTCGTGCTTGGTATGATCGATTAACTCAATATTTGTTAAAGCACGATTATAAAATAGGAAGTGCTGATTCTACACTCTTCATTAAGCAAATTAATCATGATTTAGTTATTTTACAAATTTATGTTGATGATATTATTTTTGGAGCCACTAATGAAGAGTTGTGTAATGAAGTAGTACAAATTATGAAAAATGAGTTTGAAATGAGCATGGTTGGAGAACTTTCATATTTTCTAGGTTTTCAAATTACTCAAAAACATGATGGTATTTTTATATGTCAACCCAAATATATTCATGATATGTTAAAAAGATTTGGATTTGAAAATCTTAAGCATGCAAACACTCCTATGAGTACTTCTCTAAAATTAGGAAAAGATGAAAGTGGTGTTTCAATTGAACAAACCCTTATAGAAGTATGATAGGGTCTTTATTGTATTTAACCGCATCTAGACCTGATATTATGTTTGCCGTTTGTTTATGTGCTAGATTTCAAGCTAATCCTAAAGAGTCACATTTAAAAGCGGTGAAACGTATCTTTAGATATCTCATTGGAACATCAAAATTAGGATTATGGTATCCTCATAATGATTCCTTTATTTTGCATGGTTTTTCGGATTCCGATTATGCTGGATGTTCTTTAGATAGGAAAAGCACTAGTGGCACTTGTCACTTTATCGGCCCTTCACTTATTTCATGGTCGAGTAGGAAACAGAATTCTGTTGCCCTCTCTACTACCGAGGCCGAATATATTGCACTAGGTAGTTGTTGTGTCCAAGCTCTTTGGATGTCACAAACATTAGAAGATTTTGGCATGCAACAAAGTAGTGTAGAATTAAAGTGTGACAATAAAAGTGCTATAGATTTAACTAACAATCCTGTATTACATTCTAGATCTAAGCATATAGATGTCCGACATCATTTTATAAGGGATCATATTAAGAAGGGTAATATAAAAATCAACTTTATAGGCACGGAAAATCAACTAGCAGATATACTCACTAAACCGTTACCGGATTCCCATTTTTCTATGCTTAGGCTAGAATTGGGAATCCTAGATATTTCACAATGAATATATCACTACTTAGAACCTATAAAATTTTAATAAAAAAAAATCACAAAAGACTTATACATATCAAAAGAAAAACAATCTCTTAAAATAGACATTCACCAAATCAAACATGTTCACATAGTCAAAATTATTACAATAATTTAATCATAATGTCTGATAATAGAAATGCAGAAAATTAAAAAAAAAATCTGGGCATTGGAGCTGTCGGATGGCGACAGTGAGCTGTCGGATGGCGATATCCTCTAGAACTCTGTTTCAGTCCGACTCCTCCTCATTCCGACTACCAGCCCCACTGCTTTCAGGAATGTCAAAATCTGATCTCCTCATGACTGTCTTCCTCCGTCGACCATGACTGACGGATTGTCGACGAGGCTCCTCCTCTGAAGGCATCTCCCATTCCGCGGCTTCCGCAGGCGTAGGCTTTAATTTAAGTCCTTTCACAAGGAACTTCATAAATTTCTGCATTCGGGTCCGATCTTTTTTCACCTCCACCTTATGTTCTTCAAATGACCTCCTATGTTCTTGGAAGTCGTCAATATGTTTATCCAACTTCGTTTGGAACGAGTCGAGTGCCTCCCGCATTGACCCTCCACGTGCTATTGGAGGCTCTCTCATTTCCATAGTCGGCGACTTTCGTTGACTTTTCTTACCCTTAATATCCGCCGTTTGATATATCTCCGGGCAACAATCTCCAAGATAAAAATTTTGATCTATCCAAGAGTATTTCTTGTATAGGATACGTTGGATAATCGCACCCAAAGGGAGAGTGTGTGCCTTTTTCCAATCCGGATTTTTGAGGCGGTATGTATATCGCATCATAGATAAGAGGAGATCGGCCACATCACATAACTCATTCTCCACTATATAATACGTCACAAGACTAAGTTGAGCCGTAATACTGTGAGTATCACCGGACTTCAACATAATCGTATGCCTTAGTATATCTTGCACAAGACGAGCATCGTCTGTCAATGTCGTCAAAGTGGATATGAGATTTTTGGTGGAATTTCCATGCAATGACATGTTCACTAATGTCCAATCTCTCTCAAGTCTATAATTTTCCACAATATCCAAGATATTCTCACTTTCCATTAGACCAAACTCACTTCTTAAATCAAAAGGAGTGATCTCCACATATTGCCCTTGAATTTTGGATCTTACTCCTCCATTCAAATTGGTATATGCAGGATCCTCCAAATGATTATAAAATTCTCGGACTAACACTGAAGAGAAATTTCTTGAATAATAACTGAGAGTATACCTGCCTCAGCAAGCAAAAAATAAACTCATTCATGCCTAGGGAGATCAAATTCCACGATCTTTGAAATTCCTATTTGTGCTTTTTCAATGGCCGAGAAACTTTGATACGAAGAATGGGCGTCTCCTGATTGACCTCTTCTTGATCTCCAACTTGAAGACATATCTGCATCAGACATAACAAAAATTTTTACAAAAAAAAAAATATGGGGAACAATTCTAGCACTGTCGGATTTCCGATACCACCTATCGGAAATCCGACAGCTAAAAATTTTTTTTTTTTTGCCGAAAATTTTCATTTTACAACAATCTTCCTATCCCATACTCTAAACACTTTTCACATAGCAACAAATCTTCAACATTTCTAATATTTTTGAAAAATCAAAACTTTGGTGCAAAACACTATTCATCATCTTCTTCCTCTACCACTTCATTTTTTGTTGTTCATCATCATTATTCCTCTAAAGCTGAACCTATCAACATCTAGATCTACACAAAAACAACAACAAAAAAGGGAAAATCTTGTTTCAAAACACAAATACAACAAAAAATACTAATTTCTCTCACAAAAGACAAGATCCACATCTCTTATACAACCAGAAATCTAAAATATCTAGATCTACTAACCCTTATACAGTTTATCTTCAAAATACTCCATGAAATTCAAGAGAAATATGAAAATCACAAAACTAATGGAGAAATTTTAACCAAAACTTAAAAAAAACACAAATCTCACCTTAGATCTGAAGATTTCTGGCACCTGGAGCTCTAGATCTCAAAATTTCTCCCAAAACTGAAGAGAAGTGTCGGTCAAAAGACGAAACACGTCTTTTTATATTTTCTGAGCTGTCGGATGGCGATAGCTAGCTATCGGAAATCTGACAGCTCCCAAATTTATTTTTTCTTTCTCACTAGTTTGTTCATTCCCTGTTTCTATACATGTTAATATAAGAATTTTGGTATCTTGCATAAAGTATTCTTAATGTGTTATTATTCCTAACAATAGCTTAACACATGCTTATGATGTTCAATCTTATCATATCATTGTGATGACACTTTCATATCGTTATTAAGAATTGTTTTCGCATGCCTCTAAGTATTAGAAAACTTTTATCTATGACAATGAGCACTCACAAACACTTGCTTTGGTAATACATATAAAAAAAATTTATTTTATACATACATCATGATTGCTCGAACATAACAAAATACATTTCATAATGTCACATTCACCTTTGTTACTTTGCACTTATTCAACTTTTACCATTTATGGCATGCAAGTGAATTCGGATATCCTTAACATCTATGAATCCTCTAAAAAAACTGGGAGGCAAATTCAAATGCAAAACATTCTTTTTGCCCAACATGTTGAAAAAATAAATAAAAATTGACAAGGATCATCCACCAAGCACTACTTAGCCTCCTGATAAGTCTTAATGAGCATTGTGAGGTTAAGCACCTTGGAAAGAATTGTAAAGTGTCTTGCAAAACCAAAGTGGCCTTTTTTGTATATTTGCAAAGTTTCTGGTTCATAAGTATGGGCTTTATGTATATTTATGTTATGTTTAACAATTCCATGATCATGTATATTTTAAATATATTCATATGTATTATTTCTCAAAGTATCACTACTACACTTCATTGTTATTTATAAATTTTCTTCTTATGAGAATTGGACCGAAACAATTCAAGTTTCTATATTGAACTGTGTCTCTCTCTGATATTTGAAATTGAATCTCATCCTGGTTGAGTTTATTTGATTCTATACTTTAAAACACATTACTAGAATGCTTAGATTCCTCTCTAAGATTACCTATCTCATTATCATATCACTTACCAAGCTTCCGCTAGTGTACTCCAACTTGTCATATATTCTTTCTCCATGACTAACATATCTCTGTAATACTCTTTCCTAGTCTGTCATCTCTATATTCATCTTTTGCTAATATCAAAGGGGGAGAAGATAATAAGAAATCAATTAAATCAATTAAATCCCTTAACACTACTAAATTAATTTAGTAAGCATATATGTAGGGGGAGTTTATATGTAGGGGGAGTTTATATGTAGGGGGAGAATGTTTTTAGACGGGACAATATTAAGGGGGAGCTCATATTAAGGGGAAGATCATGGAGATCTTAAGCTCACAACACTTATACACACATAAGTATTTTTCACTGTCTCAATAGGATTTATTCGATTTCTTTTTATAAGGATTTGTTATTATCAAAAGGGGGAGATTGTTGGAGCATGCGTTCCGCACTCGTCCGGTTTGAGAATAACAAATCCCGAATGTATTTGATCCTATTTTTGATTAATGGTGTGCAGATAACAGGTGCTAGAATAACATGACTTCAATTGGAGCAAAATGACATTTTCCAGAAATTTGAGCTATCGGATTTCCGACAGTGCTATCGGATTTCCGACAGCTCGTTTATTTAATCTCTGCGCAACGGTTTGGAGCTATCGGATTTCCGATATCGCTATCGGATTTCCGACAGCCCATGATCTGCCAATAACGCCAGGACGTGCAGCAGTTATCACACAGTGGTTAGGAGCTATCGGATTTCCGATATCGCTATCGGATGGCGACAGCCCACGATCTTCCGATAATGCCAGAATGTGCAGCGGTTACCTTGACTATCGGATATCCGACAGTGCTATCGGATATCCGACAGCCCACATCTCAACCACGACCTCAACACGACGCAGAAACTTCATTTTAGCGGGACACGTGGCAGCCTCTGGAGCTATCGGATATCGGCGACAGCAGCTATCGGACGGCGACGGCTCCTTTTTAATAAAAGGGCTCAAAACTTCGTGGAATTAAATTCTTCAGATTTCTAAGCCTCCTTCCTGAGTGTTATTGTCCAGAGAGCTCCAGAGAACGAAAATCCCCATCCTTGAAGAAGAAAAGAGAGAGAGCAAAGCCGAAGATTGTACACGCATTCCAAGGAGACTTTCTCAAGGGCTCTTCGCTGTTTTGGTCCAGAAATTCTAAAGGGGGTTTTTCATATTGTATTTTCATTCATTCACTTTTCATTTTGTAATCGTTGGTAGAGAAATCGTCGTCTTGCGTGCGACGTCTAAGTCCTTGCGTGGCTTAGGGGAAAATCGCTTCCTTGTGTGGAGCGTCCAATTCCTTGCGTGGCTTGGTGGGAAATCGTGGCCTTGTGTGCTACGTCTAGATCTTGGGAAGATCTAGAGGATAGGCTTGGGCTTGGTCTTGGGAGAGACTAGCAATAGCCTTTCGATCCTTGGGAGAAGGATTGGTAAACCAAAATTGTAGAATTTCTTATTAACTTATTTGTGCCTTGATCTTAAGCATTGTTAAGATCATTTTTATTGTACTCAAATTTCATGATTAATATAATTATGTTTTTTTTCTTTAAATACATATTTTGTGGCATAATCTTTATCTTGGAAATTTGTGTTTTGATTTAATACTAAAATTGCATTGGTTTGAAAATATTTATAAGTAATTTTTTAGTAAAGTAAATTCTCTTTAAAAAATTACTAAGTCAAAAATTAAATTTTAGACACACCCTTATTCACCCCCCCCCCCCCCCCCCCTCTAAGGGCGTCATACGATCCAACACCTGCATATACCAATTTGAATGGTGGAGTAAGATCCAAAATTCAAGGGCAATATGTGGAGATCACTCCTTTTGATTTAAGAAGTGAGTTTGGTCTAATGGAAAGTGAGAATATCTTGGATATTGTGGAAAATTATAGACTTGAGAGAGATTGGACATTAGTGAACATGTCATTGCATGGAAATTCCACCAAAAATCTCATATCCACTTTGACGACATTGACAGACGATGCTCGTCTTGTGCAAGATATACTAAGGCATACGATTATGTTGAAGTCCGGTGATACTCACAGTATTACGGCTCAACTTAGTCTTGTGACGTATTATATAGTGGAGAATGAGTTATGTGATGTGGCCGATCTCCTCTTATCTATGATGCGATATACATACCGCCTCAAAAATCCGGATTGGAAAAAGGCACACACTCTCCCTTTGGGTGCGATTATCCAACGTATCCTATACAAGAAATACTCTTGGATAGATCAAAAATTTTATCTTGGAGATTGTTGCCCGGAGATATATCAAACGGCGGATATTAAGGGTAAGAAAAGTCAACGAAAGCCGCCGACTATGGAAATGAGAGAGCCTCCAATAGCACGTGGAGGGTCAATGCGGGAGGCACTCGACTCGTTCCAAACGAAGTTGGATAAACATATTGACGACTTCCAAGAACATAGGAGGTCATTTGAAGAACATAAGGTGGAGGTGAAAAAAGATCGGACCCGAATGCAGAAATTTATGAAGTTCCTTGTGAAAGGACTTAAATTAAAGCCTACGCCTGCGGAAGCCGCGAAATGGGAGATGCCTTCAGAGGAGGAGCCTCGTCGGCAATCCGTCAGTCATGGTCGACGGAGGAAGACAGTCATGAGGAGATCAGATTTTGACATTCCTGAAAGCAGTGGGGCTGGTAGTCGGAATGAGGAGGAGTCGGACTGAAACAGAGTTCTGGAGGTTATCGCCATCCGACAGCTCACTGTCGCCATCCGACAGCTCCAATGCCCAGATTTTTTTCTAATTTTCTGCATTTCTATTATCAGACATTATGATTAAATTATTGTAATAATTTTGACTATGTGAACATGTTTGATTTGGTGAATGTCTATTTTAAGAGATTGTTTTTCTTTTGATATGTATAAGTCTTTTGTGATTTTTTTTATTAAAAATTTTATAGGTTCTAAGTAGTGATATATTCATTGTGAAATATCTAGGATTCCCAATTCTAGCCTAAGCATAGAAAAACGGGAATCCGGTAACGGTTTAGTGAATATATCTGCTAGTTGATTTTCCGTGCCTATAAAGTTGATTTTTATATTACCCTTCTTAATATGATCCCTTATAAAATGATGTCGGACATCTATATGCTTAGATCTAGAATGTAATACAGGATTGTTAGTTAAATCTATAGCACTTTTATTGTCACACTTTAATTCTACACTACTTTGTTGCATGCCAAAATCTTTTAATGTTTGTGACATCCAAAGAGCTTGGGCACAACAACTACCTAGTGCAATATATTCGGCCTCGGTAGTAGAGAGGGCAACAGAATTCTGTTTCCTACTCGACCATGAAATAAGTGAAGGGCCGATAAAGTGACAAGTGCCACTAGTGCTTTTCCTATCTAAAGAACATCCAGCATAATCGGAATCCGAAAAACCATGCAAAATAAAGGAATCATTATGAGGATACCATAATCCTAATTTTGATGTTCCAATGAGATATCTAAAGATATGTTTCACCGCTTTTAAATGTGACTCTTTAGGATTAGCTTGAAATCTAGCACATAAACAAACGGCAAACATAATATCAGGTCTAGATGCGGTTAAATACAATAAAGACCCTATCATACTTCTATAAGGGTTTGTTCAATTGAAACACCACTTTCATCTTTTCCTAATTTTAGAGAAGTACTCATAGGAGTGTTTGCATGCTTAAGATTTTCAAATCCAAATCTTTTTAACATATCATGAATATATTTGGTTTGACATATAAAAATACCATCATGTTTTTGAGTAATTTGAAAACCTAGAAAATATGAAAGTTCTCCAACCATGCTCATTTCAAATTCATTTTTCATAATTTGTACTACTTCATTACACAACTCTTCATTAGTGGCTCCAAAAATAATATCATCAACATAAATTTGTAAAATAACTAAATCATGATTAATTTGCTTAATGAAGAGTGTAGAATCAGCACTTCCTATTTTATAATCGTGCTTTAACAAATATTGAGTTAATCGATCATACCAAGCACGAGGCGCTTGTTTTAATCCATAAAGCGCTTTATCTAATTTATAAACATAATTTGGATATTTCTCATTTATAAAGCCAGGGGGTTGTTCTACATAAACCTCTTCTTTTATATACCCGTTTAAAAATGCGGTTTTGACATCCATTTGATATAATTTAAATCTTTTAAAGCAAGCAAATGCAAGAAATATCCTAACCGCTTCTAATCTTGCTACGGGTGCAAAAGTTTCATCAAAATCTACCCCTTCAATTTGTGCATAACCTTTTGCAACTAATCTGGCTTTATTTCTAACAATTCTAGATTCATTATCCATTTTATTTTTAAAAATCCATTTAACACCAACTATAGGACGATTTTTGGGTCGTTCTACAAGATTCCAAACCTTATTACGTTCAAATTGATTAAGTTCTTCATTCATAGCTAAAAACCAAAATTCATCATTTAAAGCGGTGGAAACATCTTTTGGTTCTATTTCAGAAACAAAACAAAGGTTTGAAAATAAAACATGTAGTGATGAACGAGTACTAACCCCTTTTTGCGGATCCCCAATGATAAACTCCTTTGTATGATCCTTTGAGAATCTCAAATCACTTGGAGGCACATATCCTTCTCTTTCTTCTTCTTCTCTATCTTCTTCTCCTCTTTCTTCTTCTCTTTCTTCTTCTTTTTCTTCTTCATTTTCTCCAAGTTCTTCTTCATCATTTTCTACCAATGGAAGGGGTTCATCTTCTTTTCCTGTAATTTTCTTTTCTACACATGAAGCAAACTCATCAAACCTAACATGAATCGATTCTTCAACTATTTTTGTTCTTTTATTAAAAATTCTATAAGCTTTACTAGTTGAAGAATACCCAATAAAAATACCTTCATCACA
The DNA here is from genome assembly GCA_033032865.1 of Dactylorhiza incarnata. NCBI lineage: Eukaryota > Viridiplantae > Streptophyta > Magnoliopsida > Asparagales > Orchidaceae > Dactylorhiza > Dactylorhiza incarnata. The sequence goes on along the minus strand of JAWHQI010000420.1, from coordinate 1,596,573 downwards.
TTTTTCATCAAATTTTCCTAAGGAATCTTTAGAATTTAAAATAAAACATTTACAACCAAAAACTTTGAAATAAGAAACATTTGGTTTTTTACTAAATATTAATTCATAAGGAGTTAATTTTAAAATAGGGCGAAGCATTACTCTATTAATTACATAACATGCCGTGCTAACCGCTTCAGCCCAAAAAGATTTTGGTAATTTGAATTCAGATAACATTGTACGGGCTAACTCTTGAAGAGTTCTATTTTTCCTCTCCACTACACCATTTTGCTGTGGTGTGCGTGGAGCGGAAAATTCATGTTTAATTCCTAACTCCGTACAAAAAGAAATAAACTTTTCATTTTCAAATTCTCCTCCATGATCCGATCGTATGTGTTTAATTTTTAACTCAAATTCATTTTGGATACGCATACATAATTTTGAAAATTCTGAAAATGCATCGGATTTGGAGGTTAGAAATAAAGTCCAACAAAAACGAGAATAATCATCAATCAATACAAATGTGTATTTTCTACCTCCTAAGCTAGAAATTCCAATTGGCCCAAATAAATCCATATGTATTAATTGAAGTGGCCTAGTGGTAGAAATAATGTTTTTACTTTTGAAAGATGATTTTGAAAATTTTCCTTTTTGGCAAGGCACACATAGTGAAGAAGATAAATTTCCATTTAACAAAGGTAAACCTTTAATTAATTTATCTTTTGAAAGTTTTGTAATTAACGTGGCACTAGCATGTCCAAGTCGCCTATGCCATAAATCTAATTCATCATTTTTTGATAAAAAACATTTTAAGGTAGAATTTGAAAAATCAAGAAATTTAATCATATATACATTATGACATCTAGGTGCGGTAAAAACAATTTCATTTGTTTTGGAATTAATAATTTTGCATAAATTTGTAGAAGATTCAAATAAAACATTTAAACCTTTATCACATAATTGACTAATAGAAATCAAATTATGCTTTAATCCTTCTACAAATAAAACATTTGAAATTGAAAAATTTTCGTTACCCACAACACCGATGCCGATTATTTTTCCTTTTCCATTGTCACCGAATGTAACAACTCTTCCTTTCTTCATCTCCAGGCTAAGGAACTTCTCTTTATTGCCCGTCATGTGCTTTGAACAACCCGAGTCCAAGTACCACACATCTTCTTCGTCCTTAGCCTGCCAACACACCTAGAAAGAAGAGGTGAGTAAAGATCTGGTTACCCAAGTGGTTCCACCCATAGTATAGGTAGAAGCCTTAGGCACCCAGATTTGCTTGATTTTACTTTTTCCTTCTTTCCAGCAAGAGTCCGTAGTGTGACCAAATCTATTGCATTTGGCACAAGTAATGTATTTAGAAGAGTATAACTTTTCTGGACTTTTACTGGATGAGGATGCAGTATTTGATATTTCATTAATTTTAGAATTTTTAAAAGTAAATTTTCTGGAATTTTCACTATCGCCGGCGACAGTGGTTGTCGCCGGGCGACAGCTTCCAGATGTGTATCCGAGCCCAGACCTTCCAGATCCATGGCGTTGGTATCCTAAGATCATATCAAGTGATCTTCGGCCCATTCCAAATTTTTTCATGGCTAGTGTTAAGTCATGAATCTGGTGTCTCATTTTTGTATTCTCGGATACTAGATTTACGCATCTCCGATCAAAAGATTTCTTTCCCTCATGGACTTTGGAAATTGAAGATTTTAGATCTCTCTCTAAAATCTCATTCTTTTTAGTAAGAATTTTTATTGTAGAATGAGATTTGGAAAGAGATTCTTCAAGTTCTTTAATTCTTCCCAAAGAGTGATCACACTCTTGGCAAGAAATATCCCTTTTTCCAATAGTCTTAATTTCATTTAACAATTTTCTGTTTTCTTTAAGTAAAATTCCATTTTCAGATTTTAGAAGATCATTATCTTTTAAACTTTTTTCAAAAAATTTGCAAGTCTTTAAAAATTCAGAAAATAATTCATCATAAGTTGGAGGAGTTACCTCAGTGTCGCTTTGGACACTGCATTCGTCATCAGATATGACGCTCTTTCCCATTAAGCATATGTTGGCCTCCTCCTCTTTACTTGAGTCGAAACTGCTTGCATCCTCTGAAGTAGTATCATCCCAGGTTTCCGCCTTCAACACCTTCTTCGACCCTTTGTGCTTCTTTTCTTTAAGTTCTTTCAAGTACTTTGGACACTTGCTTCGAATGTGTCCTAACTTCTTGCAGTGATAGCACTCCGGTGGCGGTCTCTCTTCCTCCTCATCGCCCTCCTTTCCTTTTTTCTTCCTAAAGGTCTCCTTCTTAAAATACTTCTTAAACGAATTTCTTCTCTCCGGATTTTTCATAAATTTTCTAAATTTTTTAACAAATAAGCTCTCCTCATCTTCTTCATCCTCCTCAGAATCACTAGTTTCTTCCTTCTTAGCTTTTAGAGCCAATCCCTTCTTCCTTGGCTCCATATACTCTTGTTGTTGAATTTTTAATTCAACTTCATGAGTTTTCAAATTCCCAATGAGGCTCTCCAATTTTAAAGTCTTAAGATCATGTGACTCGGAAATTGCAGTCACTTTAGGATTGAACTTCGGGGGAAGTGATCTTAAAATTTTTCTTACCAAATCTCCATTTGAGAACACCTTTCCTAGCACCTTTGAGTCGTTCACGATTTTTGTGAATCGTGTGTACATCGTATCAACCTCTTCATCTACCTCCATTTTGAACCTTTCAAATTCAGATTCCAGTTGAAATAGCTTTGAGTCCTTTACCTGCGAAGTACCTTCATGAGTGATTTCTAATAAATTCCAAATTTCAAATGCAGAATTACAAGCACAAACTCTATTAAATTCAGTGCGATCTAGTGCGCAAAATAAAGCATTCATGGCTTTTGCATTGTTCTTACATTTTAATTTATCGTTGTCATCCCACTTGTCTTTGGGCTTATCCATGGTTACATCTCCTACAACAAATGTTGGAGAAGTGTAACTAGATTCTACCATATTCCAGACTTCAATATCTAGCGCAATTAGAAAACAACGCATACGAGTTTTCCAATAATTGTAGTTTGTGCCCGTAAAAAGTGGTGGCCTACTAATTCCTTGCCCCTCAACGAACGCGTGATCGTTGTGCGCCATTACTCCCGGTGGTAAAACCGTTTTGGAGTAACCTGCCTCTGATACCACTTGTTGGATCGTATGACGCCCTTAGAGGGGGGGTGAATAAGGGTGTGTCTAAAATTTAATTTTTGACTTAGTAATTTTTTAAAGAGAATTTACTTTACTAAAAAATTACTTATAAATATTTTCAAACCAATGCAATTTTAGTATTAAATCAAAACACAAATTTCCAAGATAAAGATTATGCCACAAAATATGTATTTAAAAAAAAAACATAATTATATTAATCATGAAATTTGAGTACAATAAAAATGATCTTAACAATGCTTAAGATCAAGGCACAAATAAGTTAATAAGAAATTCTACAATTTTGGTTTACCAATCCTTCTCCCAAGGATCGGAAGGCTATTGCTAGTCTCTCCCAAGACCAAGCCCAAGCCTATCCTCTAGATCTTCCCAAGATCTAGACGTAGCACACAAGGCCACGATTTCCCACCAAGCCATGCAAGGACTTGGACGCTCCACACAAGGAAGCGATTTTACCCTAAGCCACGCAAGGACTTAGACGTCGCACGCAAGACGACGATTTCTCTACCAACGATTACAAAATGAAAAGTGAATGAATGAAAATACAATATGAAAAACCCCCTTTAGAATTTCTGGACCAAAACAGCGAAGAGCCCTTGAGAAAGTCTCCTTGGAATGCGTGTACAATCTTCGGCTTCGCTCTCTCTTTTCTTCTTCAAGGATGGGGATTTTCGTTCTCTGGAGCTCTATGGACAATAACACTCAGGAAGGAGGCTTAGAAATCTGAAGAATTGAATTCCACGAAGTTTTGAGCCCTTTTAATAAAAAGGAGCTGTCGCCGTCCGATAGCTGTTGTCGCCGATATCCGATAGCTCCAGAGGTTGCCACGTGTCCCGCTAAAACGAAGTTTCTGCGTCGTGTTGAGGTCGTGGTTGAGACGTGGGCTGTCGGATATCCGATAGCACTGTCGGATATCCGATAGTCAAGGTAACCGCTGCACGTTCTGGCATTATCGGAAGATCGTGGGCTGTCGCCATCCGATAGCGATATCGGAAATCCGATAGCTCCTAACCACTGTGTGATAACTGCTGCACGTCCTGGCGTTATTGGCAGATAATGGGCTGTCGGAAATCCGATAGCGATATCGGAAATCCGATATCTCCAAACCGTTGCGCAGAGATTAAATAAACGAGCTGTCGGAAATCCGATAGCACTGTCGGAAATCCGATAGCTCAAATTTCTGGAAAATGTCATTTTGCTCCAATTGAAGTCATGTTATTCTAGCACCTGTTATCTGCACACCATTAATCAAAAATAGGATCAAATACATTCGGGATTTGTTATTCTCAAACCGGACGAGTGCGGAACGCATGCTCCAACACTATCTTCCGATCTCATTCTTCTGCTTCGGCCATCCAGGAGATGGTGTTGACGGCAGTCGCATAGCACTGCCTGGCCACCTTCGGATCTCCCCTTATCCGGACTTGGACTCCTCCCGCGTTGAACTTAAGGCATTGATGGAAGGTGGAGAGGACGCAGTGGAACGCACTAATGAGCAGCCGTCCAAAGATGGCAATGTAGCCGTTTGGGGCCTCCACTATGACAAAACAACAATTACTGGACTGCCCCCCCCCCCCTCCCAAGACTACATGGAATCCCACTCCCCCTTCTACCTCCTTCCTCTCACCGGAGAACCCAAATAGTGGGCCGTCCGAGGCCAACACCCTCTGTTCCTCCACCTGCATCTCGCCAAACGCCTTCTTGAAGATGACGTTTACTGAGCTCCCGTTATCCACAAGGATCCAGGAAACGGTGAAGTTCTCGATCGCCGTCTGAATGACCAGCGCATCGCAGAACGGGTCTTCGTGACCCGACATGTCCTTTTGAGTGAATGAGATCTTCTCTGCTGGGGGCGGGGCTAGGGACGTCGAAGACATGCTGCGACGATGGATGGTATGGAGGCTTGCCTTCCGGGTCGCCTCAATCCCTTACCCCCCCCCCCCCCATGGATCACCCTGATCCCTCCTCGGGTCCCCACATCGACCCAGTCTTCACACCTCTCGTCTTCCTCATCCTGAGACAGGACCTCCTCGATCCTTACCGCCCGCTGCTCCCGCGGCTCTAGGGCTCTGGCTCCCTTCACCTCCAAGAACTCTGGGCAGGTGGCCATTGCGTTACCTTCCTCCTCGTGGAAGTCACAATAGGGCAACGCCTCCCCCCTCCTCTCGGCCTCTACCCCTCTATTCCTCCTCCTAGGACAGACTCCTCTGGCTCCCGCTCCTCTTCCACTTCCTGGTCTCACACAACCGACTTCCATTGCATGCTGAGGTGGGTGGGGATGAGGTGGCCTCGGTCCCTGCCTCCATCCTAGCTGGTGGGGTCTTCCTTGGCCTCCTTGGAAGTTGCCCCCTCCCTGGTGGAAACCCCTTCCCGGGCCTTGCCTCCCCCCTTCTTGCTGCCTCCACACCACCTCCGGGGCCCTCTCCCCTTCTCTTCTCCTTGGTTCTGGATGTTTGACCTCCGACTCGCTCAGCCGTGCCAACCTCTTCGTGAACTCGTGGTTTGCTTCCTGCCCCTCTATCTACTCCGCCGCTCTCTCCATGAGCTCCTCAAAAGACAAAGGAGCCCTCCTCTTGAGGTCCATCTTGAAGAAACCCTCTCGCAGCCCCACTATGAAGGTGAGCTGGAGAGTGTACCCTGGCACCTCCTGGATGAGGAGGACCTCCTCCTGGAACCGATCCACATAATGAGCTAGTGACTCCCCCTGTCTTTGCTTGATGTTGAAGAGCACCTCGGGGTATTTCTTACTCTTATTCTAGGTGGAGAAACGCAGCAGGAAGCCGCGACGCAAATCCTCAAAGGAATAGATCGACCCTGAGGGCAACTGGTGGAACTAGTCCCTTGTTTTCTCTTTCAGGTGGTGGCAAAGAGTCGGCACTTGAAAGCGTCTAACATAGGTCTGATAGAGACCATTTCTTCAAAACCACTGCAGGCGCTGAGTGGGGTTATCCTTGCCGGTATACTGAGTCATGGCCATCTCACTGAACCCCTCGGGGAGTGGTGCCGAGAGCGCCAACTCACAGAAGGGACTCCCCCACCCTTCACACACCTGACCTGCTCCACTCACCCCGCGAGCTCCCCGGGCGAACCGGCTCCTCCCGATCTCGCACTCGTCGAGGGACCACTCGCTGGTATCCTACTGGCCGGGATCCCTCCACCTGGGATGGCGCTCGCCTGAACCCAACCCGCACTCGCTGGACTAGGGAAGAGCTCCCGCCCCGTGAGGTCTCGCTCTGGCATCTGGGACATCGCTTCCTTACTTGGCCTCTGCCCCGGGGCGTGCTCGCCTACTCCAGCTGGAGGGGCCATTTAGGGCGCAGGGGTTGCGAGACCCCCAAGGGCTAAGGCGAGGGCACACTGGAAAGCCCTGAGCAGTTTGTTGGGTTTTCTTAATACCATTTTAGAAATGATAATACAGCATATCAAATATGCCCAGCGGAATAAATTAACTAGAACAACCCAAAAGAGTTATATGGAACTTGTGATTTCATATATTCAAGAAATTAAATAACATCCACAACACATTGCAGAAATTTATACCTGAATGGGGTTGAGTCTATACTCAACCGAGATGCTCCAATTGCAGATCCAGAGAACAAATCTTGAGTTCCAAGCGCTGAAATAGATCTGCGCCTCTACTGGAAATCCACACGAGTGCTGGAGAACCCTAGCCTCTTGTCGCACAAGATCTAGGTCGGAGAAGAACTGCTCTCTACGTCTCCCACGGACTGCTAGGTCCGATAACAGGGAGAGACGGCGGCGGTTGCGGGATCGACCAGTCGGAACAATTCTGTCAGAAGCCTTGCGGAACTCTTCCGTCGCGCTCTCTCTCAAAACAGATCGCCAAAAAATAGATCGGGTCGTTAGGTTAAAAGAATCATATTCTTTTATACCCCAGGCGAAAAAGAGAAGCGTCGGGCGAATATGAATTGGTCGAACACTGCGTTCGACGAACTGGCTAGCATTCGTCGAATGCGCTGGTCGTTCGACGAACGCATTACGCTAGCCGTTTGACACTCCATTCGACGAATACGCTACACTAGCCATTCAACGAACCGTTCGACGAACGTGCTACGCTAGCCGTTCGACGAGCCATTCGACGAACGCGCTACGCTAGCCGTTCGACGAACACGCTACGCTAGCCGTTCGACGAACCGTTCGACGAGCATGCTACGCTAGCCATTCGATGAACCGTTCAATGAACACGCTACGCTATTCATTCGACGAACCGTTCGACGAACATGCTACGCTAGCCGTTGAGAAGACATATACATCATCGAGAAGATGATATATATCGTCGAGAGGACATATATATATATCGTCGAGAGGACATATATATCATCGAGAAGATATATATATATCGTCGAGAAGACCAAAACATCATCTTCATAATCAAGACGATATTATTCGACACTTAACCGACAGGATTCTTACTCCAATTTCTCCAAACACTCTTGTGTGCGACCCCATAGGCTCAAATCGCGTTGGCAGTGAGACTAGATATTTGACCACTTCCAGATCACCGTAGAAAGAACAACAGTCTCCCACTTGATCTTGAACGTATCAAATAAAAGTCTCACAAACAATGAGCGGCATCTAGCAATGCATCATTGCTACCCAAGCAATAAGAGTTCATAACTCAGCAAGCCTGTCTTGACCAATGTATCAGTGTTGTTACGTCCCATTGTCCCTTACAACCGAATAGAACTAGAGGCATAGATCGTGTCACCCTCGTAATTGTTCAATACTAATTCCTTGATCTAGAATAGACTATCTAAAAATGGTGAGCTCAATATCACATATTGACTCAACCAAGCATGGCCATGCATTTCTCAGTCTCATTCCATCATGGGGCCATGGATGTTACTCCTGTCATATAGAGGACAAATCCCATATCTACTCACACACAAACACCCAAATGAATCTTAACATACCCAATAACCACCCTTATCATCAACCTTTCTCAAGGAAGACTTTAGATGGAATCATAGTACGCTCTTCCTCACTTGATAAATGTTGTGACTTCAGGTCGAAGAACCACAAACACCATTATCAGTTGAGACCTACTTGTGACACGTTCATATAATAATCCACAAAATAGTCTCAAGGTGGGTCTGTCTAGTACAACTCGTTCACTAACAAGTACCCATGTGATGACTTGATATCACAATATCATGACCTGTGAGAACCGGTCATCAGTCAACGCACATGCTAGTCTTTATGTATCATCATCGCCCTGAACTTCTAAGATGATACTACGACTAGGGACCATTTAAGAATGAAGCTTCTTATAAACATAGGCCCTCACATTCAAGTCGCATACTTAAATTCCTATGGAAGCAAACATTCTAAGGGCATTTATTATGCTAATTAATCTATCAGTAGATACATTTGACATAATAAAAGAACTTGCCATAAATGTAAAATAAAATATAAAGTACTCTTATTCATCACATGAATAATCAACAACCGATAAATACAAACCACAAGACTCCCACTAGAGACAATTATTCAGGTATCTAATACCCATTGATCTAGTATGACCATCATGTTTTCTCTGTGCAAGAGGCTTCGTTAGTGGATCCGCAATATTTTCTTCAGTCGGTACTCTGCAAATGCTCACATCTCCTCGATCGACAATCTCTCGAATAAGATGGAACCGCCGAAGTATGTGCTTGGAGCGCTGATGAGATCTAGGTTCCTTAGCTTGTGCAATAGCACCGTTGTTGTCATAGTTGAGAACTACGGGATCAACAATGCTAGGAACTACACCAAGCTTGTTGATGAATTTCCTAATCCACACAACCTCATTCGCCGTATTTGTAGCAGCGATATACTCGGCCTCAGTCGTAGAATCAGCAACCGTCTCTTGCTTGGAACTCTTCCAGCTTACAGCTCCTCTATTAAGGCAAAATACAAAGCCTGATTGGGACTTTGAGTCGTCCCTATCAGTCTGGAAGCTAGCATCTGCGTAACCCTTTACGACGAGCTCTTCCTCTCCACCATACACCAAGAATACATCTTTAGTCCTTCTCAAGTACTTTAAGATATTCTTGACTGCAATCCAGTGACTCTCACCAGGACCAGACTGATATCTGCTAGTCATGCTAAAAGCATAAGAGACATCGGGTTGAGTACATAACATTGCATACATGATTGATCCAATTACCGAAGCATATGGAATCAACTTCATGCGGTCCTTATCTTCCAAAGATTTTGGACACTGGTCCTTGGAGAGACTCACACCATGTGACATGGGTAAGAATCCTTTCTTGGACTCAAGCATGTTGAACCATTTCAACACCTTTTCAATATATGTACTCTGGGTCAAACCCAACAACTTCTTCGATCTATCTCTATAAATCTTAATACCAAGTATATAAGTCGCTTCACCCAAGTCCTTCATAGAAAAGTAGTCCCCTAGCATGTTCTTAACAACTTGCAGGGTCGGAATGTCATTTCCAATCAATAGTATGTCATCCATATATAATATCAGGAAAACGACAATGCTCCCACTAGTCCCCTTGTAAACACAAGGTTCATCATTGTTCTTGATGAAACCAAACTCTTTGATTTTCTCATCAAAATGAAGATTCCAACTTCGAGAAGCTTGTTTCAAATCATAAATGGATCTATTCAACTTGCATATTTTAGTGGCTTCATTTGGAGATTCAAAACCCTCGGGTTGTGTCATATACATTTCCTCAAGGAGGTTTCCATTAAGGAAAGCCATTTTGACATCCATTTGCCAGATCTCGTAGTCATAATACGCAGCAATAGCAAGTAGAATTCTGATGGACCTGACCATGGCTACAGGGGAAAAGGTTTCATCATATGAATTTGCCTGAAACCTTTAGCCACCAGCCAGCCTTTGAATGTATGTACATTCCCATCCATGTCGGTCTTCTTCTTGAAAACCCACTTGCACCGTATGGGTCATACCCCTTCAGGTGGTTCCACTAAGGTCCAAACTTGGTTTGCATATATGGAGTCCATTTCAGATTTCATGTCCTCAAGCCACTTCTCGGAGTCTGGTCCACACATAGCCTCTTGATAGGTTGCAGGCTCATCATCATGATCCATAAGCAACACATTACCTATTTGAGACACAAGAAATCCATATCTCTCAGGCTCAAATCGTGGTCTATCAGATCTACGCAGGACTTGTGTTTCTTGAGCAGGTTCTCTAGCTACAACAACTTGTAGTCCTTGCTCATGTTCTAAATTTGGTTCTACTATTGTTTGTGGTTCTTGAACTTCCTCAAGTTCCGCCTTTGCAGTCTTTCTGGATAAGAACTCTTTCTCCAAAAAGACGTCAGTCCTTGCGACAAACACTTTTCCCTCGGACGGCAGGTAGAAATAATACCCTTTGGTTTCCCTAGGATATCCCACATGATAACACTTATCCGACTTGGGTTCCAGCTTGTCAGGCATTTGACGTCGCACGTATGCCTCACAGCCCCAAATCTTAAAAAAATACATACTAGGACGCTTCCCAGTCCATATCTCATATGGTGTCTTTAGAACTGTTTTTGTCGGAGCACGATTTAATGTGAAAGCAACAGTCTCTAAAGCAAATCCCCAAAAGGAAATGGGCAAATCTGCATGACTCATCATCGACCGTACCATGTCTAACAAGGTACGATTGCTCCTCTCAGACACACCGTTATGTTGTGGTGTTCCGGGCGGAGTGAGCTGTGATACAATACCACACTCTCTCAGATAATCACGAAACTCATGACTCAGATATTCTCCACCTCGATTAGATCGGAGTGCTTTTATCCTTTTTCCCAGTTGGTTCTCTACTTCATTTTTAAACTCTTTGAACTTTTCAAAGGTTTCGGATTTGTTCTTCATAAGAAACACATATTTGTATCTACTGAAATCATCAGTAAATGTAACAAAGTAGTAGTACCCACCTCTAGCCATAGAACTCATGGGTCCACATACATCACTATGTATTACACCCAAAAGATCATCAGCCCTCTCAATATGACTAGTGAAAGGGGCTTTAGTCATTTTGCCTAATAAGCAAGACTCGCATCTCTCAAATGATTCATAATCAAATGAGTTCAATAATCCATCTTTATGGAGCTTAGATATGCGTTTCCCATTTATATGGCCAAAGCGACAATGCCAGAGATATGTAGGATTAGAGTCATTAGTTTTTAGACGTTTGGTATTTTCTATGTTATAAATAGGCTGATCTAAGTTCAAAACATACAAGCCATTAAACAATTGGGCTACACCATAACAAACATCATTCATAAATATAGAACAACTATTGTTCTTAATAATGAAAGAAAATCCTCTCGTGTTTAAACATGACACAGATATAATGTTTCGAGTTATGGCTGGAACATAATAACAATTATCTAATTCTATTACAAGCCCTGTGGGCAAAGAAAGACGATACACTCCTACGGCAACGACAGCAACTCTTGATCCATTTCCAACACGCAGGTCTACCTCTCCTTTACCCAACATTCTTCTCCTTGTCAGTTCCTGCACATTCGTACAAATGTGAGAACCACATCCGGTATCCAATACCCAAGATGAAGGAGCAGAAAGGTTTATTTCTATAACAAAAATACCTGAAGTGGAAGTCACACTTCCCTTCTTCTTTTGCATATCTTCAAGATAGAGAGGACAGTTCCTCGTCCAATGCCCTGCCTTACCACAATGGTGGCACTTCCTTTCCTTGGCCAAGCCCTTGTTCTTCAGTGCTGAAGGCTTGGGATCAAGATATGACTTAGGTCTCACTTTAGTCTTCTTGAGTCCCTTGGTCTTGCCCTTGCTTTTATGCACCATCAATATGGGGCTAGCAGGCTTGACCTTCTTCATATTGATTTTGGCAGTTCTTAACATGCCTAGGAGCTCGGGCAGTGTCTTGTCAATTTCATTCATATTGTAATTTAAGACAAACTGCTCATAATTGTCCGGCAACGATTGCAGGATCAGGTCAGTGGCCAACTCTTGGTCCAACGGAAACCCCAGTCTTTTAAGGTTCTCTATATACCCAATCATCTTGAGTACGTGAGTCCCTACTGGGTCCCGAGCTCCCATCTTGCACTAAAATAATGCCCTGGATATGTCAAACCTCTCCTGGCGAGCTTGCCCTTGAAACATTTTCTTCAGGTGCTCGACCATCTCGTAATAACTCATGTTCTCATGTTGCTTCTGAAGCTCAGATTTCATGGTCGCGAATATGATACATTCAACATCCAAGGAGTCATCTCCATACTTCTTGTAAACATCTTTATCTGCACGAGGTGCAGTAAAGGCTAGCTCCTCGGGGGGATCTTCTTCAAGGACATAGAGCTTACGCTCTTGCCTGAGAACAATTCTCAGGTTCCTGAACCAGTCAAGGAAATTCGTCCTATTGAGCTTATCCTTCTCAAGGATGGCTCTCAGGGACAACGTGGAGTGTGAAGTATTTACAATGAAAATTCTACAAAATAATGCAAAATATATTTTAGTACTTTATTTCAAAATACATTTTTATTTAATAAGGTCTTTTATTAAATACTCCCACTATTTTATTCAAATTGATAACCCTTAATATCAATTCGGAGATTTTATGCGAGCTACTCTCTTAGTGGACAAGATCCGTATTTCACCAACACAACGAGTCCGCTTTGGCATTCCTCTCATAATGCGGTTATTTAGGTAGGCAACACTTGCCAATTGCATCACTATGCAACTCTTGTATGGTTGGTGAATAACTCTTTATTCGCATCCATCATATGGTGCATGCCAACCCAATGCCTCTAGGCACTCAACTTTTGAGAACACCCAGTTAAGTTGGACCCGATGTCGATAGTGGGATATCACAATTATCCGCTCGCACCCTTACCAAGATAGATTAATGCACCTTGCTTTGGCAAGCCCACACTTCATCGATCGAGGCAGGAAGAGTGTCATCCATCGGAAGGCATCCGTATACTTAATATTGGATAAGGGATTTTATTTATAAAATTGATTAACAATTAATCAATGTGCACAAAATATAATTACAACATTCACAACCAAATACATCCCAGATATGCACAAAATAAAATTATCAACGCTTTGATTGAAAAGGGCTAAATCTGAGCATTTAGAACACTTCTAAATCTCCAGATTTACATGCATTTGACACAGGCAAAACAACTCCACTTATGCAGTAGACAAGCTCGTCTCTCTATGTCAGATTCAAAATCTAAGACATTTGGTTTCACAAACCAATTAGAGGGACGGTTACTGCTGAGGAGACACAATTTCCGAAACAATGAAATCGCAACGCAATCATATGCATTCCTGGTAGTGTTCAAATTTAGAACACTAAACACCGAGGAAGAAATCCAGACATTTAGAACACTTCTAAATTTCTGATTTACACGCATTAGATTGCAAACCTAGCTCTGATACCACTGTTGGGTTTTCTTAATACCATTTCAGAAATGATAATACAACATATCAAATATGCGCAGCGGAATAAATTAACTAGAACAACCTAAAAGAGTTATATGGAACTTGCGATTTCATATATTCAAGAAATTAAATAACATCCACAACACATTGCAGAAATTTATATCTGAAGGGGGTTGAGTCTATACTCAACTGAGATGCTCCAATGGCAGATCCAGAGAACAAATCTTGAGTTCCAAATGCTGAAATAGATCTGCGCCTCTACGGGAAATCCACATGAGTGTCGGAGAACCCTAGCCTCTTGTCGCACAAGATCTAGGTCAGAGAAGTACTGTTATCTACATCTCCCACGGACTGCTAGGTCCGACAACAGGGAGAGGCGACGGCGGTAGCGGGATCGACCGGTCGGAACACTTCCGTCAGAAGCCTTGCGGAACTTTTCCGTCGCTCTCTCTCTCAAAACAGATCGCCAAAAAAATAGATCGGGTCGTTAGGTTAAAAGAATCGTAATCTTTTATACCCCAGGCGAAAAAGAGAAGCGTCGAGCGAATATGATTTGTCGAATACTGTGTTCGACGAACTGGCTAGCGTTCGTCGAATGCGCTGGCCGTTCGACGAATGCGCTACGCTAGCCGTTCAACTAACTGTTTGACGAATACGCTACGCTACCCGTTCGACGAACCGTTCGATGAGCCGTTCGACGAACGCGCTACACTAGTCGTTCGACGAACACGCTACGCTAGCCGTTCGACGAACATGCTACGCTAGCCGTTCGACGAACCATTCAACAAACACGCTACGCTAGCCGTTCGACGAACACGCTACGCTAGCCGTTGAGAAGACATATATATCGTCGAGAAGATGACATATATCGTCGAGAGGACATATATATATCGTCGAGAAGACATATATATATATCGTCGAGAAGATATATATATATCGTCGAGAGGATATACATATATCGTCAAGAAGACCAAAACATCGTCTTGACAATCAAGACGATATTATTCAACACTTAACCGACAGGATTCTTCCTCCAATTTCTCCAAACACTCTTATGTGCGACCCCATAGGCTCATATCGCGTTGGCAGTGAGACTAGATATTTGACCACTTCCAGATCACCATGGAAACACAAACACAGGTCCCTCTTGAGGTAGGCCAGCATCTCCACCGTTGCTGGAGCGTCGGGTGGTGGCGAACCGCCGAAGTCCGCCTCTCGCTCGTCGTCTCCCGCATGTCTCTTCCTTAAAGTTTTCTTGAACTAGCTGCTCTCCACGCTCACCGCACCAAAAATGTTGAAACCAAGACTTGGAATCTTGTGGAACTCGGGCCCTCAAGGATGAGGGGCAGCTAACCCTTACTGATTCCTCGGAAGGAACATACCGGGGAATTGGAACAAGACACAGACCTTTGGTCGCAGTGAGGAGATCCCACCACACACCTGGAAGATCTTAGAGCGCTTCCCCTCCCAAGCCAAAGCTGAGACTGGGCACCTTGGAGAGCCTAAGAGCTAAGCCAAGATAACCTAGGGAGGAAAAAGCTCAGAAAACTGAGATTGGATTCCCTCCAAAGGTGCCCTTCAAGGTCTATATATAATTTTCCAAGTCTGGTCTGCTTATAGCGGGATTGCGCCTTACACATTTGCTATACGCAGCCCGAAATAGTCTGCCAACAGCCAAACTCCGTTGTTTGGAGGGGCTAAGTGCAGACCACCAGGGTTTTTTAGTTAAAAATGATCATGACCCCTTCCTGGGCGAGCCACCCACAAGGGCCTCTCTCACGAACCGAGAGGATCGACTCGCTCGCCTCCGCAATCGACCGACGAGGGCCTGGCCCGCTCGCCCTCCCATGAGCGGCCCGCGAGTGCCCGACTCGCTCGGCCCCCTGCGAGTATCCTATAGGATTCTGGCTCGCCCTTCTTCTTACTTCATTCGCCCGTTGATTCCTTTGTCTCTACTTACCTCCTGGAGAACACCGGGGTTGTACAATACATAGTCTGCATCACTGTATGATTATTTGCATTTCTTCAGCAACCTCGACTGCGAAGGATCTTACTAGTTTGTGAACGATGGAGAGAAGGAAGCCGGGCTGGAATCTTGGTCACGATGCCTTGATTGCAAAGGATGATTTTTAGCGCAGGAATTGCAAAGTTAGGAGTCGAATCACGAGAATGGTGGAGAGGAGTTGTCGGCCGAACCTAGAATGAGCAAAGTTGGGGTTGATTGGCTGGTAGTTGTTTTTTAGGATTAAAAAATACCAAAATTAATTGAAAAGAATTTTGTATGATTTAGTAACCATAAGGCTGCGTTCGTTTGCAATGTTTTCATTGGAAGGTTTTCGTTTTGGTCCAAAACAAAAAAAAAATCATTCATTTTTGTTTTGGGGCAAAGCGAAAATTTATGTTCATTTGCAGCATGACTTTCAGTTCTGTTTTGGGCCAAAACAAAAACTTTTGTTCGTTTGCAGAATGATTTCCAGGCCCGTTTATACAGGCAGGATGGCTGATATGAAAAGATTTGGCGTGTGCGAGCTTCACATGTTCATTGTTGCCATTCGCCCACCGCAATGTAATATTCTTTATATATATAATTTATCTCTTAAACAGAATAGATGCACATCTACAAATACTTGTACATTAATAAAAAACTGAAATTATATATCAATCGAGAACAGAACATTCTATGGTCGTCCAATAAATATTACAGGTCGGGTAGTAGAGGCATCTGAATGCTTATTATAGGCAGTGCAACAAAAACATTGATGATAGTAAACATAACATGATAGGTTACTCAAGGCAAACCCACTTAAATTCCTTTGAAGAGAAAATCCACATATATTCTTAAGACCTACAAAAAAATTGACGAGGAGGAGTCGGAGAAAAACTTTGAACAGCAGGGTGAGAAGCTCGCTGAAAACACTGGAATCGCTGGGTGAGAGTCGTTGGGTGAGGCGTCAAGGAAGAATCACTGGGTGAGAATCGCTGGGTGAGGCATCGGGAAGAATCTCTGGTTGAGAAGCTCGCTGAAATCACTGGGGAAAAGCTCTGAACCGCCGAAAAACTACTAAAATCCACCGGAGAAACCTCTAAACCGCTGGAAAAGTGTTGAAATCTGTCGGAGCAAGGAGGCCTCATGCGGCTGTTGGTGATGCTTTCTTTTACCTGGAAGAAATCTGGTGAAAACGCCACCATGTCGGAGGAAGGAGGTAGAAGCGAGGAAGAGAACGAGAGCTCTATAGGGTTTTTGGGGGGAGAGGCGGAAGACATTTTCCAAAACATGGAAAACAGACCACCCTGGGGGACGCCGAGTTCTACTCTGGTTTGAGGGGGGAAAGGGGGGAGAGAAAGAAAAGTAGGGCGAGGAGAAAAAAGAGGGGGAGGAGAAGGAAAGGGGGAGAGAGGAAGGGAAAAGAGGGAAAGGAAGAAAAAAATGGATGGAGGGAGAGAGGAATGCTCTTTGCATTGAATTTTCTTATCACCACGATGACAATTTGGATCTCCATGAAGAGTTATTTGGATCTCCGCGGAGATCTAAACGGATCTCCGCGGAGATCCAAATGGCTCTCCGCGGTGATCCAAATGGCTCTCTGCGGAGATACAAATGGTTTTCAGCGGAGAACCTTTTGGGTCTCTGCGGAGTACCTTTTGGATCTCCGCGGAGAACCATTTTCTCCCGCGAAGAATCTTCTGGATCACCGCAGAGAACCATTTGCTCTCCGCAGAGAATATTTTGGATCTCCATGGAGAACCTTCTGGATCTCTGCAGAGAACCTTATGGATCTCCGCGGAGAACCTTCTGGATCTCCGCAGAGAACATTTTGGATCTGCGCCGAGTTCATTTAAACCTATAATTTTGTACCTTCCAACCCATTTGAAAACGTTATTCATCCATGGAACAATTCCTATTATAGGCAAACATTGTAAATGTACAAGAATAATGTTTCTAAATTTAAATCAATCATCCACAAAATACTTAAAGATTTCTGCATAGATCTGGGCTCTAAACATAAGCATTTTTGTGTAGGCCTCAATGTGATATACATAAACAGACGATGCACTTCTTCATCCTGCTCTCTACGCAAAGTCAAGATCTTTGTGTAGGCCTCAATGTGACAATCTTCGACGTATTTGTTTGTTAGGAGAGCATCCATGATCTCTCGAAATCCGATTATATTCCATTTATTGAAAGCTTGGTCGTTCCTGAAACATTAGAAAATCATTGTCAATATCAATGTGCATAGATCCAAATTTTGAAAATATAAAAGTTTATAATGTCAAAAGGGCACATCGATGGAATGGCACTCATACGTCCATGGTTAATATCTCTTTCTTCTTCTGTTATTAGCGGTCTCCTCGGATAGTCAATGAGGTACACATCAACTACATCCGCATATGTAGTAGTAACTTTTCCTTGTTTAAAAGGGGACTCTTAAATATGAATAATGTCAGTATCATGAGAGGGAGTGGGGGCGGTAGAGGATGTTTGTTGGAACATGCTTTCCGCATCTCTTGATTTGACAATATCAAATCCATTGTATTTGATCTTACCTGTGTTTATTGTGTGCAGGTACTATAGTTATATAACCTTATGAACAGGATGCTGATTGATGACGATTCTCTGAAAAAAAAAGTTAACGCTCGCGTTAGTTGTTAACGCCTCGCGTTAACATCCATTGAGAAGGAAACCGTTGAGAAGGAAACCGCTGAGAACAAAACTGCATTTGACGAAATCGAAAGGCGTTCGACGAAATTGAGCTCGACAAAATGGAACTGCGTTAGCACTACCGCTGGCGCTAGCATTTGACGAAATGGTGTTCGATGAAACTAGATGTCGTCCGATGAACTGGCGTTTGACAAAATTGTGTTCGATGAAATGGAACTGCGTTAGCACTACCGCTGGCGCTAGCAATCGACGAATTGGAGTTCGACGAAATGAAGACAGCGTTCGACGAAATGAAGACAACATTCGATGAAATGTGAGGCCGTTCGACGAAGATGCGTTCGACGAAAAGAGATGTGCTCTACTGCGGAGCGTTAGCACTACCGATGGCGCTAGCATAAATGGAAACAATTGACGGGAAGGAAACAGTGGAGAAAAAGGAATGTTTGGAGGGATGCATATTTAGCATGCTCTACCGCGGCGTGGCATCTCTATCGCCTGGCGGTAGCTTTTGGAAACCTCCCGTTTGCATGTGATTGAGGATTAAATATGGAAGGAGATATTGGTTGAGGGAAGGTTATCTCGCTATCGCGGAGCGTTAGCGTTACCGCTGCGCGCTAGTTGGAGTTAAAAGTTTGGCGCTCAAAAGTTGCCTATTCTGCCACGATCTGTGTGATGGGTCATTGCCTAATGTGGCTACCGCGGGGCGGTAGTACTACCACAGGCGGTAGCGGCTGATTCTATTTAAAGACGCGTGCTTCCTCCGTTGATGCTTGCTATTATAGAAGGAATTGGAGCCATATATTCAGAGCACTCGTGATAGCCTTCCCCAAGCAGCCCGAAGAACTCGGTCAACATTCGTGAATGCAAAGAACTTGAAGACCAATCCGATCGCATCTACATCGACATCAAGTTCTTCTTTTGAGGGAGTTTTTAGTTTTTGTTTTGTTTTTGTCTTTTATTTTATCATTGTAATCAGTTCGTGAATTCGCCACACGGCGACTAGGTCTGGTTAGGACTTAGGGAGGAATTCGCCTCGTGTTGGCGACCGGGTCTAGGGAGTAGATCTAGGGGGTGCTCGAGGCCTTTCTGGTGATAGATTGGCTAGAGCGACTTGAGGACGTATCTGGGGAGAGATCGGCTAAAGCCAACCGGTTCTTGGGGATACGTGCCGGTATAGAAAACAAAAAGGGTTTTCATATTATTCCCTTCGATTTCTAGCGTCATTGAAATCAGATTTTGTAATCAGTTTTATAAATGATAATCATGTCTTTTCTTGTTTAATAAAATTGATTTCATTTCTAATTTCATTATCTCTTTACTTTTGATTTAACTTCGACCAAAATATCAAAAGTTTTCTATTAAAGTTTAAAGTTTTTAAAACCCTTATTCACCACCCCCCTCTAAGGGCGCCTACAGATCCAACAAGTGGTATCAGAGCCAGGTTATTCCAAATCGGCTTAACAACCGGGAATAATGGCTTAATATAAAGAAAAAGTATTATCACCTCCTTTATTTATGGGCAAAAATTATAAAGGGTGAAAAACATTAATGAAAAATTTTCTTAAGGCCTTAGATGAAAAAGTTTGGAATATTACTATTGAAAAGCCACCTAGCGTACTAACTAGAAACGAAATTGTTTTAAATGCAAAATCTATGAATAGTATATTTTGTGCGTTAGACCAAAATATTTTCAAACTTATTTATACTTTACCTACCGCATATGAAATTTGGAATTTTCTTGAAAGAACTTATGATTCTCCTTCTATAGGTACAGAACATTCACAAGAACCGGAGAATATGCAAGCCTGCACAAAAGTTCAAGAAAGCTCCTCACGGGATGGATCAATGGAGCACACATCAAATGGAAGAGAAGAAGAAATACTATCTTCAGAAGAGGAGTGTCAAAAAGATGTCAAAGAAATTATATGTTCAAATCGTGCCTCTCCCGAAAGCAATGTAAGGAAATCAAATTCCATTTTTTGTACTTCTATCTCTACATTACAATTGCTACAAATTACAAAGCGAAAAATTAAGAAATTAAAAAATGCTAATTGCAAACTGCGCTTAGAAAATAATGATTTAAAGGCAAAAATTAATGAATAATCAAATCTTGAGTTATCTAAGTCTACCCATGGCTCCTTTGTTGAAAACATTACACCTTGTATAGAATTTAATGATTTAAAAGAAAAATGCAATGAACTTGACAAGGAACTTCTTTTTATAAAAGAATAAAACGAAAGATTAAGTTTAGAAAAATCATCTTTGAAAAATGATTGTGCTAAGTGTAAAGACTATAAAATTGAAATTAAAGAGATGAATGAAACATTTGATGAATATAGAGATAACTATCAAAATCATATGGATTCAATTGTTTCCACTCTTAAAAATAGCACAATCGCTTATGAAAATCAAAAATGATTAATAAAACTAGACATAATTTAAAGATCAAGAATGATGAATTAAAATCAAAAATCAACTTGCTTATGAAAATTGTAAATACAAATTCACAATGTCAAACTATATCTAAAAACAAGTTGAATATGAATATGAACATCTTAACTAACTTTAATAATGGGAGTAAGGAACATAAAGGATTTGTAAATCAAAATCAAAATCACGATTATTTACAAAATCATGTTTCTCCCAACCTAAAATTAAATGCAAACAAATTTCCTTCAAATTATAAATTCAAAAATCATTTTTATCCAAATATTCAAGTAAATGATTATGGAAATTTGAAAACTAAAAATAATGTTTGTCCAAGGTATGAATGGAGACCCATACTTAAAGATGAAACACAGACTCAAATCAAAAGGGCCCATTCAATCATATCTCCCCAAAAGCAAACACGATATATTTGGGTACCCAAAGGAACCGCCACACCCGGTCCTCTTTGGATACCTAAGTCTCTCTAGTATCCTATCATTTGCATGAAGTGAAAATCAATTAAAAATGAAATATCAATTATCTACTTCATGATATGTTTTTGTGCAACCCCGATATTCGACAGGAAGAGTCAGACGGCTCACGCCCAAGAGATCGAGCCAAGATGGGCGAGCCCAGGCAGAGCGAGCCCAGGAAGAGCGGGAGGCCATGAAGGCAGGCGAGCCAGCAAGTCGAAGGAGCTCGCTAGGCAAGCCCAGGCCCTAGGGGTGCAAATAACCATTCCTAGGGTACGGTTAGCCATTTTGGCGAGCCATTTTGGCGAGCCCGACCCGCTAAGGAGCGGTTCGGCAGGCGAGCCATAGAGGCAGGCGAACCATCCAGTCGAAGGAGCTCGCTAGGCAGGCCCAGGATCCTGGGGTGAAAATAGCCATTTCCGGGGTACAGTTAGCCATTTTGGCGAGCCCCAGGTTCGCCGAACAGACCCAGGGTCTCTGGTTCGTCGGTACCTAGAGGGGTCTTTAACCAGAAAACCCCTGGTGGTCTGCGGTTAGCCCCTCCGAACAGCGGAATTTGGCTGTTAACAGACCAATTTGGGGTGCGGATAGTAAGAATGGACAACGGGATTTGGCTATTGACATACCACAAAACCAAAATCTATAAATAGACCTTAATGGGCACCTTGGAAGAGGACCGGTTCAGAATCTTTGAGCCTTCTTCTCCTTAGGTCGCTTTGGGTTGGGCTCTCTAGCTCTCCAAGGTGCTCGAGTCTTAGCTTTGGCTTGGGAGGGGAAGCGCTCAATGATCTTCCGGGTTAGTGGAGGGACCTCCTCGCTAAGACTAGGGTCTTTGTTCTTTGTCCGAGTTATCTGCCGACCTCTTCCGAGGGATCAGTAAGGGCTAGCTGCCCCTCGATTCGTTGAGGGCCCCGAGCCTCACAAGAGACCGAGAAATCGGTTTCAACATTTTGGTGCGGTGAGCGTGGAGTGTGGCTGGTTCAAGAAAGTTCCGGAGAAGGGATATGGCGGGCGATGAAGAGCAAGGCGAGGAGTTCGGCGAGACACCTCAGGAGGCGATGGCCAGAATGCTCGCAGATTTCAGAAAGGAGGTGCTCGACACCTTGGGGATCACGGTCACAGCTCTGTGAAGCGAGTTTGCGACCCCAGCCCCTCGGGCGCCCCCTCCCCCTATAACAGTCGGCAAGGATGCACCAGGGGGAAGGGCTGGAAAGGAAGTTGTCGTTGGTTTAGGTCAGGACAAGGAAGGGCGAGTATTGTTCGCCAGTCCGGCGAGCTCTGTGCCGGCGAGCTCAGTGCTGGCGAGCTCTGTCCCAGCGAGTGCGACGCAGGCGAGTGCGCGCCAAGGGGAAGCGGCGATGGTCGGGGTGGTTCAGGCGAGCACCGCCCTCGCGAGCGCAGTCCCGGCGAGCTCAAGTTTGGTGAGCGAGCTTGGGGGGCGAGTGGAGCCAGGAAGAGTGACAGGAGGGGGAAGCCCCTTTTGCGAGCTGGTGCTTTCCGCACCCATCCCGGGGGGATTTGGAGAGTGGGACCGGGTGTACTACAACGGTAGAGATGACCCTGTCCAGCACCTGCAGAGTTTCGAAGACTCGGTCTCCATCAAGCCGATGTCAGATGCCTTCAAGTGTCGGCTCTTTGCCGTCACCCTCAAGGAGAAGGCCAGGGACTGGTTCCACCAGCTCACCGCAGGGTCAATCTACACGTTCGATGATTTGCGCCGAAGTTTTTTGCTGAGGTTCTCGACCTCAAAAAAGAGGAAGAAGGACGATGATTCCCTCTTCGCAGTGAAGCAGGGGCCCAGGGAGTTTCTGGCTCAGTATGCCGATCGGTTCTAGGAGGAAGTGCAGCTCACTCAAGAGCTGCCTGGGTTTGCACTCCAACTCGCCTTCACGGTCGGGTTGAAAGAGAGTTTCTTCAAGATGGCATTGAAGAGAAAAGCCCGCGTCTCCTACGAAGAGCTGATGGAGAGGGTGTCGGAGGAAGTCGCGAGTGAGGAAGCCAATTCGGAGCTCACCAAGAGGCTAGCAAAGCTCAGTGAGACGGAGGTGAGGCAACAGGAGGTCAGGAGAAGGGAAGAGCCCCGGGCCCTGATGAGTCCCAAATATATACACATTTATGGACTCATCTGGGCCGATTTTCTAGTCTATGCACTTCACTTTAGACATGTTTTCACTTATATTTGATTCTCCATGCTAAGTGCACCTTTAGGCCTGTTTTTGGTGTTATTTTGCATTATTCTCCTTTAGTAGTTGCTTTGCATTGTTAAGTGCCACTTTCAGTGGCTGGATTCGTGGTTGTGCTGGAACAGGTATCGTGCAGGTGTTTCCGGTACAATTCTGTACAGGAACACAGCGCACGATCACTGGTTCTATTGCGCAAGACCACTGGTCGTGCGCCACTGATCGTGTGCACTTACCCCCTGAAATCTGAGTTCTGTCTTCCTTATCGCACGACCACCTACGATAGCGCGCACGACCACTGGTCGTGCGCCACTGGTCGTGCGAACATAATATTTTATAATTTTCTTACCTTGCAGGCTCCATCCAGTCAGGCGCACGATCACAGGATGCTAGTGCGCACGACCACTGGTCGTGCGCCAATGATCGTGTGCACTGTTTATTCCAGCGCCTATAAATATTCCTGCTCGCGAATTAGGTTGAGAGCTCCGCATTTCTTCCGTCCAGTCCGCCGTTTTCGCCCCTTCCGCAGGTTCTCCGCCCCTAGGCCTCCTCCATCATCCTTGAGCTCCAAGGAGAGGTTTCTAGCCCAAAAATCGCCAACATCGAGCAAGGAGATTGTGTATCGGAGGAGATTGGATTGTGACACGAAGAAGATGAGCCATTGGGAGGAAGTGACAGCCCTCCTCTACCTCGGACGCAGTTGAAGACCGAGCTTGGACGCGGATTGACAACCCAGCGATTCTAACCGTGAATCTTCGGCAAGGCTTCGGATGTGGTCGACTCCTTTACTATCTTTTTCCTTCCTTATGTTGTTGATTGTATAAACTAGTTCCCTCTATATTTTGATGATGTGTGCTATGAACAATATTGCTTAATGTTTATTTCATTTATTTGGAATCATTTAGTTCATATGTGCTTATTGAGGTGCGCCCCCATCTAATTTCCATTCCACCATCGTGTTCGGTGCCGCCCTAGCAATTGCTAGTGGCGTGCTTGTCGAAGAGGTGCTTGCGACCCTCACTCCGTTAGCCTACTCGCCCATCTGCCTACCGAAGCATGGCATCGCGGCCCGTGTAATCCATCCCGCCTAACGAAGCAGCGCGCTCAAGGCCTGCATAGTTCGATTCTGTTAGCCTACTCGTCCATCCGCCCTTGCGACGCAGCGTGCTCAAGGCCTGCCTAGTCTCCATTCCGCCAAGCGAAGCATTGCATAGCGGCATTGCATAGGAGTAGTTGTAGTTGTTTTCTTGTATTTTCCAAAAGCCAAATCAAATCTCCCGCATTCCATCCGACTCAAGGATTTCGATCTCAAGTCCTTCCTCGAATGTTAACTCCACCTTACTGTGTTCCTTGAGAGACCGACACTCGGGGATTTTCCCCATTATTATTACTTGCGCGACCGGTGCACTTGCCGAAATTATCTTCAACTTTCTTCGTCGCGCGGTCTGTGCGTGACCGGGGTATGCGCGGTCTGTGCGTGACCGCGTGGCGTGCTGTCCTCTTCAAGGCTGTGGCGGTCTGGTGTGACCGCACAGTTTGATCCAGGTTCTCTCCTGAATGCGGTCTGGTAGCTGACTGGGCTTTCTGGGGGTATTCGCGGACTAAGGGTCTTAGTCGCGCGGTCTCAGTTCGCGGTCTCAGGAGGAGACTGGTATGCGAGCTGGTTGCTGTTCGTGGTCTCAGGAGGAGATCGGCATGCGGACAGGAGTTCGCGGTCTGATGGTGAACTGACTGTGTTCACGGTCTTGTGCGAACACAGGTGGTGAATAGCTTCGGGCGGTCTGGCGTGTTCCTTGTGGAGTCGTGGTCTGCTGTGAGAGTGGCGGTTTCTCATGGCGACATTGAAGCTGGCGGGTTCACCAAAATGAAGCAGAAGTAATGTTGCTGATCGTGTAGTGTGACCGGTCAGGTCGCGCGGTCTGGGGGGTGGTGATCCTATCTCATAGGGTGGTGACTGGATCAGGTCTCGCGCCTATAAATAGGAGGCCACTGTTGCAGCAAATAGACACACCAAGCGTAAGCTAAACTTTCTTCTTTCCTGCGGTCTGAGTTTATTTGACCGAGCGGTCTCCTGATTAAACTTCTCTTGTGCAGCTTCTGCGGATAGTGCGGACAGCAGCGATCACCTCTTCCTCTGAAAGTGTTCGGGCGGTCTGCGGCTTGGAGTTGTGATGCTGGAGTTCGGGAGAATCAGGAGGTCTGAAGAAGTGGGCGGTTTGATCAGCGAGCTGGTGGTGTTCTGTGATCGTCAAGTTGCTGCGGTCTGGCAGTTTTTTGAGATCGCAGGGAGGTCGCGCGGTCTGAGCGGTCTCAAGTTATCTTCAACTTTGTATCTTTCCTTTTGTGTTTGTGTTGGTGAAATCATGTCTCGCCAAGCATGCCTTGCCTTGTAATTTTGAAGATTGTTATCAATAAAGATCAGTTGTTTGCCTCCACTTGCTTCTGGTTGTTTGGTTTTTAACTCTAAGTTGACTAGCTCCTGCTCGCTCCATAAAGATTTGAAAAATTTCACATGGTATCAGAGGGAGGTTGGAGTGGTTGAGCAGTGAGTAACTTAGAGTAACCATCGCCTTTGTGAAGAAGAAACCAGTGGAAGAACAATGGAAGGTGGATTTGCAAAGGGTCTTCGGATTGAGGTGCTTACATCAACTAACTTCAAGAAGTGGAAGTCGTGTATGCAAAGTTATCTTGTAGGTGAGGACCTCTGGGAAGTTGTTGGTGGAGATCAGACGCAGGAAGTTGTTCCGGAAGGGGATAATGGGGCTGAGGTGAGAACTTGGAGGAGGACAAATGCGAAGGCAGAGTTCACTCTGAAGAGGGCAATCTCACCTGACCTATTTGATCACATCTTGGGGTGTGGATCAGCTGCGGAGATCTGGAGAGCCCTGGATGGGCTGTTTAACAAGAAGAATGTAGCGAGGCTGCAGTTCTTGGAGAATGAGCTGGCAAGGTCGGCTCAGGGCGATCTTTCTATCTCCACTTTCTTTCTAAAGCTTAAGAACTTGTGCGTTGAAATCTCAGCATTGGACCCTGATAAGCCTATCTCTGAGGCGAAGCTGAAGAGGTACATCATCCGCGGCCTGCGGAAGGAATATGTTGCTTTTGTGACGTCAGTGCAGGGATGGGCAAATCAGCCGTCTCTGTTGGAGCTGGAGAACTTTCTTGCATCGCAAGAAAGTTTGGTAAAGCAGATGGCGGGGGTGTCAGTGGCTGGGGGAGATGGCGAAGTGCTCTTCTCGTGAAAGAAGAAGAAGTGGGATAAGAAGAAGAAGACCGCTGGAGGAGGCTATGGGCCTTCAACTTCTGGGCAGCAGGAAAGGGGGTATGCTCCCAAGGCTGACGGGAAGTAGAAGGTTGAAGGTCCAAAGTGCTTCAAGTGTGGCAAGTATGGCCACATCAAGAAGGATTGCAAGGTGGTAACCCAAGCTGGGCATGCTGCGGAGAAGGAGGAAGCTGAGGCCAGGCACATTCAAGGAGGTTGGGGAGGAGCCTTCTCGGCTTCTGTTGGAGCTTCTGCTCCTATCAACTATCTGGAGGACTGGATCGTGGACTCGGGGTGTGGTCATCACCTCACCGGAGACGAGACCAAGCTTTCTTCTGCACAGCCCTATACAGGTAACAATGCAATCATTACTGTTGATAATACTGTATATCCAGTGGAGAAGGTGGGGGTTGTTTCCTTGGGCAGTGATAGAGGGCCACTTACCTTGAAGAGTGTCTATCATGTGCCCGGTATGAGGAAAAATCTCTTCTCCGTGACCAACGTTGTAGACGTTGGGTATCACGTTCTGTTCGGCCCAACAGAAGTGAAGTTTCTACGCAACTTTGAGGCTGTAAAGGCCGAGGTTGTCCATGTCGGGAGACGGGCAAAGGACTTGTTCGTTTTATCGACAAGTTCCTATGTTGACAAGATGAAGACGAATGATGGTGTCGTTATATGGCATGAGAGGTTGGGGCACGTAGGGATGGACAAGCTGAAAGCAATGGCGGTGAGAGGTCTGGTCAAGGGCCTGCCAAGTCTATCCTCCTACGGAGAAGGTCATGTTTGCGAGGGATGTCAGTTCGGCAAGTCTCATCGGCTACCGTTTGACAAGTCGCAGACGAGGAGTAGTGTGCTGTTGGAGTGCATCCACAGTGACTTGATGGGACCTACTTCTACCCCAAGCCTCGGAGGAAGCAGATATATGCTGGTGTTGATCGATGATTACACCAGATATGTCTGGGTATTTTTCCTGAAGGAGAAGGCAGAGGCGTTTGCCAAATTTGTGGAGTTCAAGGAGCTTGTGGAGAGCCGGCTTGGCCTGTGGGTGAAGAAGCTGAGAACTGACAACGGAGGGGAGTTCACCTCTGGTGAGTTCTCTCGTTTTTGCAGGAAGGCATGTATCCGGAGGGAGCTTACTTGTGCACATACTCCACAACAGAACGGAGTTGCAGAGCGGAAGATCCGTCATCTGACGGAGACCTGCAAGTGTTGGCTGCATGCCAAGAGTATCCCAAAGTCCTTCTGGGCGGAGGGAATGTCTTGTGCTGCCTACGTCATCAACCGGATGCCTTTGAGTCCCATCAACATGTTGACTCCGCATGAGATGATGTTCAAAGAGAAGCCAAGCGTGGCACACCTTAGGGTGTTTGGTTCCACCTGCTACGTGCATGTTCCAGATGCTCTTCGGACGAAGCTAGATGCGAAAGCAAGGAAGCTAGTCTTCGTGGGATACGATGAGCGGAAGAAAGGATGGAAGTGCATGGACCCGGAGACGCGGAGATATGTGGTATCTCGCGACGTCGTGTTCAATGAGGTGACATCTTACAAGGGGTCCTCTGATGTGGAGCTACCAGAGAGCAGGGTGGAGGTGTCGAAAAAAGCTATGGAGGATCTTCAGGTGGAGCTACCTGTGTCACTAGGTGGACCATCTCCTTCTAGTTCTGAGACGGAGGCTTCTGGTTCAGGGAGCAGGGGGAGCAATGCTCCTAGCACGTCTGGAAGAGGAGCTAGGGAAGAAGCAGCTGGAGATAATGCGGTTCAAGGGAAGGAGCTGAGGAGGTCGAAGCGAGCGATCGTTGCCCCTGATCGCTATACAGGAGGAAACGCAGTGAGCTTCGTCTCATGTTTCTTCGCTGGTCCCTTGGATGAGAGGGAGCCGTCGAGCTTTGAAAAGGCCAGAGGCGTGAAGGAGTGGGACATTGCTATGCAAGAAGAGATGGCAGCTCTCGAGAAGAATGAGACCTGGTCTCTTGTGCCCAAGCCCGAGGGCATCACTCCTGTGACATGCAAGTGGGTCTACAAGCTCAAGAAGAAAGCTGACGAGAGTATCGAGCGATACAAGGCTCGCCTTGTAGCTCGGGGGTTCTCGCAGCAGTACGGTGAAGACTACGAGGAGACTTTCAGTCCGGTGGCAAAAATGACTTCAGTTCGGTTCATCATTGCCTTGGCGGCGTTTAGTGGATGGGAGATTTGGCAACTCGACGTTAAGAACGCCTTCTTGTACGGCGAGATTGACAAGGACATCTTCATGGTCCAGCCACCTGGCTTTGTGTCTGAAGATTTTCCGGAGCATGTCTGCAAGCTGAAGAAGGCCCTGTATGGGTTGAAGCAAGCGCCGAGGGCGTGGTACGGGAAGATCGCAGAATATCTCCTATTCTGTTGGTTTTGTGCTTCAGACTCAGACTCAAGCTTGTTCGTCAAGAAGAGCGGGGAGCTTCAAGTCATCGTGCTGCTATACGTCGACGATATGATCGTCACGGGGAACTCGAAGGAGGAAGTAGCACAGCTACGGACCGAGCTGTCTATCAGGTTCGAGATGAAGGACTTAGGTGAGCTTCACCATTTCCTTGGACTCGAGGTGCAGAGGAAGGAAGATGGAGTGCTGGTGACCCAAGCCAGATATGCGGAGCGAATTGTGGAGCGGTTCGGCATGAAGGAAGGGAAGTGCACTTCCACACCTCTGGAGAAGGCTATGAAGCTTCGGAAAGATGAGGGGAGGATTATGCAAGATCCGTTGGTGTTCCGAGCTCTGGTTGGGAGCTTGATTTATCTGACGATCACGAGGCCGGATATTGCATATGCAGTTGGCAAAGTGAGCCGGTATATGGCGGAGCCACGGGTACCTCATCTGCTAGCAGCCAAGAATATTCTGAAGTATGTCAAGGCCACCTCGGACATGGGTCTCCTATATTGGAGAGATGCGGGCTTCAAGGTGCACGGGTACATGGATGTTGACTACGGGGGAGATTCGGATGATCGGAAGTCGACGTCTGGATTCGTCTTCATGGCGGGCCCTACAGCTATATCATGGTGCAGCAAGAAGCAGGATTTTGTGTCGGTCTCCACCACGTAAGCGGAATACAAGGCTTCGGCCTTGGCAGCTCAGGAAGCCATCTGGCTTAGGAGGTTGGTGGGAGACGTCCACAAGGAGGTTCGGGAGCCGACTCTGCTACGTGGTGACAATGAGAGTGCTCTCAAACTGGTAACCAATCCAGTTTGTCACGCGAGGACCAAGCATATTGAGATCGAGCATCACTTCATACGGGAGAAGGTGCTGGAGGGATCTCTTTCGGTCGGGCATGTGCGGAGTGCGGACAATGTCGCGGACATCTTCACAAATGCGCTGGCAAAGGGGCCGTTCACACGGCTAAGGGGCCTACTGGGGCTAGTTTCAACTTCCCACTTCAAGGGGGAGTGTTGAAATTGTTGAAGTGGAAGTTTGGAGGTTTTGTGGACCTGGGCGGTCTAGGAGGAGGTCGGGCGGTCTGACGTGACCGCACGACCTGGCGGTCTGCATCTGCGGTCTGGCTGATCTAAGCCTAGCTGTGGTCTCCTGGCTTGATCGCTGGTATGGGTTCAAGGCGGCTGAAGATGGAGGTCGCGCGGCCTGTCTCTGACCGCGTGGCGGGCTGTTCGTCTTCAGGTATGTGCGGTCTGTGCGTGATCGTGTGGCGTGCTGTCCTCTTCAAGGCTATGGCGGTCTGGTGTGACCGCACAGTTTGATCCAGGTTCTCTCCTGAATGCGGTCTGGTAGCTGACTGGGCTTTCTGGGGGTATTCGCGGACTAAGGGTCTTAGTCGCGCGGTCTCAGTTCGCGGTCTCAGGAGGAGACTGGTATGCGAGCTGGTTGCTGTTCGCGGTCTCAGGAGGAGATCGGCATGCGGACAGGAGTTCGCGGTCTGATGGCAAACTGACTGTGTTCGCGGTCTCGTGCGAACACAGGTGGTGAATAGCTTCGGGCGGTCTGGCGTGTTCCTTGTGGAGTCGCGGTCTGCTGTGAGAGTGGCGGTCTCTCATGGCGACATTGAAGCTGGCGGGTTCACCAAAATGAAGCAGAAGTAATCTTGCTGATCGCGCAGTGTGACCGGTCAGGTCGCGCGGTCTGGGGGGTGGTAATCCTATCTCATAGGGTGGTGACTGGATCAGGTCCCGCGCCTATAAATAGGAGGCCACTGTTGCAGCAAATAGACACACCAAGCGTAAGCTAAACTTTCTTCTTTCCTGGGGTCTGAGTTTATGTGACCGGGCGGTCTCCTGATTGAACTTCTCTTGTGCAGCTTCTGCGGATAGTGCGGACAGCAGCGATCACCTCTTCCTCTGAAAGTGTTCGGGCGATCTGCGGCTTGGAGTTGTCGTTCTGGAGTTCGGGAGAATCAGGAGGTCTGAAGAAGTGGGCGGTTTGATCAGCGAGCTGGTGGTGTTCTGTGATCATCAAGTTGCTGCGGTCTGGCATTTTTTTGAGATCGCAGGGAGGTCGCGCGGTCTGAGTGGTCTCAAGTTATCTTCAACTTTGTATCTTTCCTTTTGTGTTTGTGTTGGCGAAATCATGTCTCGCCAAGCATGCCTTGCCTTGTAATTTTGAAGAATGTTATCAATAAAGATCAGTTGTTTGCCTCCACTTGCTTCTGGTTGTTTGGTTTTTAACTCTAAGTTGACTAGCTCCTGCTCGCTCCATAAAGATTCGAAAAATTTCACAAGGCAGGCTTTGTATCGGAGATCCAGTATCCAGGCTGGGTCTCCAACATCGTTATGGTAAAGAAGGGAGGAGGTAAATGGAGGATGTGTATCGACTTTTCTTTACTTAATAAATCATGCCCTAAGGATTGTTACCCCCTGCCTAGGATCGACGCGCTGGTTGATTAAGTCGTCGGTTTTCCTGTGATGTCTTTCTTAGATGCTTTTTCAGGTTACCATCAAATCCGCATGCACCCCCCGGACATCAAGGATGTCTCCTTCATCACGGGGGATGGATGCTACTGTTATAAGATGATGGCGTTCGGGCTCAAGAATGCAGGTGCCACATACCAAAGGATGATGGACAGAGTCTTCCGCGAGCAGAAGGGAAGAAACTTGGAGGTTTATGTTGACGACCTCATGGTAAAGAGCCGAGACCTTGGGTCTCACCTCCGAGACCTTGAGGAGACGTTCGGGACCCTGCAGCGCGACAAGATGAAACTCAATCCCTTTAAATGTGTCTTCAAGGGCAAGCCGAGGAAAGTTCCTAGGCCACTTACTCACCCCCGCAGGAGTGGAGCCTAGCCCGGACAAGGTTAAGGCGGTAATGGAGTTGGGGTCGCCGAGGAATCCAAAGGAGGTTCAGAGCCTTACGGGGAAGTTGGCTGGGCTCAGCAGGTTCCTCTCCAAGGCAGGGGAAACGTGTGCGCCTTTCTTCAAGGTGCTACGGGGCAACAAGAAGTTTGAATGGACCCGAGAGTGCGAGGAAGCCTTCCGGGCTCTGAAGGAACAGCTCACCCGAACCCCTCTGCTCCAGGGGCCGAGGCCAGGAGAAGACCTATCCCTGTACCTGGGGGTAGGGTCCGAAGCAGTAAGTTCCGTGTTGATCCGGGAGGAGGGGAAGAAACAGTTCCCTATCTTCTACGTCAGCCGAGTGCTGAAGAAGGCAGAGCTCCGGTACCCGATCCTGGAAAAGTTAGCCTTCGCATTGGTGGTATCGTCCCGGAGGCTCTGACCTTACTTCCAAGCCCATTCAATCAAGGTAGTGACGGACCACCCGCTCCGTAAAATCATGGAAGGGGTGGAGCACTCGGGAAGGTTGGCAAAGTGGTCCTTGGAGTTAAGTGAATTCAATATCACGTTCGTGCCCAGGACGTCCATCAGGGCTCAGGCGGTGGCAGACTTCATGGCCGACTATGCGGCCGAGGTGGGGGAGCACGATCCACCTCCCCCAGAGGCATGGAAGATGTTGGTGGATGGAGCGTCGGGAAAGTACTCCTACGGAGGGGGGATAGTCCCGGTGAGTCCCCAGGGGACCCGGATTGAGCAAGCCTTAAACATCCATTTCCCAATTACCAACAACCAGGCTGAGTATGAGGCAGTGATAGAAGGCCTTCGGCTGGCCCGGGAACTAGTGGTGCAGGACGTGGAGGTCTCAACGGACTCCATAGTGGTGGCATGCCAAATCAAGGGAGAGTTTGAAGCGAAAGACCCGACCCTCCAGCTATACCTGGAGAAGGTTAAGGGGGTCATCGGGCAGTTCCTCACCTTCTCCATCAAGCACGTGCCAAGGGAGGAGAGCACCCAGGCGGACCTCTTAGCCAAGTTCGGTCCCCGAGCGGGAGGGACGGCT
The DNA here is from genome assembly GCA_033032865.1 of Dactylorhiza incarnata. NCBI lineage: Eukaryota > Viridiplantae > Streptophyta > Magnoliopsida > Asparagales > Orchidaceae > Dactylorhiza > Dactylorhiza incarnata. The sequence continues at coordinate 1,563,668 of JAWHQI010000420.1, read as the reverse complement.
TCGGAACTCTTCCGGCCCTCCATCGAGGAAGGGGAATTGATGGAGGTGGATCAACGAGCCTCGTGGATGGATCCATTCATCACCTTCCTATCCTCCGGGAAGTTCCCTGGAGAGGACGTGGACAAGAGGCGCTTCAGGTATAAGTCCGCCTATTATTCCTTACATGCAGGAGGGCTATATAGGAAGACCCTCTCGGGACTCCTGGCCCGTTGTGTTTCCGAGGAGGAGGTTCCGAGAGTCCTAGAAGAAATCCACTCAGGGGAGTGCGGCAGTCACTCCAGGAGTCGGACCCTGGAAGGGAGGGTGTTGAGGCAAGGCTACTTCTGGCCCACTCTCAGCAAGGATGCGGCAGAGTTCACGAGGAAGTGTCCGAAGTGCCAGCTCTACGCTCCACTCCAACTCCTCCCAGCTCAAAGGCTCCGGACCATCACGGCTCCCTGGCCCTTTGCCATATGGGGGTTGGACCTGGTCGGTCCCTTCCCCCAAGCCAGCGGCCAGAGGAATTTCCTACTGGTCATGATCGACTACTTCCCTAAGTGGGTAGAAGTGAAAGCACTCGCTAAGGTAACTTCTCAGGTTGTAAGGAATTTTGTGTGGGGGGAGATAATTTGCAGGCACGGGCTTCCTCTAGCTATAGTGACAGACAATGGGCCGCAGTTTGCCAGTGAAGAGTTTGTTGGCTTCTGCACTCAACTCGGCATTGACCTCAGGTTCGCATCGGTCCACCACCCGAGGAGCAATGGGCAGGTGGAGGCGGCGAACAAAATAATCGTTAACCTATTAAAAAAGAAAGTGGAGAACCTTCGGGGGAACTGGGTGGAACAACTACCCTCCGTCCTCTGGGCCATGAGGACTACTCCGAATACCGCCACCGGGGAGACTTCGTTCAAGCTCTCTCATGGGTCCGAGGCTGTTCTCCCCATAGAGTTTGAGGTAAAGACCCCCCGGGTGATCGCTGCGAGCGAGGGGGATGAAGAGTGGCTAGAAGGTAACAATGCGGAGCAGAGGCTATCTTTGGACCTGGTGGAAGAACTCCGGGACTTGGCCACCATCAGGCAGGAAGAGGTCAAACGACGGATGGCTCGATATTTTGACAAACATATCCGGATCAAGCACTTTCAGAAAGCAGACCTAGTCCTGAAGAAGGTCGATGCGGCCGCCAGGGGGCCGCGGTGGGTAAGCTTAACCCCAACTGGGAGGGACCGTATATTATAAGCAAGGTGCTCAAGTCGGGGGGGGTATCATCTCCAGGATGTGGAAGGGATGCCCCTCGACCGAGCCCGGAGTGGGGATGATTTGAAAAGGTTTTACCCTTGAAAGCTTTATTATGTTGTTTAATGAATGTCTTACTCCTTTTTTATGATGATGCTGGCATGCCTGCGTGACCAAGGTTGTGTATGTTGGTGCTGGAATGCCCCAGATCAATTCCACTCCCGGGCTCTCACCTAGACGGGGGGTTCAGGTTGATCTCTGGAGAGGCTGGCAAGGTTGGACATGTTGGTGCTGGAATGCCCCAGATCGATTCCGCTCCCGGGCTCTCACCTAGACGGTGGGTTCAGGTTGATCTCTGGAGAGGCTGGCAAGGTTGGATATGTTGGTGCTGGAATGCCCCAGATCGATTCCGCTCCCGGGCTCTCACCTAGACGGGGGTTCAGGTTGATCTCTGGAGAGGCTGGCAAGGTTGGACATGTTGGTGCTGGAATACCCCAGATTGATTCCGCTCCCGGGCTCTCACCTAGATGGGGGGTTCAGGTTGATCTCTGGAGAGGCTGGCAAGGTTGGACATGTTGGTGCTGGAATGCCCCAGATCGATTCCGCTCCCAGACTCTCACCTAGACGGGGGGTTCAGGTTGATCTCTGGAGAGGCTGGCAAGGTTGGACATGTTGGTGCTGGAATGCCCCAGATCGATTCCGCTCCCGGGCTCTCACCAAGACGGGGGGTTCAGGTTGATCTCTGGAGAGGCTGGCAAGGTTGGATATGTTGGTGCTGGAATGCCCCAGATCGATTCCTCTCCCGGGCTCTCACCTAGACGGGGGGTTCAGGTTGATCTCTGGAGAGGCTGGCAATAGGGATCAAGGCCTAAGGTAACAGGTTGAGGTGTTAGAGCCAGAAGGGTTTAGTTCGCAAAATTGAAAGGGTTGAGGCCGGTAAGGCCGAAGGCAGCGGGTTGAGCTACTAAAGTCAGGGAGTTTTAGTTCGCAGGATGCCTAGGTCCAAGCTCGCCAAGGTCGGGTTCGCCGGGCAGTATCCACGGGCGGCGACAGCCCGGGTTCGCGAAATCCATAAGAAGAGAACCTTGGCGAGGCGAGCTCAGACACACGCATTCGCGAACCCCCCTGAAGCACAGCCGCATAACTAGTCATGAGAGTTCAAAAGAGAGAGATCAAGGGCGAGAGAAAAAAGAAACGCGAGCATGCGCATAAATACTAACGAAAAAATCATAACTATCATTCCCCAAGATTTTGTTATGTTCGGCCGCGATCTCGCCAGCCCAAAAAGAATAATATACATCCGAAGGAAATAGAAGGGAAGCTAAGGGGGTTCATTCTGGGGGGCCCTCGCCATTCTTGCGAGCCCCTAACCATGGCGCCAAGTCGAAGAGGTCCGGGCAGACGTCTTCGGCTGTAAACTCCATCACATCTTCAGCTAGCAGACTCGCGTTCTTAAGGGTCGTGAAGACGAGGTTAGCGACCTCCTGCGCATCTCGCCACCTCTGTTCCTCGCTTTCGGCAACCCTCTGTTGAGACCCGGCTCGCCCAGGAGAAGGAGGTAGCACGCTGCGAACCAGCTCGTCCACCCGAGCCTTCAGCATGGTATTCTCCAACTCCAGCTCGTCGTTGCGAGCGAGAAGCTTGGTTGCTACGTCGGCATCATGAGTTACCATCAAATGAGTTATACAAAGGTCGAAGGTCGCGAACAGCAAAGAAAGGAGGCCCAAGGGCCGCTTACCATCTTGCCCTGCATCCCGGCGAGAAGGCTTTTCGACGCCTCCTCTCTCTCCTTAAGACTTTTGATCTCCTCGCGAGCTCTCTTAAGATCCTACCTGTACGCGCGGATATCCCTATCCGCCTGCAGATAACGGCGCCCCGCCATGTGTGCGAGCTCCGTCGAGCGGAACTGGGCTCGCATTTCTTCGTAGACCAATTGCCTGGGCCCCATCTCTTTGTAAGCGATGGCGTCCTCGTGGCCGTATAAGCCGAAGGAGATAGAGAACGCCTCCTCCCCGGCCTTACCAAGCTCCACCCAGGAAGGGTGGAGGGTGGAGGAGGAAATCCGGTTGGCGTCAGGATCCCAAGCGAGCAGGGGCTCGCCGAGGATATCAGAAACCTTCTCACCTAGACCGAAGTTCTTGTGGCCCTTGGGTTGGGGGGTTGCGGAAGAGCTCCCAGCGCCCTGGCTCGCCAAGAGGTCCGGCTGTTTCGCAGAGGAAGGGGGCGAGCTGTCGGTCTCGCTCAGATCAACGACCGCGCTCTTGTCCTTGGCAGCGAGAGTTTTTCCTTTTGACTTCTTGGAAGAGGGTTGCGAACCGGGCTGGCTCACAGACGGAGGCCGCTTCTTGCCGGATCCAACGGTAGGAAGATCGCGGCAAGCCTCTGCCGCCGCGGTCACGAGTGTGTCCGCCGTAAGCATGACGCCTTGCAGTGCGGAGGATTAACGGGGATCTCGCGCTCGCCTGTAGAATAAGAATGTTACACAGCGAAGAAAAGAAAAGGGGGATAGGGCGAAAGCGAGCCATACCTTCCCCTTGAGGAACCGCGAGTAGCGAGTTGACATTGCGCCTCAGATGGGCGACCTCGAAGTTTTTCCCAGAAAGGTAGTTGAGGAGTTTGGCGTTGGCGCCGCTCAGCGAGCTCGGGGGGCGGTAGGTGGCATCATCCCGTTGAAGAGGAGTGAAGTGGAGGTTGCCGAAAGGTCCCTTCACCAAAATAAATTTCTGAGTCTAGTAGTGACTCTTGTTCACCGTCTCGCAGCCGGTGACGTACTGACTCGTGAAATAAGTAGTCCCATCCCGGAAGGCGCGGAAAGAGAACACTTTGCGGAAGACGAGGAGAATGAACTCGATCCTCTCCTCCCGCAGATAACTAGCGAACGCGACAATATCCGCGATCGCATTCGGGGTCAGCTGGCTCGGCAGCACCCCATAGTACCGTAGCACCTGCAAGGAATAGGGGATGAGAAAGTTGCGATAGCAAGCAGGGAGCGGCGAGAGGGCTAAGCAAAGTACCTGACGAATTTTAGGCCATAAGGGGAGTCGCAACCCATTCGAGAAGTGAGCAATGGGGATCGCGAGCTCGCCAGCCTCGGTCTCGTTCAATGTAGCTCTCTCGCTTGGACTGCGAGCCGAATAGCCCTCCGGGAGATAATGATCCACGACATATTTGTACTCCTCTGCCGTGATGTTCGCGCAGTAGAATTCGTGAGCTTGAAACGCTGAGGCGCATCATGACCGCCCCTCGCTCTCGCCATCTGCTCCCATTGAAGAATTTGTTCGCAGCGATCCGAGAAGAAGCGACCTGCAAATAGCGTGCGCGAGTGCAAGCTTGCGAGAACGGAAAGGAGTGTGGAGGCGAGAGGACGGGGGAAATAAATGCGGCGGATGAAAAAGTGAAGCCGAACTATTTATAGGGAAATAGGATTGGCACGGGAATCGAAGCGTCGGGAGTGCGGATAGTGAAAATAAAGCAGATTCCTACTCGATAAGACAATGACCTTGCGAACCCGGGCTCGCCACTGCGCAGTAACTGAGCCCCGCCTGAGGCCGGCCCATGAGGACAGGGGGGTCTGGGCGCAACGTCGCCCAGAAGTTCGCGAGCACTCCACAAAGGCAATCAAATCAAACACAGCGAACGAGCAGAATAAGTCACAGGCGCACCACAGAAATAAGGGGCAAATCAAAAAATGATAAAAGGCGAGTCACGATGGACTCGCGAGTATTATCACACCACTGATATCGTTCAATAGAAGCATCATGAAAGAAATGAAAGCAAGGAGACAGTAAAAACAAGCCCGCGACAGGCTCAGGCGTAAGGAAGCCATTTCCAGCGACCCCAGCCTCGCTTCCCTGCGCGCGGCGGCACTCTCGGATAGTGGTATTCGCGAAGTACTTTGAGCTCGCGCAGGATCAGGTGTGCTTGGTCCTCGCCCCGCGAGATGTGCACGCGGGGCGAGGTAACGTCTGCGCAACTCACCGGCCCCGCCTCGGCGAGCAAGCACGCATTCACATCCTCCATCGCGGCAAATCTCTCGTCGAAGGAAGCTCGATCCGCGTCATATCGCTCCTCCAGCTCGGGCAGCATCATGCCATGCTTCTGAAGCACCTCTGACACCCATCTCTTCATTCGCTCGGGGTCGCCCGGGTCGCCCACGAAGTCTTTCATCTGGCTCGGCGAGGGCGGCGGTTACATCTCCACCCTCCCATGATCTGACTCAGGCGTGGCTTCTGAAATTTCTGCGAAGGAAGAGCTAGTAGGATTAGGGGGCGAGCGAGAAAGTGAGCCCGCACAAATGTACTAACCTTGGGAGAAGGTGGACTCGCGACGTTGCTTACGAGAGGACTCCGGTCGACCCTGGAAGTTCTCGCGGAACCCTCGGACGTGGGGTTTCCCCAGACCAAGGGGATACATCACCCTCTCCGCGACCTGGGCGCCGTCGAGAAGCGAGCCGCCTGGGCTTCGCCTGCCCACCATGCCGAAGCCCGGGGTCTCCACGTTAACCTTAGGCGGAATCGGCGAGCGCACCGGTGTGGAGCCTCTCTTCTCGGGGCTCGGAGGTGGGGTATCTGCATGGGCCACGAATGCATGGATATCGCACAGACTTAAGCGAAGATAAAGGTACTTATGACTTACGGGGTTGCGAGAGAGGCGCCTATTGGGTCGAGGTCCCGATCCCAGCACCTAGCGATCCCAGCCTCGCTGGGGACGGAGCATGAGAAGAGGTCAGCGTAAGGCCCGCCATGCGTTCCTCAGGTGGAAGATTCTGCGAGGGGAGAAGGAATGAGTAGGGAGTCGATATAAAAAATCTAGACGAAGAATACCTGTTGCGCGAGCCCGGTATTCGGCGGCGAGGGCGAGGCAGGAGGTGACGACACGTCCTCCCCCTGCGACCTCCGAACCGTCTTGGCTTTCTTAGACTGGGGGGAAGGGGATGTGGCGGGGTTGAACATCCAGGCATTGCGCTCGGCGGCCTGGGCCATCGCCATCTCTCTAGAAGCCTTCAGTCGATCCCGCGCGCTCGGCTTGGAAGACATTCTGGAGAGGTTGTTTTCAGCGAGGAAGAAGGGGAAGGAAAAGCTTGATCACTAGCCACGGTGGACGGTATTTATAGTTTTGGGCATGGGACCCACCAAAAGATTCCCGCCACGTCAGCCGAATCGGCGAACACCAGGGGTTGGATGTTTCTTCGCGAGCTCAACACAACCTCGCGAAGAGCGGGGATTGTGTACAACCCTGATGTTCGCCAGGAAGAGTCAGACGGCTCACGCCCAAGAGATCGAGCCAAGATGGGCGAGCCCAGGCGGAGCGAGCCCAGGAAGAGCGGGAGGCCATGGAGGCAGGCGAGCCAGCTAGTCGAAGGAGCTCGCTAGGCAAGCCCAGGCCCTAGGGGTGCAAATAGCCATTCCTGGGGTACAGTTAGCCATTTTGGCGAGCCATTTTGGCAAGCCCGACCCGCTAAGGAGCGGTTCGGCAGGCGAGCCATAGAGGCAGGCAAACCAGCCAGTCGAAGGAGCTCGCTAGGCAGGCCCAGGATCCTGGGGTGAAATAGCCATTTCCGGGGTACAGTTAGCCATTTTGGCGAGCCCCGGGTTCGCCGAACAGGCCCAAGGTCTCTGGTTCGCCGGTACCTAGAGGGGTCTTATACCATAAAACCCCTGGTGGTCTGCGGTTAGCCCCTCCGAACAGCGGAATTTGGCTGTTAGCAGACCAATTTGGGGTGCGGATAGTAAGAATGGACAGTGGGATTTGGCTATTGACAGACCACAAAACCAAAATCTATAAATAGACCTTAAAGGGCACCTTGGAAGAGGACCGGTTCAGAATCTTTGAGCCTTCTTCTCCTTAGGTCGCTTTGGGTTGGTGATAATGCTATATTTATAGTTATTTTCACATAATATTTTATTAATAATTAATTTAATTTAATTTAGTTATAGTTAATTTATCACTAATTTATCTTCTTTTTGTATTTTCAGGTAATTTTGGCTGCCAATAGCAATTTCAAGCTCATAAGACTAATCAGGAGAATATTTGGAGTATTTCTGCCGAAATCGCAAAGTACACGCCCTCGGTCACGGGAGTGACCTAGGGCATGACATTTTGTCACGGCCGTGAACCAGCCCCGCGTATTCCAGTTGAAGGAGTCAGCCGCCACGTCAGATTAAAATTACACGCCCTCCGTCACGGGCGTGACTGAGGGCGTGACCTCAAAGTCACGGGCATGACTCGCCCGGAATGCATTCATTTCAGCCAGCAATCAATTCCCGCCGTTTCTAGCTTACACGCCCTGGGTCACGGGCGTGACCGAGGCCGTGACCCTTCTACAACCGCTAGTTTAACTCCAGATCGCGGCGTTTCCCACCGTTTACAGACCCGTTCAAGACACGCCCTTGGTCACAGGCGTGACCTAGGCCGTGACCCGCCATGCAATTGATTTTTGGCAGTTTCTCTTCCCCAACGTCCCGGGCTTTCATGACAGCAATTACGCAGCTTACGCGCCCTTGGTCACGGGCGTGACCAAGTGCGTGACTCCCCATTTTTTCATCTATAAAAGGCATCAATCTCCAGAAGTCAGAGGGGGTGCGATTTTGGAGTTTAATTTCAGCTTTAGTTTACTGTTTTTTATGTTCTAGCTACTTTTTCCTAAAGTTGTAAGTTTTTATTATTTCTATTTTAATTCAAGTATTGTTGTTTTCTTAATCATGTCTTTTTCCTCTTCTACTTGTATTCCCATCACTATGATGAGTAGCTAAATTTCCTTTAGCACTTGGTCATGATGAACTTTGGAATAAAATAAAATATGTTTTGAATCTTTCTAATTAGCAAACTCTCGTTTTGTTTATCTTCGATTTATCTTTGAATTATTTTGTTTTGATTTCATATGTCCGGAATATGACTTTCAATCTATGATTCGTTTGCTAGTGATCGAGAGATCCATGCGAACGAGGAGATCACCTAAAGATAAAAAGAGTTGTATGCATTCCTCGAGAGAGGGTGACACAAATCTTTCGGATTGGAGTCAAATCCAATAGTGGGGTTCACCGCTTAAAGCAAGCTTAGGGGGTTTCGACTAGCCGAGGGGTCTTAATCGATCAACCTAAGATTAGGTGGTAGTTCTCTCGAGAGAGACTCTACCATATTTTGGGAACCTCCACGGTCGAGGATATTTCAATAAGAGTTTGCGGTTTCATCTTTTATAAAATTATATTTTATTCCATAGGGATTCAAGACCAAGTGCTAATCCTTTTAATCATAATTTTTCTTCGTAGTTAATTTTCTCCAAATCGTTTTTCCAAAACAAACCCAACTTTCGATCGATAAAATAATAGCTCTTCTTTGTGAGTAGAAGTACTCAACAAGCCCGGAAAAATACGACACTTGATTTTCTAAATCCTATACTATAAAGCGATAGGTACACTTGCCTTATCGAATTATACGTGGATAATATTCTAATTTTACGCAGCGCGAATTTATCTCATCAAGTTTTTGGCGCCGTTGCCGGGGATTTATTGTTGATATTTTGAAAGCTTAGTTCTATTAATTTTATCATTTTTTTTTCTTCTCTCTTTTCTACGTTTTTCTTTTTGGTGTATGACCCGAAGGAATCCGTCCGATCTTCTTGAATTGGATCCGGAAATTGAGCAAACCATTCGGCGACGCGTAAGATTCCAACGACCAAGTTCTCAAGATCTGATTGAGGAATCCGTAGGTGACACTTCCTTTCCGAATACTCTTTCTTCTTCATCTTCTTCTTCTTCTTCTTCCCCCTCCTTTTCTACCTCTTCTAATATGGGTGATCCAAATCCGGATGAGGTCGCGCAACGGACTATGTCATCCGCCTAATCTGGAGGATACCACTTCTAGTATTGTTCGACCTGCTATAGCGAACAATAATTTTGAATTAAAGTCGTGCATCATTCAAATGGTACAACAATATGTACAATTTGATGGGCTTCAAGATGAGGATCCCAACGCGCATATTTTTAGTTTTCTAGAAATATGCGATACTTTCAAAATTAACGGGGTATCTGATGACGCAATAAGGCTTCGGCTTTTTCCTTTCTTCTTGCGCAATAAAGCTAAGCAGTGGCTCAGTTCTCTTCCAAGAGGATTTATCACCACATGGGCTCAAATGACGGAACAATTTCTCACGAAATATTTTCCGCCCGCTAAATCGGCTCAATTGCGTAAGGATATCATTTCTTTCTCCCAAGTTGAAACAGAAACACTTTATGATACTTGGGAGCGATTTAAGGAATATTTGCGCCGATGCCCCCATCATGCAATCCCCGATTGGTTGCAAATTCAGACATTCTATAACGGCCTAAATTCTCAAACGCGTCAAATGATTGATGCCGCCGCCGGTGGTACCTTGAATAACAAAACACCGGCAGGAGCGCAAGAGCTTTTAGAGAGTATGGCCATGAATACGTATCAATGGAGTACACCTCGGTCGAGCTCAAATAAATCGGCCAGGTTGTATGAAGTTGATACAATTTCAAATTTATCTGTCCAGGTTGAGCTTTTAAATAGAAAAATAGAAGAGATGACTGCTTCCTCTTCTACACCTACCTGGAGATCCCCCTCCACCATTGCCGAACATGTGGATTACATGGGTAATCCGAATCGGCCAAACTTTAATTCGGGTAACACTCATTATGGTAACACATATCACCCGGGTTTCCGTAACCACCCAAATTTCTCTTGGAGTAATCCAGGGAATGCGGCACAACCCCCAAACACAATTCCACCTGGTTTTCCTCCACCACAAGCTCCAAAATCTCCCTCTCTTGAGGAGGGTTTCACCAAATATGCAGCAAATAACGATGCAAATATCCGAAATCTTACCGGATCTGTTCGCAATTTGGATAATCAAATTGGGCAAATCGCGAAGATGCTCTCCGATCGCCAGCAGGGAGCACTTCCAGGCAATACGGAGCCCAACCCAAAGGAGCAAGCAAAGGCTATCACGCTACGGAGCGGGAAGGAGGTAACTACCCCTTCACAATTGGTTGAACCAGAGGTAACAATTTCTTCATCTTCTCCTCCTCCTCAAGTTCCAACGCAAAATAAAATTAAGAAACTTCAACCACCACTTCCCTATCCGTCTAAATTAAAAAAAGATCGAAATGATGAGCATTACGGTAAATTTTTAGATATGTTTAAACAAATTCAAATTAATCTACCGTTTTGCGAAGCTATCGCGCAAATGTCGAAGTATGCTAAATACCTCAAGGATCTTTTGTCTAATAAAAAGAAACTTGAGGATATTTCTACCGTTCAATTAAACGAGGAATGCTCGGCAGTTTTACTTAATAAATTGCCTAAGAAATTAACCGATCCGGGTAGTTTCTCAATTCCGTGTTTATTTGGCGATTTCTTAGTAAAACATGCGTTGGCCGATCTAGGCGCCTCTATAAATTTGATGCCTTATTCTCTTTTCCAAAAATTGGGTTTAGGAGAGCCTAATCCCACGAGAATGAGCATCCAATTGGTGGATCGTTCCATAAAATACCCAATGGGTATTATCGAGGATGTGCTTGTCAAGGTTGATAAATTTATCTTCCCGGTAGATTTTGTCATCATTGACATAGATGAGGACGCCGAGGTACCACTCATTCTCGGTCGCCCTTTCCTTGCCACCTCGCGCGCCATAATTGATGTTAGTAACGGTAAACTTCTCCTTAGAGTCGGAGATGAAGAAGTTACCTTTACTATTAATTCTTCTATGAAAAATACGCTCTCAAATGACGACTCTTGTTTCTTCTTGGAGGCTTCACCTGATGAAGACTCCGTTTTATTTTCTGAATATATTTCACCGTCATCTTTTTATGATGAAGACTTTGAAAATCTCGATTTTATTTCTCATGAAATTATTGACGGCTCGATCACTCACGCACCTATTTTTGAAATTTTAGAATTAGGTAGTGATCGTTTACAAACTTCCTATGAAGAACCTCCCGTGCTAGAATTAAAACAATTGCCTGATCATTTAGAATATTTATTTTTAGCGGAGGATTCTAAGCTTCCCGTAATTGTGTCGGCATATCTGTCCGATGAAGAAAAAATAAAATTATTAAATGTTTTAAAACTTCATCGCCGCGCAATTGCATGGAAAATCACGGATTTAAAAGGGATTAATCCCTCCTTTTGTACGCATAAAATTTTATTAGAAGAAAATTCACGTAAATCTATTCAACCTCAACGCCGCCTAAATCCTAATATGAAGGAGGTGGTTAAGGCGGAGATAATAAAATTATTAGATGCGGGCATCATCTATCTGATTTCAGATAGCTCTTGGGTTAGTCCGGTCCAAGTGGTGCCAAAGAAAGGAGGATTAACGGTAGTGCCAAACGATAAAAATGAATTAATCCCAACTAGAACCGTTACCGGATGGCGGGTTTGTATTGATTATCGCAAATTAAATGATGCGACCCGTAAGGATCATTTTCCTTTACCGTTCATCGACCAAATCCTTGAACAACTATCCGGACACTCATTTTATTGTTTTCTTGATGGTCTCTCGGGGTATTTTCAAATCCCAATTGTGCCCGAGGACCAAGAGAAAACAACCTTCACTTGTCCGTTTGGCACCTTCGCCTATCGTAGAATGCCATTTGGGTTATGCAATGTGCCGGCTACATTCCAAAGATGTATGCTAGCAATTTTTGACGAGCTAGTGGAGGATATTATGGAAGTTTTTATGGATGATTTCTCCGTTTTCGGAGATTCATTTGATTTATGTTTGACTAACCTTTCCCGCGTTCTCCAAAGATGTGAGGACACAAATTTAGTGTTAAATTGGGAGAAGTGTCATTTTATGGTACGGGAAGGTTTAGTTTTAGGCCATAAAATATCTAGTAAGGGTATAGAGGTAGATAAAGCTAAAATTGAAACTATAGAAAAATTGCCTCCCCCTTCAAATGTTAAGGCCGTACGGAGTTTTCTTGGGCATGCCGGTTTCTATCGCCGGTTTATAAAAGACTTTTCTAAAATAACTAAGCCCCTCACTCACTTATTAGAAAAAGATGCGCCGTTTGTTTTTGATGAATATTGTTTGCATTCTTTTTCTATTATTAAAGAAAAATTAATAAACGCTCTGATTATGATACCTCCCAATTGGGACCTTCCTTTTGAGATCATGTGCAACACTAGTAGTTTTGCCGTTGGTGCAGTCTTAGGACAATGCATCATTAAAAATTTTCATCCTATATATTATGCGAGCAAGACACTTACCGACGCACAAGAAAATTACACAACCACCGAGAAAGAGCTCTTAGCCGTAATTTTTGCTTTTGATAAATTTCATTCCTATCTTACTTTATCTAAAGTAATTGTTTTTACTGATCACTCGGCTTTACGTTATTTGCTAACAAAAACTGATGCCAAGCCAAGGTTGATTAGGTGGATCTTACTTTTACAAGAATTTGATTTGGAGATCCGGGACAAAAGGGGAGCGGAAAATTTGGCGGCGGATCATCTTTCTCGGTTGGAGAATCTCAATTCGGAGGAGCTTATAGAGGAAGAAATTAATGATACTTTTCCCGAGGAACGCCTCCTCGTTATTCATAAGGTAATAGATCCCCCCACCCCTTGGTTCGCCGATTTCGCAAACTACCTTGTTGCAAGATTTCTCCCAAAAGATTTTTCCTATCAAGAAAAGAAGAAATTCTTTTCCGATTTGAAAAATTATTTTTGGGGGGATCCATTCCTTTTTCGAGTTTGTGCGGACCAAGTGGTGCGGAGGTGTGTATCTCATGAGGAGGGCGCTCAAATTTTGAAGCATTGCCACGAGGGACCCGCCGGTGGGCATTATAAAGCAAATCGAACGGCGAGGAAGGTACTTGAAGCGGGCTTCTATTGGCCGAGCATCTTCAAAGACGCTTACGCACATGTAAGTCGTTGCGAACAATGCCAACGCTCAGGTAATATCTCCCGTCTTGATGAAATGCCTTTAAAATCTATTTTAGAAATTGAGGTTTTTGATTTATGGGGGATCGATTTTGTCGGCCCGCTACCAGTTTCTTTTGGAAATCGATATATTTTGGTAGCGGTCGATTACGTGTCTAGGTGGGCGGAAGCGCAAGCCCTTCCCACCAATGATACCCGAGTCGTAACCCAATTTCTCAAAAAACTCTTTTCGCGATTTGGATCACCGCGGGCGATAATTAGCGATAGGGAAACTCATTTTTGTAACGCCCAATTTACTAAAGTTGTATCTAAATATGGCATTACATATAGGATGGCCACCCCCTATCACCCTCAAACATGTGGCCAAGTAGAAGTGGTTAACCGTGAATTAAAACGAATTTTAGAAAAAACGGTTTCCATCAATAGGAAAGATTGGTCGCATAAACTCGATGATGCTTTATGGGCCTATCGGACCGCGTACAAGACCGCCATCGGTTGTACGCCGTATCGATTGGTCTATGGAAAAGCATGTCATTTACCGGTCGAGCTTGAGCATCGCGCCTTTTGGGCGCTTAAATTTCTTAATCTAGATAACAATATTTCTTCCGATCTCCGCAAGTTCCAACTTAACGAGCTCGATGAGTGGCGCTCCTTTGCCAATGAAAGTAATAAATTATACAAGGAGCGCACTAAATTTTATCATGATAAGAAACTTAGGCATCCTAAAACTTTTCGACCAGGAGACCAAGTTCTCCTCTATAACTCGCGCTTACGTCTTTTTCTGGGAAAACTTAAGTCCCGTTGGTCTGGGCCCTTTATCGTCAAAGAGGTTTGGCCCTACGGGACCGTTTCAATAATGCATCCCGAAAAAGGTGAATTTAAAGTAAATGGGCATCGGTTAAAATTATATTTCAACGGCGATAATTTTCATGAGCACCGGGAGGAAATTCTCCTTCCGAACACCTAAATCGGCGTGCCACCATGGTCGAGCTCAACGACCGTAACCAAAGCGCTCTTGGGAGGCAACCCATGTTTTTATTTTTATTTTTTTCGCTCTCTTAAAATTTGTGCCTAAAAAAAGAGAGTTTTTGTTTTATTTTTCTTATTTAAAAGAAAAAAAAAAACCAAAAAAAAAATCATGTTATTTTTTTTTATTACTAACAATTTTGCAGGTTTGGAGGAGATTTGCGAGATAACGATCACTCGCACTTGCACATGAAACCCCGCTCTCCAAGTCGGTACTTTATTTTTAGTAATTTTCTTTTATTTTATTACCTTAATTTTGTTTTTATTTTGTTTTCAAAAAAAAATTTATTACAAAACCACCCAAAAAAATATAAAAAAATGCAAACAAATGATTCTGGATAAAAAAAATGTCCTAGTCACGGCCTTAATCACGGCCGTGACCAGGGCGTGGCGCGTTACGATTCGTTTTCCTGGCGAATCTCTCGACGAGTTGCACTCCATTTCGTCTTCCGTAATAGTCACGGGCGTGACCAACCTTGGTCACGGGCGTGACATTAACGGAAGACCATTTTCGCCCAACCCGGCACTCACGGGCTCAACTTGACATGTCACGCCCGTGAAAACTCGAGTCACGCCCGTGACATTTGAAGGTCACGACCGTGACTCATCCAGCTGGCATAATACCTCATCGCGCCCGGTCAAAGATTCCCTTTGACTGTCACGCCCGTGACAGTCAAAGTCATGCCCATGGTCACGGGCGTGACCCTGAGCGCTGACACCTCGGGAATCGATTTTTGACCGGTGAACATTGGATTCTCTGTCCTCTTTGATTTCGCCAGTTACACGCCCTTGGTCACGGGCGTGACCGAGCGTGACCTGACCAAACTCCGCTTTTTGTCCGGTCCAGCCTCGGATACCTCCCTCACGCCATCTTTTCACGTGTCGCCCCTTACACGCCCTTGGTCACTGGCGTGACCGAGGGCGTGACACCTGAATTTTCACCCATTTAAGTGCCATTTCCCCCCCCCCCTCTTTTCTCCACACCTTGTCCCACATCTCTCTCATCTTTTCTCTCTTCTTTGGCCGAATTCTTCATCTCTTCCTTCCAAATGACCACCCGCCATCGCAACCATGCCGTTGGCGAGTCCTCCTCTTCACTCCCCGATGAATCTTTTGATGCGGAGGCTATGCTCAATTTTCCCCATCCTACTCATCAAGAACGAAGTAACCGCCTCCGTGGGAAAGAATTTGGAGTTTTTCGCGTCATCGATTGGAACGTTCTCACCACCCTCGGGCAGGCGAACGCGGTGCGAGATCTACTCACTACTCCGGGGTGGGCTCCTTTCTTCTCCATTTCGGAGCCGGCGTACTACGAGCTGACGGTGGAGTTTTTCTCTTCGTTTGATTTCCACTGGGCCGGGGCCGACAACGTGCTTGAATTCCGAATAGGCGGACTTTCGCGAACCCTTCCTTTGCGTCAGTTCAACGTTCTCATTGGCTTTTGCGACGAGGCTTTCACCCTTACGGAGGCCTACACCGCTCTCCCCCTCGATTTCCCTCGCGATTATAACCTCCCTGGATTTTGGGTGGAAATCAGTAACGACCCCAATCCATATTCGCCAAAAAATCCAAGGGTAGTCATCTCCTCTCCCCCGTCTTACGCTATCTTCACTACCTCCTCACTTTCACACTTTCCGCTCGCGGCGATAGCCATGGAGTGGTGACCCGGGCGGACCTGTTATATTTATATAGCCTGCACGAACGAGTCCCCCTCAATCTTGGTTCGGCGCTAGCAATGTTTTTTCGGCATCAGGCCAAAAATCGGAGGCTTAGTGCGCTACATGGAGGCTCGTTTGTTACATTTTTGGCCAAGCGTTTGGGCCTCTGGGATGCACTTCCTCTCATTGCTCCACTCCAAACGCCTGCGCCTATCACATTCCAAAACCTCCGAGCCCTTGGTTTGATGCGTCGGCGTGGCCGCGAGTACGAGGCCGTTCCTGGCGAAGTGGGTGGCGACCCGATCGATCTTGATTTCGAAGCTGATTCCGGTGGCGTTGCTCCAGCTCCGCAGTTTCCGCAGCCGCCACAGCAGCATTTTCCCCGTGCGCCCGACTCATCCACTTATTTCGATTAGCAGTTTGGGCGGATCCACACTCGTTTGGATCAGATTCAGACAGAGCAGCTGTCCATGCGCACTCATTTTGACACACGTTTTGATACCCTCGAGCAGTTCCATGCTTCCTCTATGGAGCATCTGCAGCGGGAATTTGCTGATCTGCGTGCTTATTATCAGTAGGAGGACGACAACGATGATGCTTAGAGTTTTTTATTTTTGGTCGTATGTGTCTTTTATTTTCTGTCCCGCACCTTTGTATTTGTTTTATTTTTCTTTTATTCCTGTCAAAATATTAAAAATATAAAAAAAAATGTTTTGCTTTCTATTTTTCTTCAGGATGGCTTGGGTATTGATTTGCTCTTCATCAGGGAAGTTTTTTTTTCTCCTTTACTCGTACTTATTTCTAAAACATTGGGGACACTGTTTTCTTTTAAGTATGGGGGGAGGGTATTTCACACCAAGTTTACTGCTGAGCACTAAAAAAAACTAAAAAAAAACAAATATATATAAAAAAGAAGAAAATATTTTAAAAAAAAAATTATCTTATTTTATTTTGGGAATCAATATTTCTATATTTACTTGTTTGCAAAATTCTTAGTAGATTTATTTTTACGTAGTGTTGTAGAAAATTTTATATACTTCATTAGATTTTGAATTTTGGAGTAAAATTGTTGACTCGTGCAGTGTTCTAGTTACGCGCACGCGTTAGTAGGATCTCATGTCGAATTAACTATTCAGCATAAAATTAGATTTATGTTTTTCTAACTGCGTAGAATATTTTTGTTTTACTTTTAATTTGAAACCGGTAGAATCCAAAAATGCTTTAAGTGAGTATGTAGAAGTTTACTGGAGAAATATTACCCAATTTGAAAGGAAGGGTATTCTTTCTCGATGTCTAGAACTTGCCCCTAGCGACTCTCAAGACATTTGCATAAGTTAGATTCATGAGCATGAAAATGATTTAGGCCACCTCTTGATTCGTTTGAGCCTTTGCATTCCAAGCCATAAAATCTTAACCGTTGCTAGCCATTTTGTGCTTTTTATCGTTTCTTTTGTAAGCCCCACTCATTTTCACCAAAGCCAAATAGCCTACCTATGGTGCACGCTTGAAATTTAGAGCTTTATTTGTTGCTAGCTTGTGTTTCTTATTTGTGAAAATGGTGAATTTAATTTTGTTATCATTTTGCTGCAAAAGAAGAAAAAAATGAAAAAAAAAATGAAGAAAAAAATGAGAAAAAAAAATATTGAGAAAAAAATTTGGAGAGTGCATTTTTGACCCCTACCTTTATATTTCAAAATTATTTGGGGTGTAAAAATTAATTAGCATACAAGTTTTTGCAAAGCTCTTCTTTTTGTTTTAAGTGTGCCTTAACCCTTCACGTTTATCTTTTTATATCCGCACCTTGAACCTAAGCCACATTTCAACCTAATTAAGTCCTATTGATTCGTGCTTATGAGTTAAACTAGTGCCGTGGCGAGAGTGTGAAAGGGCAAGCCTATGGCCATCGTCATTGATGGATTTCTCTGGAGGCTATCCCGAACTTTGATTTTGTGTAATATTGATCTTAGTAAACACGCTACCCGCTCCTTAAATATCATTTTAGGATTTACCGGATTTTCAATTTAAAAGTAATAACAATATGTTATAACGCATTTTTGAAAATTATAAGCTAATCTTTATGCTGAATAGGTTTTTCTGCTAGAATTTCTACACGCTTAGGCGCAAGACTTCGCATTTTTACTCTTTAGGTTCAAAATTCTTTTCTTGTATTTAAATTTTTCTACTCCTATGGAAAGTTGTTTGCTCGGGACTAGCAAACGAATAAGTATGGGGTTATTTGATAATGCTATATTTATAGTTATTTCACATAATATTTTATTAATAATTAATTTAATTTAATTTAGTTTTAGTTAATTTATCACTAATTTATCTTCTTTTTGTATTTTCAGGTAATTTTGGCTGCCAATAGCAATTTCAAGCTCATATGACTAATCAGGAGAATATTTGGAGTATTTCTGCCGAAATCGCAAAGTACACGCCCTCGGTCACGGGCGTGACCTAGGGCATGACATTTTGTCACGGCCGTGAACCTTCCCCGCGTATTCCAGTTGAAGGAGTCAGCCGCCACGTCAGATTAAAATTACACGCCCTCCGTCACGGGCGTGACTGAGGGCGTGACCTCAAAGTCACGGGCGTGACTCGCCCGGAATGCATTCATTTCAGCCAGCAATCAATTCCCGCCATTTCTAGCTTACACGCCCTGGGTCACGGGCGTGACCGAGGTCGTGACCCTTCTGCAACCGCCAGTTTAACTCCAGATCGCGGCGTTTCCCGCCGTTTACAGACCCGTTCAAGACACGCCCTTGGTCACAGGCGTGACCTAGGCCGTGACCCGCCATGCAATTGATTTTTGGCGGTTTCTCTTCCCCAACGTCCCGGGCTTTCCTGACAGCAATTACGCAGCTTACACGCCCTTGGTCACGGGCGTGACCAAGGGCGTGACTCCCCGTTTTTTCATCTATAAAAGGCAGCAATCTCCAGAAGTCAGGGGGGGTGCGATTTTGGAGTTTAATTTCAGCTTTAGTTAACTGTTTTTTATGTTCTAGCTACTTTTTCCTAAAGTTGTAAGTTTTTATTATTGTTATTTTAATTCAAGTATTATTGTTTTCTTAATCATGTCTTTTTCCTCTTCTACTTGTATTCCCATCACTATGATGAGTAGCTAAATTTTCTTTAGCACTTGGTCATGATGAACTTTGGAATAAAATAAAATATGTTTTGAATCTTTCTAATTAGCAAACTCTCATTTTATTTATCTTCGATTTATCTTTGAATTATTTTGTTTTGATTTCATATGTCCGGAATATGACTTTCAATCTATGATTCGTTTGCTAGTGATCGAGAGATCCATGCGAACGAGGAGATCACTCAAAGATAAAAAGAGTTGTATGCATTCCTCGAGAGAGGGTGACACAAATCTTTCGGATTGGAGTCAAATCCAATAGTGGGGTTCACCGCTTAAAGCAAGCTTAGGGGGTTTCGACTGGCCGAGGGGTCTTAATCGATCAACCTAAGATTAGGTGGTAGTTCTCTCGAGAGAGGCTCTACCATATTTTGGGAACCTCCACGGTCGAGGATATTTCAATAAGAGTTTGCAGTTTCATCTTTTATAAAATTATATTTTATTCCAAAGGGATTCAAGACCAAGTGCTAATCCTTTTAATCATAATTTTTCTTCATAGTTAATTTTCTCCAAATCGTTTTTCCAAAACAAACCCAACTTTCGATCGATAAAATAATAGCTCTTCTTTGTGAGTAGAAGTACTCAACAAGCCCGGAAAAATACGACACTTGATTTTCTAAATCCTATACTATAAAGCGATAGGTACACTTGCCTTATCGAATTATATGTGGATAATATTCTAATTTTGCGCAGCGCGAATTTATCTCATCAGTTGGGCTCTCTAGCTCTCCAAGGTGCCCGAGTCTTAGCTTTGGCTTGGGAGGGGAAGCGCTCAACGATCTTCCGGGTTAGTGGAGGGACCTCCTCGCTAAGACTAGGGTATTTGTTCTTTGTCCGAGTTATCTGCCGACCTCTTCCGAGGGATCAATAAGGGCTAGCCTCCCCTCGATTCGTTGAGGGCCCCGAGCTCCACAAGAGACCGAGAAATCGGTTTCAACAGTTTTATTTCCTTTTTGTTTTTGCTTTTATTTCTTTGAGCCATCATGATAAGATCACTTTATATAACTTGTGATATGATTTTCACATACAACAACAACAGCAGAACCCATATAGTCCCCAATCATGATTTTCACATATTAAATAAAAATTCATTAATAAATCAAATTGAACACAATTGAATAAAAAGTCATATTATTTTCAAGTGATCTAATTATCTTTTATTTTTATCCTTCTAAAATCCATTTCCTAAAAGTCTTATAAAATTTGAAAAACTAAATTTGTCATATGATATTATTAAGACTAAATGAAATAAGTGTCAAAATGGATTTAAAAGGTGTTTTTAGGGGTATTAGGCTAAATTTATAAAAAGCGCAAGTTTTGCTTTCTTATTTAATATACTTGCATAATTTGTTTGCCCATATCATGCTTAACCAAAATCAAATAAAAATAATTATCAAACTATGAAGTGAGAAAAATTCATAACCATACAGGATATCTGTAAACTACTTCAGCAAGATAAGCATAAAAGAACACTTAAAATAAGCCAGAAATTAGTTCAAAATGAAAAACACGAACCCAGATAGTACGCTGGTACTAACGCCAGCGCTAGAACTATCGCCGAGCGTTAGTAACAGATGTTTGTCTTGCTATCTCTAAAACCTGTATTATTACAAAAAAAAACAAATTATTCATTCTCCAGCTCCCATACTACTGCTCTCCCCTTCATCACCTCCACGTCATTTCCGACGAACCGATCGTCGAGGCTGCTCCTCCTCAAGACTCTCCTCTCTAACCGGTGATGGAGTTAACTTGAGTGCCACCATTATCTTCAGTATCATCTTCTCAACACCGGATATCTTTTTCGACATTCGTGTCACTTTCCTATTTATGTCCGCTCCCTGCTCCCTTAGCTCCTGTAGTTATCACTGGGTCTCTCTCATTGACCCACCTCGTCGAACTGGAGGTTGTGGATATGGATCCCTTTCTTGTCTCGGAGGATGAATTGATAGTGTAGATAATCTGGCTGGTCGACAATCAAGATGATAAACCTCCCTATTAAGAGACTGGCATTTCCTGTATACAATTCATTGAATAATTCCTCCCAACGGAAGAGTATTCAATCGATGTCGCCTTGGATCTTTCAGTTTATATGTATACCTGATCATTGATAGAAGGAGATCTACCATATCAAACTGAATTCTTTCTAAAATATGGTAAGTGACCATACTCAATTGTGTTGTGATCATATTTGTATCTCCCACCTTTATCATGATCTTACGTCGTAGGATCTCTTGTATCATGTACGCGTCAGGAGTCAGTGTTGTGACCGATGAAATCAAATCCTCCTCATCTCCTTGACCATGCAATACATCATTCACTTGAGTCCAGTTCTGAAGTGTTCGAAACCTCTCTACGATATCCAAGAAATTACTACTCAACTCAAGACCAAACTCTGCACGTAAATCTTCATGTGTTATTACTATCTCATGACCTTGGACGTAGGAACGTACTCCTCCCTCGAGATTTGTCCGAGCCGGATCCTCCAATCCCATGTAAAACTCCTTTACTAAAATTGAGGAAAAGCTATCCTCTATTATCATAGAGAGAACACTCGCATCAGCCAAATATTCGTAGATATTTGCATGAATTGGTAATTCTACCCCCACCATCATAGCCACTCTGATGGTAGCATCCTCAATACCGGGAAATATATTACCACCCTCTCGATTCCGATCTACATTTGATCGTCGAGCGCGACTACTGGAGGCAGCCATTCTCAAATCTGAACCAAAATAAAATTGAAGAAAAACATCAAAAATCTGGACACGAGATCTACAGCGGCGCGGTAGCTTTCTACCGCCGTGCGGTAGCTAACGAAACTACTATTCATCTTCCTCCTCCGATTTCACCCAAATAATCCTCCAAATCATTCGAAAATGCTTGAAAATTCCAGATCTGAGATATCTCAACTAATCTAACATGAATACTCAAACAATAACTCATAGATCTACCAAAATGACTTGAAAAATTGGTCAAAAAACCTCCTATGACTACATTGCCATGAAATTCGTTCAAATCCGCTAGATCCTAGCTTGAATCACTAACATGAAGCATAAAAGAAAGCAAAATAACAAAGGAAAATCCTTACATATTGATAACGTCGGCGGAAGCTGAAGGAAAATACGAGATCCAAAACCCCTTGACCAAATGAAATCGGACAGGGTCAGACCCTTTTATTTCATGTTAACTACCGCGGCGCGGTAACCCTATCGCTGGCGGTAGTGAATCTATTTCGTTCATAATTTTTGTTTTTCACATTTTTTTTTGCTGCTTTCTTTTTATTTAACTTTATGCATTTATTTATTTTCAGTTATTTTTCTTTTAAAATTCTAAAAACAAAAAAACTATTAAACAAATCAAAATTCAACCAAAAACATGCTTTGTGTTTCTATATATCAAAACAAACTACAAAATTGAAAAACCAATTAAAACAACAAAAACATGCTTTACATTTGTTTTATTTTTGCTTTTGAAAAACTTAATTTTTTTATAAAAATTGATGTGCTTTTCAAGTATACAAGGATGATATGGTTTATCTTACCAAGTTTAGTATACAATGTTTCATTCCCTATTTCAAGTATCTTAATAACATTGTTTTGTATCATGCCTTGATCTTTATCTTATGTCTGCTTTGAAATTGATTATAGAAATCATGTGTAGTATTGCATAGCATGCCTCTATGTATGAGTAAATGGTTTATATTTGCTAATGATTTATTCACTCACACTTTTTGATAAACTACATATGAATTTAATCTACTCTTCCATGATTGTGTAGTGTAACAACCTAATATTATTATTATGCATGCTTAGTTTTACCTACACCACAAGTAAAAATCTTTTTCATGCATCTATTTTTGAAGAAGTGTGTCTTTTCAAAAATCTTTTGTTTGCACATACAAGTGAATTCGGAGACCTTTGTCGTTAAGAGAAAATTCAAATGAATAATTGACAAAGATAACTCCAACAAGCACTACTCACCCTCCTGATAAGTCTTAATGAGCATTGTGAGGTTGAGCACCTTGGAGAGAATTATAAAGTGCCTTGTTGCAAACACTTTTTTTACACTACTTCTTCTTGTACACCGGATCACAAATAACTAAAATTCAAATTAATAATTGTGATTCCCCAAGCACTACTTTGCACCCTGATAAGTCTTAATAAGCATTGTGTGTACAGAGCACCTTGGTAGTTGTACTACTTTTCTATGTGCATTGAAAAATTTATATAGCTTTGTGGGTAGAAGTAACTCTAAAAATGCATTTTCAATAATGTTGTATTTATTCCATTATACATGTCATGTGTTTTGATTAACTCATATGTATACTTTTATCAAAAATACTATTTTGTACACATCATTATCATCTGTAAGCCTTCTACTCATGAGAATTGGAGTCTATTGCATATCTACATGTATTCTCTAAATTCTTAAGTAAATGCACTAGATAGCTTTGCATGCTCAATACAATGTATTAGTGTACTTGATTTCTCAATTTAAGACATTGTATTCTTCTATCTTGACACGATATGTTGTATCATGCTTACATTTTTTTCCGCTACGCCATGTGTACTCTTTATTGCTTACCTTTCAAAACAAGTTTATGGTTATGTTGAAATTGAAATCATTTTGTGTACATAAATTGCTACAACATCTATTTTCTTTGCCTAAAACACTTAATCATCTACTATGCTTCACCATTCTTATATAGATGTTCACTTCAAAAATATATTTCTTCATGCTTTCCACCTCTTTACTACTTGTACGCTCGATCATGAATACGTTTTTCCAACAAGTGTTTCCTTATGACAATTTCTTCACATTCCCTTTTTCACTCCTATATATTGTATTTTTTTCTAAGCGTTCAACTCTTTATCACGTCCATTCCCTCTCTACACATTTATTGTACACATTAACGTTTGACTTTCTCTCCACCCTCTTTTGATATTACCAAAAGGGGGAGAATAAATTTGAAAGAAATTCATATGTTTGGGGAGTCAAGTTCATAGTAATTTTTTGTTGTAGGGGGAGCATTCACTTAGGGGGAGCATTCATTTAGGGGGAGCATATGCACATGTCTTAAATTTCATGCTTATCCTTTTTAATAAACACAATTCCTATCTTTTGAACTATTTCTTTGTAAAAGGATTTGTTATTATCAAAAGGGGGAGTTTGTTGGAACATGCTTTCGGCATCTCTTGGTTTGACAATAACAAATCCCATTTTATTTGATCTTGCCTGTGTTTATTATGTGCAGGTACTATAGTTATATAACCCTATGAATAGGATGCTGATTGATGATGATTCTCTGAAAAAAGAGCTAACGCTCGTGTTAGTTGTTAACGCCCCGCGTTAACAACCGTTGAGAAGGAAACTGTTGAAAAGGAAACCGTTGAGAAGGAAACCGCTGAGAATGAAACTGCATTCGAAGAAATTTGAAGGCGTTCGACGAAATTGAGCTCGACGAAATGGAACTGCGTTAGCACTACCGCTGGCGCTAGCATTCGACGAAATGGTGTTCGACGAAAATAGATGTCTTCCGACAAACTGGCGTTTGATGAAATTGAGTTCGACGAAATGGAACTATGTTAGCACTACCGCTGGCGCTAGCGATCGATGAAATGGAGTTCGACGAAATGAAGACAGCGTTCGACAAAATGAAGACATCGTTTGACGAAATGTGAGGCCGTTCGAAGAAGATGCGTTCGACGAAAAGAGATGTGCTCTACCGCGGAGCGTTAGCACTACCGCTGGCGCTACCATAAATGGAAACAATTGATGGGAAGGAAACAGTGGAGAAAAAGGAATGTTTGGCAGGATGCATATTTGGCATGCTCTACCGCGGCGCGGCATCTCTACCGCCCAGCGGTAGCTTTTGGAAACCTCCCATCTGCATGTGATTGAGGAGAAAATATGGAAGGAGATATTGGTTGAAGGAAGGTTATCTCGCTATTGCGGAGCGTTAGCGTTACCGCGGCGCGCTAGTTGGATTTCAAAGTTTGGCGCTCAAAAGTTGCCTATTCTGCCATGATCTGTGTGTTGGGTCATTGCCTAATGTGGCTACCGCGGGGCGGTAGTACTACCGCAGGAAGTAGCGGCTGATTCTATTTAAATACGTGCGCTTCCTCCATTGATGCTTGCTGTTACAGAAGGAATTGGAGCCATATATTAAGAGCACTCGTGAGAGCCTCCCCAAGTAGCCCGAAGAACTCCGTCAACATTCGTGAACGCAAAGAACTTGAAGACCAATCTAATTGCATCTACATCGACATCAAGTTCTTCTTTTAAGGGAGTTTTTAGTTTTTGTTTTGTATTTTTCTTTTATTTTATCATTGTAATTGATTCGTGAATTCTCCACACGGCGATTAGGTCTGGGTAGGACTTAGGGAGGAATTTGCCTCAAGTTGGCGACTGGGTCTAGGGAGTAGATCTAGGGGGTGCTCGAGGCCTTTCTGGTGATAGATTGGCTAGAGCGGCTTGAGGCCGTATCTGGGGAGAGATCGGCTAAAGCCAACCGGTTCGTGGGGATATGAGTCGGTATAGAAAACAAAAAGGGTTTTCATATTATTTGCTTCGATTTCTAGCGTCATTGAAATCAGATTTTGTAATCAATTTTATAAATGATAATCATGTCTTTTCTTATTTAATAAAATTGATTTCATTTCTAATTTCATTATCTCTTTACTTTTGATTTAACTTCGACCAAAATATCAAAATTTTCTATTAAAGTTTAAAGTTTTTAAAACCCTTATTCACCCCCCCCCCCCCCTAAAGGCGGCTAAAGATCCAACAATGGTGATGATCGATGAAGGACTGCATCTACATCTGCACTCATTGCATCAAGACTTTCACCAACACTGTGGATAAAAGTAACTAAATCCTTATGTATTTTATCTACTTTATTATCTAATCTATCTAGCCTATTATTAAATGTTCCTACAAAACAATCTATCTTGTTATCTAATAACTCAAATTGAGCTAAAATCCTACGCTTTAAGTCTATCCAAAACTATACAAGAGGGAGAGATGTTTGTCCTTTGCTAGATAGTGATGATGTGGTAGGTGGTGATGATGAGGGAGGTGGTGATGTTGTAGCAAACTTCACTCTTGTTACTACCCTAGAAGTCGGGCTTAATAATTTTATCTTAGATGGGGGAGGTGGCGGTGTCTTTTGTTCTGTCATCTCTGAACATAACACCTTCTCTTCATGTGTTATTTCGTCGAGTACTACCAACACCTACAAAGAAGAAAAGCAACCATTGTATTGAATAGTTAAACATTAATAGTTAATTGAATAAACTTAATTCTTTACATGCTCATCCATTATAGATGGAATAGTGACCCCCAGCTCCTTCAAAGTAAAGGAGACCTTCTCCAACCATCTTAATAGTCGAGGCCTCAAGGTCGGATTGTGCGGAGCGATGCTGGTGGTGTGCTCAAGGAACCAAATCTATATGAATCATTGCAATAGTTTAGAACATATGAAACAAAATTCATTTTAATACTTAACAATGTAGATACTTACAATGAGAACATGGGTGTATCCATAGATGTATCCCAACGAAGACTCTAGCCTCTGATGGAGTTGGCCTTCTTCTAAAACCGGTGGTAGCTTCTCCATTATCACCCTGAATGACCTCATGAGGAAGGCATGAATTGCTTCTGGCCAATTGATCTTCTGGAAGTTCTCTAAGTCGTAGACCTCCTCGAAGAACTTTGGCATCCTCTCCGCTCTAGAGGGGAATTAAAAATTGCACAGAATGTGCAAAACCAATATGCCTATCTTCACAGGGGACGACCCCTTCTCCATCGCCAAAAGCTCCATCTTCAAGGATTGTTTGTTGAGCGCTCCAAAAGGCTTGGAAGCCAGGATGACTTCCTCCCCACGATTGGGCAAACCCAATATCAATGCAACATCATTGGGGGAGAAGGTAAGCTCACTCGATCCAATGACGAAGACGTCCTTCTCGATGTCGTACTAATTAATCAGAGCATAGAGGAGCGGAGTGTTCTGTAATATCCCCCAAATAACTAGACCCCTAGGATTGTTTTGTCATGACCAGGTCATGACAAAACCCTACAATGCGCGTAGAGATCATAAGAGCTTAGGCTCGAGGCGAAAATCACCATGGTCTGCGGATAGTAATTTCCAGTTACCGAGCTTAGGGTTGGCTTTAGGGCGTCACCATGACCCAAGATCCCACCATAACATGCCTAACCCGTTAAGGGGTCCCTTGTGACACCCAATTGCCCAACTGTAGAAAGAGGGGTACCTTGAATACTGAGCTAGCGTCGACTCTAGGGGCTAGCGCTGGCGGTAGTGGTGGTTTAGGTGAACTGCTGAGACGAACACCGAACCGCAGAGACGAGCTCTGAACCGCTGAGATGAACCGTACACCATCAAGACGCTAGCGCAGGCGCTAGCGTCAATGCAGGCGCTAGCTCTAGTGCTGGCAGTAGTGGTCGAACTGACGGGCGTTATGCTGTCAAGATGCTAGCGTTGGCGCTAGCTCTAGCGCCGACGCTAGCTCAACCGGCGGGATGCGGACAGGATCATTTTTGGTGGCAAAATTCATGGCCAGGGGAGGCCAAAAGTCTTCCCAATTGATGGGGATTCATTCCCCCTATCAATTAGGAGAATATTACGAGGTTTTCCAACTCTTAAGGAGGGTGAATTTGGTGACTTTTGGGGATGGCCGAAATTTTTACCATGAATGGTGTTGATGGAGGAATCCCAAGCTTTGCCTCCTCCCCTCCCAGAATTGGCTCTTTAAAAGGCCTCAAGGGGTGAAGTGAAGGAGTTTCCCCCATTTTCCAGAAGAGATCAATCCTCTAAACCCTTATCGACATGACACCCAAAACCTCACGACCAACCATGGCGGATCGACGATCAGCACTACTTCAAGCCACCACTCAGGTCCTCCCCTCCTCCTCTCTCTTAATGGGTAGATCTTATCATGATGGCCGCAAGATTTGGGGCCAATTGGTCTTGGATCGACATGGCTGGAAGCTTGGGTTCAAGATTTACTTTCCTTACTTTAAACCCCGATTCCGGCCGCCTCCGGCCGGCCAACCACCGTCTATCGCTGGCTTCCACCTCAACGGAGGTGGTGGTGGCATTGGCCGACCAGGAGAGGGTCTAGGTGGCTGGGAAATCACCTCCTAAGTTGTACAGGACGGGCCAATCATGGTCGTTGGCTGATTGGAGAAGATGAACTGATGCCCTCCATTTAGATAGATTATTAATTTCATGATTTCCCCACGAAATGCACGTTTTTGAAACTGAAATTTGAACCACTTAGAGGCTGTTTCAGGAAAAATGGACAGAGACAAAATTTGTAGATCTTTATGTCTAGTTTATTTTAAAATTAATTTGAGCCGATTTGGCCCACTAGTTGGACTGCAGCACTCAAAATGGTGCAATTTATACATAGGGTTGACCAGAGATTGATTTGAGTGCCCCCACCAATCCAGTCATCCAAATGCTTTGAAATTTGGAGCATATGCTAGATTTACGCTTACCCTCAACATATCCAAAAATGGGCATTTTTGGAGAACCTTTTTTTATAGTTTTTATAGAAATTTAATAATTCATGTATGAATTAATTTTAGGGTCTAGAGACTTTCAAACCCTACTAAATTTTGGTCGGTGGTCCTTAGGGTCATGACATGACTTTGGTAAAAACATGACATTATTATCTAAAATTTTTAGGAACATTTATCCCCTCTGAATTAATTAAGAACCAATTAGGATATTTTCTTATAAGAGGAATTTACATATTTACATAACCTTGGATGTTTATGAAACTTTGTCAGTAAGTTTTTATTGATGATATCATTCTCTGATAATTTTGTTATGAATTTTGGATTGTTACATATAGTACATCATTCATAACCCCAATATTTGTCCTAGTTGTAAGAAAATTAATTTATGGATTTTATACTCACTGGAAAATCATGAAACTTGGTCAGAGAACTTTTTAGAGCAAGAATATGATCTTTAAATTTTAGTTTAATTTCTGGAGGTGTTTTTATATGTTTCAGTTCACAAAGTGCCCTAAGATTGGTTTATTTAAATAAAGGATTTATATGGTCAACTAAATCTGGAAAATTATGAAACTCAACCAATGAACTTTTCTAGTCACCCTAGACATATGTTAATTTTCTCGTAATTATTAAATGAGGAGTTTTGGTACTTCCTTTGTAAACCCTTAATTTTGATAAATTAGTCGACATTTTAATTGGAGGTCAAAACATTTCTGGAAATTGATGAATCTCATACTTGGCTGTTATTTTGATGATATATAGCTGTACAAATTTTATTAAGGTCATAGCTTATCAGAAAACCATACTTGATGTTCAAAGTCATAGTTTTCTTGATTTTGAAGAAATTATAATAAATGCCAAATTAATTAGAAAAATTATGAATTTCTGGAGATAGCCTTAAAATGTCATAACACACCCCCAATAATAATCTTGGGTCATTTGGATGAGCATTTGAAGTTCTTCTCTTTTTATACATCATAGTCCAAATGGTCTGCGTATAGTGAAAATGCTGAATAAGGACAAACATGTGGGTTTTACATGGGGAGTAAGATGTCTGGTTGAATAGGAGGTGAGAGTGTGCTTGGAGATCGATGAAAGATTGGAATTCCCTTGGAGTGAAGTAAAACACACCTAGGGTTAATAAGTGTAATGGTGAGAGGGGTATGGTCAAGGGCAAACACCAATAAGAATAAGTGCCTTGGAATGAGAACTTTGGGATTCAGCACATCATAGCTCCTAGTATCATTGTGAGCCCCTCACAGGAAGTCCTCGGGAAGTCCATGGTTAACCCAAAGTTGTAGGAATAATTTGTTACGCAAGATTAACTTAATAATACACTCACTCACACCCCGTTGTTGCGGGTGTTACTTGGTTTGGTCATACGAGCAGTAGACTCGGTGGTTGTTGTTACAGACGGGTTTGTCCAGCGAGTAGGTGGCTCGGAAGGTTGATGCGATGGGCAGGTTATCCGGGGGAGCCTATGGCTCGAAGATGTAAAGTAATCATAATTGCATGTGCACAAAGGTGGTGGGTCTATAGTATTAGACGATCGTTCGCACCGACGTCGATACTTTCACTCGGCAAGTGTGGTTATCACTTAGCCAAGAAAAAGTCTGGTGGACTAGCCAGTAAGAGTATGCAGGCGCTCTGCGGTGTTATTCACGTTGAGGCATACAATAGGTCTAGGTTAGGTAGTGCAAATACCAACCTAGAGGTGGGCGAAGCCCAACCCACCGCTTCCGTTTGCCACTACGGGGGTATCCTGAGAGTTTTGTTAGCTCCAGAAAGGTGGAACTAAAGGTATGTGCGCATAGAGTCGGGTGTGTGTGTTGCACTTGTGTGATCATAACATTAATCAACATAACTCTATATGGCATAGCATAAGCATTACATTTCAACCCCTACCCCTATAGTATAAATTGGTTATGGGACTTTTTATACGATAGGCCTTGCTAAACGACCCTTTGGTCTATAGGTTTGTATGAGCATTCCTATAAATCAATGGTTACTTTTCTATGATCTATACTTGTCTTTACTTACTTACTTTACTTATTCTTTACCCTGATTTACTTACTGTTTTCTATATACATATAAGCACTTGTGTAGTGGTAGATACTCCTGTAGCTAAGACATGTCATTTGCTTTGTTTTATACCCCTTGTTGTCCTCCGTTTAATTCTCCCGCATGGTGCCTAGGATCCACTAGGGGATGGGTGGTGGGAAACGAGGCTGTCTTTTTGACTAACGGTCGGTGGACCATATCATTTTAGGGGACCGAGGAGACGCTATACCACCAGAGGCCGGTGTAGATGGAGTTGGGCCAGTCTAGACAGGGAGCACCCATTTCAGGATCTGTTAGTGTTTGTTAGTAGATTTGCTTCTGCGAGTGACCTTGTAGAGAGGATATGATGTACTGGGCATGGGCCCTTTATATTGCTACCTTTTATTTCAGTTATTATCTGTGGACATCTCTTTATTATGATTTATACATTGTGTGATGTGGACTTGAACTTATATTGGTTTAAATGTACTTTTCTTCTTTAGTGATCTATAAGTCCGGCAAGATCGGCGTTTTGTAGTGGTGACCTTCCCGAGTGTTGGTGTCACTGCAAAACGTTGGTTGTGGGCATAAGACCCAGTTTTGTAGCAAAAAAAGGGGTCTTACATGTTCTGCAGACCCTTCGGTGCATGAAAAATATGCCATATGTGGGCATCCATCAGAAGTGTCTTGTCACTCTCCTCCATTCAATAAGAATGGTAGAAGTTTGGCCCACAAATGCCGACAAGTAGCACCTAGAGCTCAAAAAATGGAATTTTTTCAGCCCCATGGATCTGTCAAAATCATAAACGATTGTTACAATAAATGTGGAAAAAGAAATGAAGAATCCACCATAAAGTTCTCCGCGAAGATCCTTTTGGATCTCCGCGGAGAACCATTTGGATCTCCGGGGAGATCCTTTTGGCTCTCCGCGAAGATCCAAAAGGATCTCCGTGGAGAGCTAAAAGGATCTCCGTGGAGAGCCAAATGGTTCTCCGCGGAGAGCCAAATGGATCTCCGCGGAGATGAAGATGCTCCCAGCGTAGTTGAGGTCGCTCTTCTTGGAGATATATAAACAATAAAATGCATGTCTGTCCCCTGTTCACACAGATTATTGCAAGCTCTTTTTCTTGTTATTATCCTTCACCTTTTGCTTGAGCTGCCCATCGGATCAACCCCGAAACTGGTTCATCCTCAACACCCGCGCGACTCGTGCCCAGTACAAGAAATGCTTAGCCAGGCTCTTCCAAGATGTTTGATCACCAGTCGTCGATTTCACATGGGAGCGCTCTGCTGGACTAGTTAGCAAGTAATTGAGCAGCTCCTTCTCTACTTGGGAAAATGGCTCCCTTGTAGGTGGGGGCGGGGACGATGGCCTCCATAATCTAATTCAAAGTAGGAAATTGTTGATTGACCATGAATGGAGGACGCGAACCAATCTCGTTGACAACGGACGAGCTGCTGGCAGCAGGTTCCTCCGCCGTCGTGATGACTGCAGAAGATGCTGGTTGAGTTGAATTCTGGGTTGTCGGAGTTGCAGCTGGCAATGGTGGTTTAACAAGTGGCGAAGGTGGAATGTTGAGGGAGCCTTGATCACCGAACTCCTTCTGCACTTCGGTATGCGATTGCAAACTGGAATGAGGGTGATGCCCTCCATTTGAGATGTGCAAGATACTCCCAACGATTCTGAATCTCCTTCTGGGTCATCTGAAGTAGATCCTCATGAGGCGCAGCAATGCAGGAGTACACTAGGGCGACCACTTTGTTCCAGTGAATGTTGTCGGCATTCCCAACCTCAATCTCTATTTGAACAAGTTGATCAATGATATCGTCCGTTGATCCTTCAATGACTTGTTCGGGCGCAGATTGTAGATCTGATGCACGGGGTTCACTTGAACTGTGATCGGCACCGGTTGGCAAGGTGACGATTCGAGTTGTTGTTGTGGTGACAGTCTCTTCCAACTGCATGAAACTGACATCCGGGAGCGCAGGCATTGGAGAAATCAATGACGCAGTCTGATTCAGTGCAGTAATGATGTTGCGTTTGGGCGCTGCACGTTGAATGTGCAATCTGAATCGGGATTGGGCAACCATATCCTCCATGTGTTGTTTAAGAACTTATTCTGATTTTGGCCGAACGAACCGTTTGAAAGCAAAATTGGTGATATGCAAAGTCGAGACAAGAACAGACCATATTCGATGCAATTATGGAATATACAAGGATTCAATGGGGAAATCCTTCAGATCCGACACTTCATCGGATGAAGAAATTTGAGAGCAACTGTTCTGAGTAAGCGACGTTCGATGGGGTTGATCATTGGTGAAGTGCTCATCACAGCTTCCCAGATATTAAGCACTTGTAATGCCGACTGAAGTTCATTGCCCAATGCGTTGAGGCTGCGAGATTTCTTATGGTTACTTGATGAAGAGATGCGCTCATGCGATGTTGGTCCAGGTTTTCGGCGCTGCGACTGGACTGAATGGAATGGGGCGTGTTGCTTACATTAACGCAAGATTCCGCAACAATCAAAGGATCGACGTCTTTGGAATGGTTCAGATCACCTTCGTGGCGATGTGCAGCTTCGTCTTCCTCAACAATGTGATGATCATCGTGAGCCCTTTCCACAACAGTTGCGGCAACATCAAGTGCATCCTTCACAATCGCATCGAACATGTTGCTTAACCAAATTGCATTATTTGTTATTGATTCGGCGATCATTCCAACAAATTCCAGTTGCCCGGCAGGAATTTCTAGCAGTTGAGGAAGGGACTGTCCAAACGCTGCCGTTAATCCAAATTCGTCGTCATAATCATCAATCGAGAGAGGCAACACATGAAACATCATCGACAGAGACGTAGGTGAAGGAGTAATGCCATCGATCGGAAGCAGTGCGAGATACTGAGTGAGAATGATATGCATACCAGAGATTGGAAAATACGCCCAGCGAGGATCAAATTGGAGTTTGCCGTGAAAGTTGATTTGAGCGACCTTGGCATGTAGCCGCAAAATCCCTCCATCCAGGGATATAGTCTCTGGGAAAATGGCTCGTACATGGCGCCATAAGTTTTCATTCTTCCCTGATACACGGCGCAGAGTCGAACGAAAGAAGCGATCCACGACGGTGGTCAATGCGCCTGCTGGCGGCGTTTAGAAATTTCTGATGTGCTTTTTCTGCGTCTCGTGGCAAGCGAGAAGTTTGCTCGTCACAATACACTTGGAAGGTTGTGCATCATTCTCGCTTTCCCCCTTTCCCACTTTTTAATGCGATCCAACAATGCATCCAATTCAGTCTCAATGATGGAGCCTTCCCGCATTGAAGCATGTCCATTGCCAACAATGATTTCGACTACGACAACCATAAATTGTTCATGCCGAGCATGATCTATGTCGTTCGAATTGTCCCTGTACTTCGTGATCAGGTGATGATTGTCGAGGAGAACAAAGATGTTCTTGAAGTCTTCCAGCCATTCCCGATCATCGCAACACTTGTCAAGATACATGATGAGCAGCGAAGTATCAATACCGTAAGCGTTGTACCAGTTTTGCAAACCCCGACCAACAAATCGACGCTCTGCATTGCCCGTCGTGGTTGTGAATTGATGGGAGAGGATTTGTTGGCGCTCGTTCATGATAGAGTGCAATCCCTCAACGGGGGCGAATTTCTTGCCATTGAACTCATCCATCAATTTCATGCGTCCCGGCATGTTGTGATGATGGTCTACCGAGAGATGAGTCCTGGTTATGGCACCTTCCATTCGGTTGAAGAACGAAAGTTGACAAGCAATGCAGTCGTTGACTAGGCCTGTCAGCATTGATTCCACTGGACCGTGAGTGTCATTGTACCAGTTGCAATACTGAAAAAATGAAGGGAAATCAGGAAACACTGTCGGATCCTACTGCGATGACATCTGCCCGAGTGTTGCATCCTATAAGCGCATATCCAAATACCACAACACGTGACCATGATATAGTGCGGCTTGGCGCATGTATCGAGTCATTCGGGCACAACGAATCACCTTGGCGGCATCAACACTACTGGAATGGGACGTGTACAAGTCGTAAGCCATTTGAACAAGACTGACATCATGCGCGCTCTGTTCGACCAGCTGCACAGGATAGTTAAGGACGATGGGCGTCGGGATCAACTTCTCAGTTTTGGCCTCATCCATGACATGTAATGTGACACCACAGCCGCCTGAGATGTTTGACTTCTTGCACACATATCGAACACTGATAGCAAATGCATGGGTGTCGATGCAATCGACGACTCGCGGAGCACTGAATTGCTTGCGGAAAAGAAAGCCGGCTTTGTTGCAAGGTAGGCATGCACCCGCTGTCAAATTGACGTTGTACTGCCGTTCCGGATCGATCACGAACAACGGTTTCAATAGATACACATTCAGGTCGGGACGCTTGTTCCACAGTGGCACGGGCGGATCGATTCGGATAGGAGGGCGCATGCCATCCTCGATCATTTTCAGTTTGATCTTGATCCAATCCTCTTGAATTTTGTTCAACGTGCCAGATTGCTTGCCACAAATGCATGGCTCAATAGTGGGCGGTCGAATGCTGACGAATAGAATGGAGGCGTTTGCGTCGGAAACGATTTGGGTGAAATATTAGGGCAGCGATGAACGAGGGTCTCTACTGATCGTTGTGTTTTCGCAATGTCCCGTAGCACAAGGTCAATACCGTTCATTGCCGATAATGACAAACAGACAGACAATCTGGTCATTATAACCCTCCATTAAGATTAGTAGAAAGGAGGAGAGTATATACCAAAAGTTGATTATGAGAGTTTTCTACATAAATGCCGCGGAGACCTTTTAAATACACAAATTCATCTTCGCATAAATTCCAAAGGTTCTCCGCGGAGACCTTTTGGATATCCGCGGAATACCAAAAGTTCTTAGCGGAGAACCTTTGGGTTCTCCGCGGAGATCCAAAAGGTCTCTGTGAAGAACCTTTTAATATCCGTGGAGATCCAAAGGATCTCTGCGGAGAACCTTTGGATCTCCGCGAAGACTATATTCATTCTCGAAAGGTCTCCGCTCCGCGGAGATCCAAAGATCTCCTCGGAGAACCTAAAAGATCTCTGGGGAGATCGAAAGAGTGAAGCGCAAAGAACCATTTGATCTCCGCAGAGATCCAACATATATACTCTCCTCCTTTCTATGAAACGACAGAGATCACTACGCCGTCGGTCGAGAACATTTATACAAGTGTGGAAGAGAGAACTTCAACAAAATGGCGGAGACGAGTAATACCAAGCGGAGATAAAACCTCGTCCCAGGAGCTCTTGATGTCGTGAGAATCCGGAGGGGATATCATCGTCGGAGGGTGGTCGGAATCAAGCCGGAATGGCAGAGGGAAGCGGCGCGGATGTAGCGAAACCTAGAGTCATGAGAATCTGGAGGCGTTTTTCGAGAACAAAGTAGGCGCGGACTTAGTTATGTTGTAAATGGCGCTTTATATATTTTTAATTTTTATTATTAATATTTTAATATTATTCAGTTGAATTCAGTCAACCAGAATGAGGCCAGACCGGGGGGCCGCCGGGTTCCTCTCTGGTACGAGGGGGAAAGAAGGGGGGAGAAAAAAAAGAGGGGGAGGAGAAAAAAGGGGGGAGCGACCATCAAATCCGCATACTGGCCGTCAAAAATTTAGGGTTCGTTTCCTATGACTAATTTTAACAAAAGATGAAGCAAAACAAAGGAGAAGGCATTAACATGGGCATTCAAGATCTATAATGGCGGCTCTGAGATCATATTATTTCAAGCAGACTTTTCAAAATCAAAGATAAAATAGGCTCAATGTATAGAAAAACTTTAAGGCAGGGTTGTAATTCATTTTTATACACTTGATCAAAAGATATTCTAAACGTTCTCACCATTTTTAGATACTTGTGTTGGAACATGGTTTTCTGCATCCCTTTGATTTGAGAATAATAAATCCTACTTGTATTTGATCTTGCTTGCCATTGTGTTTTTAGCATGCAGGTTTGGACCGATATGACACCAGGTTGCTGCAATAATGGTCTGGCACTAACCACAAAAAGAAGGTTTGAAAGTTGTCTAACGCCAGGCGTTAGGTCTTAACGCTAGGTGCTAGCAAATCATTCGACGAAATGACGTTCGACGAAATGAGATGTCGTTCGACGAAACGAGATGTCGTTCGATGAAATGGCGTTCGACGAAATGAGATGTCGTTCGACGAAAAATGGCGTTCGGCGAAATGAGATGCCGTTCGACGAAATGAGATGTCGTTCGACGAAATGGCGTTCGACGAAATGGCGATCGACGGGATGTGATGTCGTTCGACAAAATGGCGTGCCAGCTGATTAAAAGGAGAAAGAAACTCAACGCCAAGCGTTAGGTCTTAACGCTGGGAGCTATTCGTTCGACGAATTTGGCAAGGAGAAAGCGACCGTGATTGCAGGAGGAGCTTTAGGAATGATTTGCCCAACGCCCACGTTAGCCTTAACGCCGGCATTAGTATTGCCTAAAATAGAACAATTCCTAAATTGCAGAATCTCCTTCCTCTTCTGAAGATCCGAGCCATCAATATGTTATTATACATGGTCAACGCCCGACGTTAGCACTTAACGTCGGCGTTAGCTCAAAGTCTATAAATTGGATGATTTCGATGTCTGTTACTACTGATTGCCAAGATCCCTATTCCAGCACTTCAATAACTCCTTGAGGGACGTATTATTCCAGATCATCAT
The DNA here is from genome assembly GCA_033032865.1 of Dactylorhiza incarnata. Lineage (NCBI taxonomy): Eukaryota > Viridiplantae > Streptophyta > Magnoliopsida > Asparagales > Orchidaceae > Dactylorhiza > Dactylorhiza incarnata. Next base: position 1,526,412 of record JAWHQI010000420.1, on the reverse strand, counting down.
CTCCCACACAATTTCAAAAGGAGGAATCGAAGGAGGCTTGGATCAACACGCTAACTCAACACGAAGAACGCACGCTTGGACTTCAACAATCTTCAGCGATTCTTCGGCGTCTCCTTCAGATTATCTCATAGGGAGTTTTATATTTGTATTTTGTATTTGTCTTTTATTTTTATCTTTGTAATCGGTTCGTGAATTCGCCTCGTGTTGGCAACTAGGTCTGGGTAGGACTTAGGGAGTAATTCGCCTCGTGTTGGCGACTAGGTCTAGGGAGTAGATCTAAGAGGTGCTCGAGGCCTTTCTGGGGAGAGATCGGCTAAAGAGAACTCACAAGCAGAAAGGCTATAATGGCTTGAGGCCGTATCTGGGGAGAGATCGGCTAAAGCCAACTGGTTCGTGGGGATACGAGTAGGTATAGAAAACAAAAAGAATATTTCATATTTCGCCTTCGATTTCTAGCGTCATAGAAATCAGATTTTGTAATCAATTTTATAAATGATAATCATGTCTTTTCTTGTTTAATAAAATTGATTTCATTTCTAATTTCATTATCTCTTTACTTTAGATTTAACTTACTTCTACCAAAATATCAAAAGTTTTATATTAAAGTTTAAAGTTTTTACAACCCTTATTCACCCCCCCCCCCCCCCCTCTAAGGGCGCCTCAAGATCCAACAAGTGGTATCAAAGCCAGGTTATTCCAAATCGGCTTAACAACCGGGAATAAAGGGTGGAAAATATTAATAAAAAAATTTCTTAAAGCTTTAGATGAACAAGTTTGGAATATTACTATTGAAAAGCCACCTATCGTACTAACTAGAAACGAAATTGTTTTAAATGCAAAATCTATAAATTGTTTATTTTGTGCGTTAGATCAAAATATTTTCAAACTTATTTATAATTTACCTACCGCTTATGAGATATGGAATTTTCTTGAAAGATCTTATGATTCTCCTTCTGTAGGTATGGAACAAACACAAGAATTGGAGAGCATACACCAAGCTTGCACAAATATTCAAGAAAGCTACTCAAATGATGGATACATGGAATGCTCATCAAGCGGAAAGGATGATGGAAACTCTTGTTTGGAAGAGGAAGATGAAGAAGACAAAGGAACAATATGTTCAAATCTTGCCTCATCCACAAGCGCTGTAAGGAAATCAAAATATCTTATTGTATGTAATTCTATTTCTACATTACAATTGCTTCAAACTACAAAGCGAAAAATTAAGAAATTGAAAAATGCTAATTGCAAATTGCGCTTAGAAAATAAAGGTTTAAAAGCAAAAGTTAATGAAGAATCAAATTTTGAGTTATCTCGATCTACCCATGGCTCCTTAGTTGAAAACATTACACCTTGTGTAGAATATAATGAATTAAAAGAAAAACATAAGAAACTTGAAAAGGAGTTAATTTTTAAAGAACAAAATGAAAGATTATGTTTAGAAAATTCATCTTTGAAAAATGATTGTGCTAAGTGTAAAGACAATAAAATTGAAATTAATGAGATGGATGAAACATTTGATGAATATAGGAATAACTATCAAAATCATATTGATTCAATTGTTTCCACTCTTAAAAATAGCACAATCGCTTATAATAAAGCTAGACATAATTTAAAATTATGAATAATGAATTAAAAACTAAAATCAACTTGCTTAAGGAAATCATAAAAAAAAATTCTCAAAACATACATTCTCAATATAATGCAAAATCCAAAAGCAAGTTGAATATGATCTCTCAAAAGTTGAATAAGTCAAACAATGGAAATAGAAAACTTCAAAAGATTGAAAATGAAATTCCAAAATACAATCATCAATATCATTTACAACATCAATCTTTTCCCAACATAAAATTAAATGTTCACAAATTTCCTATGAAAAATACTTTCAATAATCATTACAATTATAATCTTAAAGGTAAAGATAATCACAATGGAAATTTGATACATAAAAATAATATTAAACCAAGGTTTGAATGGAGACCCAAAGTTAAAGATGAAACACAAACTCCACTCAAAAGGGCTCATTCATTTTCATCTCCCTAAAAGCAAACACGTCGTATTTGGATACCCAAAGGAACCATCCCACTTGGTCCCCTTTGGATACCTAAATCTCTTATTCAATAGGTATCATATAAATGCATGAAGTAGAAAATTAAATATGAAATATCATCAACTCTACTTCATGATATGCTTAAACTTTTTTATTTATTTTTTTAACCATCATGCTAGGGTCATTTTGTATAACATGTGATATGATTTTCACACATTAAGCCACAAATTCATTAATGAATCAAATTGAATGAAATTGAATAAAAGTCATATCATCTCTCAAGTGACCTATCTATCCTTCTTATTTTTAACCTTCTAAATCCATTACCTTTAAATGTCTTATAATGTCTTATATTATAATTATAAATTAAATGCTAAATGCTTATATGATATTATCAAGATTAATAAACTAATTATCAAAAGGGGATTTAAAGGAAGATTATGGGGTCTTTGGCAAAATGTATAAAATACATAAGTGATTGGTTACTTATTTAATATCCTTATGGCATTTGATAGCCTTTAATATGCTTAATCATAATCACGAAAAATCGTAATTGAATAATTGCAAAAATCATATGTTTTTAAACAAAAACCAAAATTTCATTTACAAAAATATGCGAGATTTTGACACAAACTTCAAACGATCATAACTTTTGATCCGCTTGTCCGATTTTCGCGTATAATAACTTTTCGGAATGAGAATGAGAAGATCTATGCAATGGAAAACCAGCTTCGCTCGTTTGAGTTCATTTAGACCCTCAAATTGCCAAAATTCAACTCCGTTTAGAAGTTATCTCAGTTTTTCCTCTTTCGGCAATTTTTTTAAAGGGATTGTACATCACATGCTCCTAAGTACCATTCCAATGACCTTAGAATCAACCTTATACCTATTGAAAATAACTCACAAGATTAAATCACATCATTCTAGGTCTATGAATAGTTAGGTTGAAGCTCCATGTTGAATATATGCAAATCTATCATATGTGTGTAATCTTCACATAACATTGAAATACTTATGTGATAAATCATGAGTACCTAAATCTAAATGTGATAAAATTAATGCTCATGCAAAATCAAAAGATTGTATTGCTTTCAACATATATTTTGTGATCATGATTAGTATATGAATCTCTTATGTTTTGCACGTATTTCATTTATATGTCTATAATTGAAATACTATTGTTGATTACATGCAACATTAACTCTATCAATCTTATGACATAACATTGCATCAAACTCATCATTCTAGCATTATCAACTAATAAATATTATCATTCATGCTAGCTATCAAATAAAGACATTATGAATTCATCTTAAAGTACAAGTAAAAGTAAAAATTCATAATGACTATGTTGCTTTAAAATATAATTAGAAATCAATCTCTCATACAAAGCCATAGTTTTCAAAATGATTCCATAGTACAAAATGCTTACGATGCTCATGATCATTCACCCACATTATGTGTCTCACAATAGCGAGGGCGTAGGATTGTATGCATTAGATGAACTAACCTCTAAGTCATGTTTTGTCCTTAACCAGAGAGGGTTCCGGTGAGGCCTTGCGAGGCACTGGGGGGAAAGAGTGCTAGGTTGAGCATTCTCTAGTGTGTGCATATGGGATTAACACCCCATCCTACGGCATGTGTGCAACTCCTCATGCCCATCCCTCACTTAGTACAGGGCTAGTGTGTAGGCATATAGTTAGGGTATTATTATCTAAGACATTCCTATATCGTATATTTTGCATGCACTCTTTATGAATATATTATTCATGCATTCTTGTTTTGATCGAACATGCTTATCTTGTGTTTTGCATATTTTATCATTTTTGATCTTTAATGATCTTGTAAAACACAAGTATTTGAAAACCAAATAAAAATATAAAAACCATTTTTGAACAAATAAAACCTGCTTAAATAGCCTTCTAATCATTCCCAACTTCTCTAAAATTTCTACACTAAGAAGGTCTATATACATACTATCTATGCTAAAGAAAAGTTTTTCAAAAAATCTCAAAAACAGAGTTCTGTTTGGGCGTTAAGTACTTAACGCCAGGCGTTAGCTCCTTTTTACCAAATGGAAATTCTGTTTTCTCTACACTATTTATGGTATTTTTATAATGGTTTTTCTTTGTTTCTTTTCTCAGTTTTTGGAATTATTTTATTATTAATTTGGTTGTTTTATTTCAAAATGCAAAAAAAATTTCAAATAATTCAAAATGATCAAAAATATGTTTTGATATCTATTTTGCTTTAACTCTTTACAAAATTATGGTTTGACTATAAGACTTCACAAGAGCATACATCTTAGTCATTTTTTTTCAAATGGTCAAAATTGATTAGGCATACACATTCAGATTCTCTTCAATGTTTAATTTTAATTTCAAATTTTTCTAAACATTGTTTTTGTCATGCCTTGACCTTAATCTGATTATATGCAATGAAATAGTCTAGATAATTGTGTATGATTGCCTAGCATGCCTCTAAGTATGAGTAATGCTTTATGTTAATCAATGAATTATACACTCACTATTTTGGCAATCTACATGTGCTCATAATCTTAGTCTTGCATGATTGTGTAGTGTAACAGTTTTAACATATTAAGTTGTATTTCTAAATTACCTACACCGTCTTTCAAAAATATATTTCAAGCACAATATGGAAGTGTTATTTCAATAACATTAATGTTTGCAACAACAAGTGAATTCGGAGACCTTCGGCCCAAAATAAAAATCTGAAATAAAAAGCCAAAGCTAACTCCACCAAGCACTACTCACCCTCCTGATAAGTCTTAATGAGAATTGTGAGGTTGAGCACCTTGGAAAGAATTGTAAAGTGTCTTGTGCAAACATATCTCTTTTTTATCACTTATATTTGTACACCGTATCACTAAAAATAAAAAACAATAAAATTACTTATGTGATCCCCCAAGCAATACTTCGCTCCCTGATAAGTCTTAATGAGCATTATGTGGGCGAAGCACCTTGGTTGTTGTACTCATTATTTGTGCCTTGAAACTTTACTCTAGATTTGATGTGTGAAAGTAATTATAAGATTGCATCTTCAATATTGTTGTCACTATTTCATTACATATGTCATGTATTTTGATTATTTCACTTGTATACTTTTATCAAAACACCTTATGCACACATCATTGTTTTCCATAAAGCTTCTACTCATGAGAATTGGATCCTAATGCAAAATTACATAATTCTCTATAACCTTAAGTAAAAGCACTAGATTGCAATGCATGATTTCTACAATGTTTTCATTACTTGAAATATGAATTGGTTACATTGTAGATATTATCTTTTTGATTATGTTAAATCATGCTTGCCTATTAGTTATGAAAATTTTCAAAGTTAAAATGCTCAAATGTGAAAAGTCTAGATATATATTGTTGAAATAGTCAAACTATTACAAAAATATCAATCTTAATAACTTTGTTTTATCTTTCCGCATTCCTATTTGATCATGTATCCTTATACCATGTGTTTTCAAGCTTATTTCTAAATTTTGTTTTCACTTGTGCTTTGTCAAACAAAATTGCATCTCTTTTAACAAGTAGTATCACTCTTAAAATAAATTTAAAAAGCAAGTGATTACATTCCTTTGGTATAATCTTTGCTTGATGTTCTTTCATGCTTGTCATATATTATTTCCGTTGTACTACTCTCTCCCTTAGCTCGATCATGACATACTTTATGATTACACAAAACTCTTGTTCCTCTCTTAGTTATGTCCTAACTTTTGTCTTCTTTATTCTAGTTTTGTTTCACTCCACCCTCTTTTGCTAATAACAAAGAGGGGGAATAAAATGATAAATCGTAATGATTAATGGAGTAGGATTCACTAGATTAAGGGGGAGCATGTATCTAGTATATGGGAGTATACACTAAGGGGGAGAATTTTCATAGGGGGAGTATTCTTAAATGATCTATAATTCCTATCATTACCTTATAATTGCTTAATGTCATATATCTTTATAAAAACACAAATTCTTTATCTATGAAATCTAATTTATCTCTAATTGGATTTGTTTTTATGAAAAGGGGGAGATTGTTGGAACATGGTTTTCCGCATCCCTTTGATTTGAGAATAACAAATCCTACTTGTATTTGATCTTGCTTGTCATTGTGTTTTTAGCATGCAGGTTTGGACATATATGACACCAGGTTGGTGCAATAATGGTATGGCACTAACCACAAGCAGAAGGATTGAAATATTTCTAATGTCAGGCGTTAGGCCTTAACGCTCGGCGCTAGCAAATCGCTCGACGAAATGATATTTGACAAAATGAGATGTCGTTCGACAAAATGAGATGACGTTCGACGAAATGTCTTTCGACGAAATGAGATGTCGTTCGACAAAAATGGTGTTCGATGAAATGAGATGTCGTTCGACGAAATGAGATGTCGTTCGACGAAATGACGTTCGACAAAATGGCGATCGACGGGATGTGATGTCGTTCGACGAAATGGTGTGCCAGCTGATTAAAAGGAGAAAGAAACTCAACGCCGGGCGTTAGGTCTTAACGTTGGGCGCTATTCGTTCGATGAATTTGGCAAGGAGAAAGCAGCCGTGATTGCAGGAGGAACTTTAGGAATGATTTGCACAACGCCTGCGTTAGCCTTAACGTCGGCGTTAGTATTGCTTAAAACAAAACAATTCCTAAAGTGCAGAATCTCCTTTCTCTTCTGAAGATCCGAGCCATCAATATGTTGCTATACATGGTCAACGCTCCGCGTTAGCACTTAACACCGGCGTTAGCTCAAAGTCTATAAATTGGATGATTTCGATGTCTCTTACTACTGATTGCCAAGAGCCCTATTCCAGCACTTCAGAAACTTCTTGAGGGCCGTATTATTCCAGATCATCTTCTCCCACACAATTTCAAAAGGAGGAATCGAAGGAGGCTTGGATCAACATGCTAACTCAACACGAAGAATGCACGCTTGGACTTCAATAATCTTCAGCGATTCTTCGGCGTCTCCTTCAGATTATCTCATAGGGAGTTTTATATTTGTCTTTTGTATTTGTATTTGTCTTTTATTTTTATCTTTGTAATCGGTTCGTGAATTCGCCTCATGTTGGCAACTAGGTCAGGGTAGGACTTAGGGAGTAATTCGCCTCGTGTTGCTGAGTAGGTCTAGGGAGTAGATCTAGGGGGCTCGAGGCCTTTCTGGGGATAGGAAGGCGAGAGCGGCTTGAGGCTGTATCTGGGGAGAGATCGGCTAAAGCCAACCAATTCGTGGGGATACGAGCCGGTATAGAAAACAAAAGGAATATTTCATATTTCGCCTTCGATTTCTAGCGTCATAGAAATCAGATTTTGTAATCAATTTTATAAATGATAATCATGTATTTTCATGTTTAATAAAATTGATTTCATTTCTAATTTCATTATCTCTTTAATTTTGATTTAACTTACTTCTACAAAAATATCAAAAGTTTTCTATTAAAGTTTAAAGTTTTTAAAACCCTTATTCACCGCCCCCCCCCCCCCCCCCCCCCCCACTAAGGGCGCCTCAAGATCCAACAACTTGATCAAAAGATATTCTAAACATTCTTACCATTTTTAGATACTTTAAGGCAGGGTTCCTCTCCGGTTTTGGTGATGGTTTTCTAAATGGTGCAAAGACGTCGTGACATAATACGTCGCGTAACAATCTGCGATGTTTTTTTGACAAGCGTCGCTAAAGACGATAACGCACGGGAGCGTTTAAACATTAAAATATCTCTATTTGTACGCCACAATTTTTAAAAAACGTTGATAACATTAGCCACGTTTGTTGAAAAAAAACGTTGCTAACTGTGACACATTTTAAAGATGATGAATTAAAAAAAATAAAATTTTATCACAACAAAAACAGTCATTTAAATAGCATTAAATAATGTGTAAACATTTGGTTGAAGAGCAACATAATTATAATATTCAATAAAAACTTTACACAAAATATTGTTATAAATAAATTACTACAAGGATATATGATATCTTTCACTAGGTTACTTCACCATATGTTTCAAACTTCCAATACAATTTTTGTACAATGTTCTAGCAATGATACAAACTACTAAAAAATTCTCATTTTCTTGACTATTCCATCTTCACCCCATGCCTGAGAGTAGTATCTTCCGGGAATGATCAACGTTACGTTATTGTGATAAGTATTGAACTTTCTTGTTCACATGTCCTAACTGCATCTTCGTCCACCAAAACCCTATTGCAAATCATGAACAAACATATTCTCATGATGTTATTGTTAACGAAGACGAAGAATCTAAAAATAATATCTAAGCTAGGAAGATCAAGCATTGCAAGATTGGCAAAAGAGCTCAAAAAATTGGTAGACATCCTCCTTGCACCGAAAATCACATTTTAAGAGCAGGAGAACATAATGAAGTCACAAAGACCAGGTCATAGAATCTCATTAAATGGCACATCGTAATTTTTATGCTTGAAGTTGAGGAGAAAAGAAATTATTAACACTAAGAGATCTGCTTTTAGATCTATAGACTGGCTGAAGGATCAAAATACAAAGTTGTTCTCACCATTGATTGTACTATATACCTTTGCAATCAATACATATTTTTTTTAAAACTTGATCCAAAACCGGGGGGAGGAAATAATTCTGTTCTAAAGCACCTGGGACACCAACCTTTGCTTCATCTTTGCCAATAGCTCCTCTTGACCCAATCCCTGGATTCCCAGATCAATAGCTTCTTCTTTGTGATGTCCAAGCCCGTGACACGCAATCGTGACGGAAGACGCCAACTCCTCTTGCTGTCTGTCACACCAATTTGTCTATTAATAACTCTCAAAGGAGAGAAAACTAAGGAATATGCTGAATTTTTTTTGTTTTCTGCTACGTCAGCAAAGGAAAAGATGTCCTTTTCGTTATTACACTTGAAGTTTGTTTGAATATTTGATTATTATCTGAAGTAAATCTACTAATCTTGTCAAACTCAATGTGAGCCTCACTCTTCTCATATGCCTTCTGGTTTAGCATTCTTCAACTTTCTTCTCGACCAAAGAGAAATACATTTTTCTCATTATCATGCTCCCCAAGGTTCTCTGCAGCATTATGTTTATAATCTGAACAGGTTGATGATATTGGTTTTTTTCACTATTTAAAGCATCATCCAAGCTTCTCACTATTTTATTTGGAGGTCTTTTCCTTGTCATGGAATGAGTTGCAGGTCTCCTAATAGTTGGAAGAATCTGTGAATGCTCTTACCATACAAAAAGGCTCGTCGGAATCAATCAAAGATTCTTTATTAAGTAGTATCAGGAAGATCATCAGTGAGGTGTATACACTTAAAGTTGAATCTAGTCTTCACTTTTTTTAAAATTCGCACTTCATGAATCAATATTTACCCTTTTGAAAACAAGATTATCCAATGTCAAATTATTTTTGTCTATTGATGAAATTTACTGAAAGTGAAAGATTTTTGTTTTCTGTAAGGCAAACAAAGAAAATGTGGCTTTCAACTCTGAAGTTGAGACGCATAATCAATCAATGTGTGATGATCACTCAGTTAATAAACTGAATGAAGCATTTGGTGAAGCTTACGAGTGCACAAACAAGGCAATAGTTGGAATGTATGGCAACATAGACTCGAAATGTGTTCATCGTTGTGGCGGTGGAGCTTTATCAGCAAAAGACATAACTTCATGGAAGAAAATTTTTGAATCTTACATGGAAAATCTGCATCTAGACGGGATATATGATGGTTTACTTCAAACAATTACCGCAGCTGTATGTAACCAACTAAAATCTGCATCGAGTTATTTTGTATGGAAATAACTTGGAGTAATTAATCACATACCAATAGAAGGTCTGCTTCCACAACATCTCAAAAGCTTCTACCAACTGAATAAATTATTTTCATCATAAGAAAGAGAACCCATAAAAAGCATAATAGTTAATAAATCTGAAATTAAACCCGCGGTATCACTAAGAAGAACTTTTCTCCTAAATAGAAAATCCATCACAAAAAACATCCTTCAGAAAAAAGAGTCAAACTCTGTAAAACTCCAGTGATAACTTCTATTTTAAACTACATTGATGGAAGAAACATGCTTCTTAAACGAGGATCAACAATTGCGAGCAGCCTGCAAAGAAAGAAACATGTGGAAAACAAAATAGACATGGATGACCTCAATTATAATATATACAACTAAAATGTTATTCAAGCTAAGACATTTCTCTCTTTCTGACGTTAATTAATCATGTTGTTTTCTACTTCCTACATAATCCTTACCAAATCAGCCCTCAATTTAAAGCATGTTGTTAAGCAATGTTAAAAAAAATGTAGATACTGAAGAAGACCATGAGTAATGGTGACAAAGAAAATCAGATTATCGTCGACTTGAAGAAAAGGAGCGCATTTTGAATCTTCATTAAAAGGATCGTGCTGCTTTTGAAATAGTTACCCAAGAAGATCGTGCTACGAACCTGCAACTCACTTTACCAAAAACATCAAAACCTTTTGATTTGCTACAGTGAAAGTTGATGATGATGATGAACTCTCACATGATTGCTACATCTTGAATAATGTATAATATTTAGCTAGCAAGTTCATTGACATAGACGGAAAAACCAACTAATGTTTAGAGAACAGCCAACTCATTAAAACAGCAATATTGGATTGGGTTTGGTACTACATTTTTTACATAACCATTTCTTAGGTGCAAGTTACAACCACAGGCTTCTCTTTTTTATCTATAATTATCAACTGAATAAAACATAAACCTGATTAAATGAGGAATTAAATCAGACTTAACAACCAAGGTGGATGAGTTTGAAGCAGATTATGTGCTTTGTGATATAAGAAATTTACATCACATCCTATGTAACAACATCATACAATTGAAACAGATTAGTTGTACTTTCTGAATCAAAGTTTTAGACAATAGTAGAGCTTAACACGTTCACTCAAAAATAAAAAACTAGTTCTAAGACAAATCAAAAAGAGAAACATCTAACAGGAAAACAAACAAACACCTTGAAGGCACTCCACGACTGAAAATGGAATATTGCTAAGAACTCCAGCCGGCAGTGCAGGAATCTCCTTTTGAAAGAGGATACAAAAAATGATTGAAATTAAAGGGTTCAATCGAAGCAATGGAAGAGGAGAAGTCGAGTAGAATGGAGATGGTCAGAAGATGATACTATTTCAGCTCTTGCCATCGACGAGGGACGCAATCTAGGTCAAGCATGATAGCTGATAATGGCTGAATAGAGAAGACGCCGTCGACGAGGGATGCAATCGATGACCAGGAAGCAAGAGCGCTGGAGCGGCCTTCTTGGTCGAGTGTGAAAAGTGCGGAAGCGGTGGACCAAGTGAAGGCGCCTGGCCGCGTCAGACTGGATGGAGATCGGAAGAGGCGAGATCGCCCGAGCCCGGCGAGGCATCTAGCGACGGCGGCGGTGGAGGCGAGCGAGTGGAGCAAGGTCGTGAGAGAGCTCGGGAAAAGGAGAGCTGGAGATCGGGAAAAGGAGAGAGCTGGGGAAGAATGTCGCGGACTAAAGTCATGGAAATAATTGGACTGAATATATTTAAAATGAATTTTAAATATTTTTAGTCAAATTAAGTTTATGGGAGTGAGGCCCGACCGGGGGGGCCGCCAGGTTCCTCTCCGGTACGAGGGGGAAAGAAGGGGGGAGAGAAAAAAAAGAGGGCGAGGAGAAAAAAAGGGGGGCGACCATCAAATCCGCGTACTGGCCATCAAAAAATTGGGCTCCGTTTCCTATGACTAATTTTAACAAAAGATGAAGCAAAACAAAGGAGAAGGCATTAACATGGACATTCAAGATCTATAATGGTGGCTCTGAGATCATTTTATTTCAAGCAGACTTTTCAAAATCGAAGATAAAACATGCTGAATGTATAGAAAAACTTTAAGGCAGGGTTGCAATTCATTTTTAGATACTTGATCAAAAGATATTCTAAACGTTCTCACCATTTTTAGATACTTGATCAAAAGATATTCTAAACATTCTCACCATTTTTAGATACTTTAAGGCAGGGTTCCTCTCTGGTTTTGGCGACGGTTTTCTAAACGGCGCAAAGGCGTCGTAACATAATACGTCGCGTAACAATCCGCGACGTTTTTTTGACAAACGTCGCTAAAGACGATAACGAAACAACGACGTTTAAACATTAAAACATCGCTATTTGTCTGCCATGATTTTTAAAAAACATTGCTAACATTAGCCACGTTTGTTGAAAAAAAAACATTGCTAACTGTTCCACGTTTTAAATAAAAACGTGGCCAAAGATGATGAATTAAAAAAAATATTTTTTATCACAACAAAAACAGTCATTTAAATAACATTAAATAATGTGTAAACATTTTCTTGAAGAGCAGCATAATTATAATATTCAATAAAAAATTTACACAAAATATTGTTATAAATAAATTACTACTAGGATATATACTATCTTTCACTAGGTTACTTCACCATATGTTCCAAACTTCCAATACAATTTATGTACAATGTTCTAGCAATGATACAAACTACTAAAAAAATCTCATTTTCTTGACTATTTCATCTTCACCCCCTGCCTGAGAGTAGTATCTTCCGGGAGTGATCAACGTTACGTTATTGCGATATGCATTGAACTTTCTTGTTCACATGTCCTAACTGCATCTTCGTCCACCAAACCCCTATTGCAAATCATGAACAAACATATTCTCATGTTGTTATTGTTAACGACGACGAAGAATCTAAAATTAATATCCAAGCTAGGAAGAACAAGCAACTAGCAAGATTGGCAAAAGAGCTCAAAACAAATGATAGATATCTTCCTTGCATCGAAAATCACATTTTAACATCAGGAGAACATAATGAAGTCACAAAGACCAGGTCATAGAATCTCATTAAACGACACATTGTAATTTTTATGCTTGAAGTTGAGGAGAAAAGAAAGTATTAACACTAAGAGATCTGCTTTTAGATCTATAGACTGGCTGAAAGATCAAAATAACAAAGTCATTCTCACCATTGATTGTATTATATAACTTTGCAATCAATACATATTTTTTTTAAAACTTGATCCAAGACTGGGGGAGGAAATAATTCCGTTCTAAAGCACCTGAGACACCAACCTCAGCTTCATCTTTGCCAATAGCTCTTTTTTTAAAACTTGATCCAAGACCGGGGGAGGAAATAATTCCGTTCTAAAGCACCTGAGACACCAACCTCAGCTTCATCTTTGCCAATAGCTCCTCTTGACCCAATCCCTGGATTCCCAGATCAATAGCTTCTTCCGTGTGATTTCCATGCCCGTGACACGCAATCGTGATGGAAGACGCCAACTCCTCTAGTTGTATGTCACACCAATTTGTCTATTAATAACTCTCAAAGGAGAGACAATTAAGGAACATGCTGAATTTTTTTTTTTTTTTTCTGCTACGTCAGCAAAGGAAAAGATGTCCTTTTCATTATTACACTTGAAGTTTGTTTGAATATTTGATACTTATTTAAAGTAGATCTACTAATCTTGTCAAACTCAATGTGAGCCTCACTCTTCTCATATGCCTTCTGGTTTAGCATTCTTCTACTTTCTTCTCGACCAAACAGAAATACATTTTTCTCATTATCATGCTCCCCAAGGTTCTCTGCAGCATTATGTTTATAATCTGAATAGGTTGATGATATTGGTTTTTTTCCACTGTTTAAAGCATCATCAAAGCTTCTCACTATTTTATTTGGAGTTCTTTTCCTTGTCATGGAATGAGTTGCAGGTCTCCTAACAGTTGGAAGAATCTGTGAATCCTCTTACCATACAAAAAGGCTCGTCGGAATCAATCAAAGATTCTTTATTAAGTAGTATCAGGAAGATCATCAGTGAGGTGTGTTTTCCCTTGCTACACTTAAAGTTGAATCTAGTCTTCACTTTTTTTAAAATTCGCACTTCATGAATCAATATTTACCCTTTTGAAAACAAGCTTATCCAATGTCAAATTATTTTAGTCTGTTGATGAAATTTACTGAAAGTGAAACATTTTTGTTTTCTGTAAGGCAAACAAAGAAAATGTGGCTTTTAACTCTGAAGTTGAGGCGCATAATCAATCAATGTGTGATGATCACTCAGTTAATAAACTGAATGATGCATTTGGTGAATCTTACGAGCGCACAAACAAGGCAATAGTTGGAGTGTTTGGAAACATTGACTCGAGCTGTGTTCATCGTCGTGGCGGTGGAGTTTTATCAGCAAAAGACATAACTTCATGGAAGTAAATTTTTGAATCTTACATGGAAAATCTGCATCTAGACGGAATATATGATGGTTTACTTCAAACAATTACCGCAGCTGTATATTACCAACTAAAATCCGCATCGAGATGTTTTGTATGGAAATAACTTGGAGTAATTAAGCACATACCAATAGAAGGTTTGCTTCCACAACATCTCAAAATCTTCTACCAACTGAATAAATTATTTACATCATAAGAAAGAGAACCCATAAATCTGAAATAAAACCCGTGGTAAACATGCTTCTTAAACAAGGATCAACAATTGCGAACAGGCTGCAAAGAAAGAAACATGTGGAAAACAAAATGGGCATGGATGACCTCAATTATAATATATAGAACTAAAATGTTATTCAAGCTAAGACATTTCTCTCTTTCTGACGTTAATTAATCATGTTGTTTTCTACTTCCTAGCATAATCCTTACCAAATCAGCCCTCAATTTAAAGCATGTTGTTAAGCATGTTAAAAAAATATAGCTACTGAAGAAGACCATGAGTAGTGGTGACAAAGAAAATCATATTATCGTCGACTTGATGAAAAGGAGCGCATTTTGAATCTTCATTAAGAGGACCGTGTGGCTTTTGAAATAGTTGCCCAAGAAGATCGTACTACGAACCTGCTACTCACTTTACCAAAAACATCAAAACCTTTTGATTTACTATAGTGAAAGTTGATGATGATGATGATGAACTCTCACATGATTGCTACATCTTGAATAAAGTATAATATTTAGCAAGCAAGTTCATTGACATAGACAGAAAAACAACTAATGTTTAGAGAATAACCAACTCATTAAAACAACAATATTGGATTGTGTTTGGTACTACATTTTTTACGTAACCATTTCTTAGGTGCAAGTTACAACCACATGCTTCTCCTTTTTATCTATAATTATCAACTGAGTAAAACATAAACCTGATTAAATGAGGAATTAAATCAGACTTAACAACCAAGGTGGATGAGTTTGAAGCAGAATATGAGGTTTGTGATATAAAAAATTTACACCACATCCTAAGTAACAACATCATACAATTGAAACAGATCAGTTGTACTTTCTGAATCAAAGTTTTAGACAATAGTAGAGCTTAACACGTTCACTCAAAAACAAAAAACTAGTTCTAAGACAAATCAAAAAGAGAAACATCTAACAGGAAAACAAACAAACTCCATGAAGGCACTCCACGACTGAAAATGGAATATTGCTGAGAACTCCAGGCGGCAGTGCAGCAATCTCCTGTTGAAAGAGGATACAAAAAATGATTGAAATTAGAGGGGTCAATCGAAGAAATGGAAGAGGAGAAGTCGTGTAGAATGGAGATGGATAGAAGATGATACCTGTTTCAGCTCTTGCCATTAACGAGGAACGCAATCTAGGTCAAGCATGATAGCCGATAATGGCTGAATGGAGAAGGCACCATCGGCAAGGGATGCAATCGACGACCAGGAAGCAAGATCGCTGGAGCGGCCTTCTTAGTCGAGCGTGAAAAGTGCGGAAGCGTTTGACCAAGTGAAGGCGCCTGGCCGCATCAGACTGGATGGAGATCGGAAGAGGCAAGATCGCCCGAGCCCGGCGAGGCGTCTGGCGGCGGCGGCGGTGGAGGCGAGTGAGTGGAGCAAGGTCGTGAGAGAGCTCGGGAAAAGGAGAGCTGGAGATCGGGAAAAGGAGAGAGCTGGGGAAGAATGTCGCGGACTAAAGTCATGGAAATAATTGGACTGAATATATTTAAAATGAATTTTAAATATTTTCAGTCAAATTAAGTTTACGGGAGTGAGGCCCGACCGTGGCCGCCGGGTTCCTCTCCGGTACGAGGGGGGAAGATGGGGGGAGAGAAAAAAAGAGGGGGAGGAGAAAAAAAGGGGGGGAGCGACCATCAAATCCACGTACTGGCCGTCAAAAATTTGGGGTCCGTTTCCTATGACAAATTTTAACAAAAGATGAAGCAAAACAAATGAGAAGGCATTAACATGGGCATTAAAGATCTATAATGTCGGCTCTTAGATCATTCTATTTCAAGCAGACTTTTCAAAATCGAAGATAAAACATGCTCAATGTATAGCAAAACTTTAAGGCAGGGTTGGAATTCATTTTTAGATACTTGATAAAAAGATATCCTAAACGTTCTCACAATTTTTAGATACTTGATCAAAAGATATTCTAAACATTCTCACCATTTTTAGATACTTTAAGGCAGGGTTCCTCTCCGGTTTTGGTGACAGTTTTCTAAACGGTGCAAAGGCGTCGTAACATAATACGTCGCGTAACAATCCGCGACATTTTCTTGACAAGCATCGCTAAAGACGATATCGCAACGACAGCATTTAAACATTAAAGCATCGCTATTTGTCCGCCACGATTTTTAAAAAACGTTGTTAACATTAGCCACGTTTGTTGAAAAAAAACATTGCTAACTGTGCCACGTTTTAAATAAAAACGTGGCCAAAGATGATGAATTAAAAAAATATTTTTTATCACAACAAAAACATTCATTTAAATAACATTAAATAATGTGTAAGCATTTGGTTGAAGAGCAACATAACTATAATATTCAATAAAAAATTTACACAAAATATTGTTATAAGTAAATTACTACAAGGATATATGCTATCTTTCACTAGGTTACTTCACCATATGTTCCAAACTTCCAATACAATTTATGTACAATGTTCTAGCAATGATAAAAACTACTAAACAAATCTCATTTTCTTGACTATTCCATCTTCACCCCATGCCTGAGAGTAGTATCTTCAGGGAGTGATCAACGTTACGTTATTGCGATATGTATTGAACTTTCTTGTTCACATGTCCTAACTGCATCTTCGTCCACCAAACCCCTATTGCAAATCATGAACAAACATATTCTCGTGCTATTATTGTGAACGACGACGAAGAATCTAAGAATAATATCCAAGCTAGGAAGAGCAAGCAACTAGCAAGATTGGCAAAAGAGCTCAAAAATATTGATAGACATCTTCCTTGCAGCGAAAATCACATTTTAATAGCAGGAGAACATGAAGTCACAAAGACCAGGTCATAGAATCTCATTAAACGGAACATCGTAATTTTTTTGCTTGAAGTTGAGGAGAAAAGAAATTATTAACACAAAGAGATCTGCTTTTAGATCTATAGACTGGCTGAAGGATCAAAATAACAAAGTCATTCTCCCCCTTTATTGTAGTATATACCTTTGCAGTCAATACATATTTTTTTTAAAACATGATCCAAGACCGGGGGGAGGAAATAATTCTGTTCTAAAGCACATGAGACACCAACCTCTGCTTCATCTTTGCTAATAGCTCCTCTTGACCCAATCCCTGGATTCCCAGATCAATAGCTTCTTCTGTGTGATGTCCATGCTCGTGACACGCAATCGTGACGTAAGACGCCAACTCCTCTAATTGTCTGTCACACCAATTTGTCTATTAATAACTCTCAAAGGAGAGACAATTAAGGAATATGCTGGATTTTTTTTGTTTTCTGCTACGTCAGCAAAGGAAAAGATGTCCTTTTCATTATTAAACTTGAAGTTTGTTTGAATATTTGATTATAATCTGAAGTAGATCTACTAATCTTGTCAAACTCAATGTGAGCCTCACTCTTCTCATATGCCTTCTGGTTTAGCATTCTTCTACTTTCTTCTCGACCAAACAGAAATACATTTTTCTCATTATCATGCTCCCCAAGGTTCTCTGCAGCATTATGTTTATAATCTGAACAGGTTGATGATATTCGTTTTTTTTTACTGTTTAAAGCATCATCCAAGCTTCTCACTATTTTATTTGGAGGTCTTTTCCTTGTCATGGAATGAGTTACAGAACTCCTAATAGTTGGAAGAATCTGTGAATGCTCTTACCATACAAAAAGGCTCGTCGGAATCAATCAAAGATTCTTTATTAAGTAGTATCAGGAAGATCATCAGTGAGGTGTGTTTTCCCATGCTACTCTTAAAGTTGAATCTAGTCTTCACTTTTTTAAAAATCACACTTCATGAATCAATATTTACCCTTTTGAAAACAAGCTTATCCAATGTCAAATTATTTTAGTCTGTTGATGAAATTTACTGAAAGTGAAACATTTTTATTTTCTATAAGGCAAACAAAGAAAATGTGGCTTTCAACTCTGAAGTTGAGGCGCATAATCAATCAATGTGTGATGATCACTCAGTTAATAAACTGAATGATGCATTTGGTGAAGCTTACGAGCGCACAAACAAGGAAATAGTTGGAATGTTTGGAAACATAGACTCGAGTTGTGTTCATCATTGTGGCGGTGGAGATTTATCAGCAAAAGACATTACTTCATGGAAGAAAATTTTTGAATCTTACATGGAAAATCTGCATCTAGACGGGATATATGATGGTTTACTTCAAACAATTATCGCAGTTGTATGTTACCAACTAAAATCTGCATCGAGCTGTTTTGTATGGAAATAACTTGGAGTAATTAAGCACATACCAATAGAAGGTCTGCTTCCACAACATCTCAAAAGCTTCTACCAACTGAATAAATTATTTTCATCATAAGAAAGAGAACCCATAAAAAGCATAATAGTTTATAAATATGAAATAAAACCCGCGGTAACACTAAGAATAACTTTTCTCCTAAATAGAAAATCCATCACAAAAAACATCCTTCAGAAAAAAGAGTCAAACTCTGTAAAACTCCAGTGATAACTTCTATTTTATACTAACCTGATGGAAGAAACATGCTTCTTAAATGAGGATCAACAATTGCGAACAGCCTGCAAAGAAAGAATCATGTGGAAAACAAAATGGGCATGGATGACCTCAATTATAATATATACAACTAAAATGTTATTCAAGCTATGACATTTCTCTCTTTCTGACGTTAATTAATCATGTTGTTTTCTACTTCCTAGCATAATCCTTACCAAATTAGCCCTCAATTTAAAGAATGTTGTTAAGCAATGTTAAAAAAAAATAGCTACTGAAGAAGACCATGAGTAATGGTGACAAAAAAAATCAGATTGTCATCGACTTGATGAAAAGGAGCGCATTTTGAATCTTCATTAAAAGGATCGTGCTGCTTTTGAAATAGTTGCCCAAGAAGATCGTGCTACGAACCTGCGACTCACTTTACCAAAAACATCAAAACCTTTTGATTTGCTACAATGAAAGTTGATGATGATGATGAACTCTCACATGATTGCTACATATTGAATAAAGTATAATATTTAGCAAGCAAGTTCATTGACATAGACGGAAAAACCAACTAATGTTTAGAGAACATCCCACTCATTTAAACAACAATATTGGATTGGGTTTGGTACTACATTTTTTACATAACCACTTCTTAGGTGCAAGTTACAACCACAAGCTTCTCCTTTTATCTATAATTATCAACCGAGTAAAACATAACCCTGATTAAATGAGGAATTAAATCAGACTTAACAACCAAGGTGGATGAGTTTGTAGCAGAATAAGAGCTTTGTGATATAAAAAAATTACACCACATCCTTGTTGGATCGGTAGGCGCCCTTAGAGTGGGGGGTGAATAAGGGTTTTAAAACTTTAGTGATATTTTGAAAAGCTTTGTAATAATGCAAGACAAAGACAATAAGAAGTCAAGTAAAACAATTGAAATAAAGGAGAAACATGCTTTATTAATATCAAATATGGTTTTACAAAAGTTGACTTCTATAACGCTAGAAATCAGTGGCGATGAATAGTAAACTCTTTTTGTTTTCTATCCCGACTCGCATCCCCACGAATCGATGGCCCTAGCATATCCTCCCCGGATTCGGCCTCAAGCCGCTCTAGCCAACCCTTCCCCGGATGTGGCCTCAAGCACCCCCTAGACCTAGCCTAGATCTAGTCGCCAACACGAGGCGAGTTTCCCCCTAAGTCCTACCCAGACCTAGTCGTCAACACGAGGCGATTTCACTAACCGTTTACAAGAAGAATATGAAATGAAAATAAATAAATAAATAACTCCCTCTTGATGAACTTCTGAAGTTAGAGACGAAGATCCGATGTAGAGTAAGTGTGGTAGAAGCAGACTTCGTTTGGATCCGGCGTGATGAGATTCTCCTTCAGAAGTTTGCAGAACTTTGGTATAACATCAACTTTCGGCTAAGATAGCCTCTGGAATTCTGGCACTCTATCTCTCTCTAATCTCTGTAATGTCTCTCTGAAATGAGAGAAGAGACGTCCTTATTATAGCCTCAGCGATAGCGCCTGCGCTAGCGGTACCACTGGCGCTATCCCATATTAGGACACATTCTGCGCTGCAGAATCTTCAATCCGAGGAAACAATTCTCCCTTGCCTACTGTACTCCTCGCTATCGCATGTGCTATCGGATATCGCCTGGCACTATCTCCTTCTATAAGTTCTCCCAGCAATTTCGCTTTGAGCAATTTTTTGTCGAACAGGAATTCGTCGAACGCCGCTAAGAGTTGTTCGAACGACAACTAGCGCCTGCGCTAGTACTAGCGCGCCATGGTAGAGTAAGCAGTTCGTCGAGCGCAAGTTTGCATCGCAGCGGTTTTCCATCCCAGCAGTTTCTTCTCAGCGGTTTGGTTTCGTCTCAGCGGTTCCTTAGCGCTAGCGGTACCGCCGGCGCTAGTAGGAGTGTTGGATTTGATGGCTCACATTTGGAGGCAACCTTCTTATGTAATCCTTGAGTCATGTGGACTTTGTTATCCTGCACACTTAAACACACAAGATCAAATACACATAGGTTTTGTTATTCTCAAACCTAGGAGATGCAGAAGACCATATTTCAACAAACTCTCCCTTTTGATAATAACAAAACCATTAGTGATAAATCAGAGAATTAATATATATAAGCATGAAGAAATATACTTGTGTGTGTGTAAGAGTGATGACTTAGGATAATTTTAGCATTTAGCATTTAGAATTGCTCCCCCTAAATACATGCTCCCCCTAAGTGAATGCTCTCCTAATATGTAAGCTATCATCTTAATTAAGCATTATATTTTGATAGTAGATTAATATTTATCATTTTAGTTCTCCCCCTTTTGTTATTAGCAAAAGCGGGTAAGGAGACACCACTAAAAAGTTGATAATAAGATAAAGGCATGATTGAGCTTGTAGAGAAGGAAATGATAAGGAGTTTTAGAATTTTTTTCATTGAAATAGATCAGAGTTTGTTTATCACAATATTATTTTTATAAATCATAGTTTGTAGCATAAACAAATACAAGGTAAATGTAAAGTTGCGGAAGACTTAAAAAAATTATAAGCAAACATCTTTTGTAAGACATGATGATTAAAAAAATATAGGAGTGTAATTTTATAAAGAAGATGTTTTGTAAATCATTGTTCAAGTAAAATCTTTAATTTCACTAATGAAGTAACCAAGCATGAATTATTGTTATCAAAAAGATAGTACTACAAAGTTATCTTAATTCATAATTTCAAAACATACTAAACATTGTAGAAAGCATGCTAGGTTATCTAATGCATTTCTTAAATAAATAATAGTATAGAATTAGCATTAGGATCCAATACTCATGATAAGAAGTGTTATGGAAGATAATGATGTGCACATAAGTGTATTTTTGAGTAGAGTAAACAAATGTTTTAATCAAAAATACAAGAAATATGTAAAGTAAGAGCACAATGAAACACAAATAATTTCACTTCCACACACTTTAATGCACAAACAAAAATGTACAACTACCAAGGTGCTTTGCACACACAATGCTCATTAAGACTTATCAGGGTGCAAAATAGTGCTTGGGGGATCACATATTTTATTTTTAATGTTGAGACACGTGATCTGGTGTACTTAAGAATAAGTGGTTTTTATTTTGAAAGAAAGATTTGATTTGCATAAGATACTTTACTATTCTTTCCAAGGTGCTCAACCTCACAATGCTTATTAAGACTTATCAGGAGGTTCAAGTAGTGTTTGGTGGAGTTTTCTTTGTCACTTTATTTTATGATTTTTGTTTTGAACAAAGTTCTCTGAATACACTTGTTTTGCAAATCAATATAATTTATGAAAAAAAACATAACCACTTTTCTTAACTTTGAAAAAAGTGCAAATAAAGGAGTGTAGGTAAGATACTTGTGCAACTTTAATTCATTGTACTAATACAAAAACATACACAAGCATTCATAGATTAAACACATATGTAGATAATGCCAAAATAAGTGAGTGAATAAAGATCATTATCAAACATAAAACATTTACTCATACTTATAGGCATGCTAAGCTTAGTTCTACACAAATAAATGATGCACGTATTAATAAATATATCAAAGCATGATGAACACAATGTTCAAAGAGTTTGAAAAGATAAATTTCACCATTATAGAAGTTCTAAATAATAGATTAAATCATGCTTGATTTTCATAGGAAAATCCATACAGTTTTTTTTGTTTTAATAATTTATATTTTTGTATTGGACTTTTGCAAAAAAAATAAACTTTAAACAAATGGCGAAAACAAATGGCAAAAACATAATTAATTTTTTTTTGTAATTTGGCTTTTGTATTTTTGTATTTGATTTTCTCATAAAAGATAGACTTTAAACAAGAAGCAAAACATATTTTTTGTAATTTGGCTTTTGTAATTTTGTATTTGATTTCTGCATAAAAAAAGACTTTAAACAAAAAAGGCAAAACATACTATTGCAATTTGTCTTTTGAATTTTTGTATTTGATTTTTCAAAAATAAAATAAAATCAGAAGTGCAAACATAAACAGTACATATAGATTAATATATTTTTAGGAATTTTTCAAAATTTTAAAAATACAGAAAAATGAATAAGTGCGCTAGCGCCGGCATTAGCGCTAGCGCGGGAAACAGTGCACTATTTTTTTAGAATTTTGAAATTTTTGATTGTTTATCTTGATTATCCCAATAGTAGTTCAATGCTGAAATTTTAGAATTTTAGGAGATGTTTTCGATGGTTAAAAATCACAGAATTGCGTGTGTGAATGTGTTTTAACTGGAAAGATCTAGGACACCTAACTCAAGTCGTAATAATCGAAATCTAGCATCGGGAAGAGGTTTAGTAAATATGTCAGCGAGTTGAGAGTCCGTGCCAATGAAGCTTACTTTTACATGCTCTTTCTTAATGTGATCCCTAATGAAATGATGACGAACATCGATGTGTTTGGATCTAGAATGGTGTACGGGATTATATGTGAGGTCTATTGCACTTTTGTTGTAACATTTAAGATCAATGTTTTTGAGATTAAATCCAAAATCCTCTAGTGTTTGGCTCATCCATAATGCTTGTGCACAACAACTACCAAGTGCGATATATTCGGGCTCTGTGGTGGAGAGTGCAACCGAAGATTGTTTCCTAATAGACCAAGCTACTAAAGAGGGTCCTAGAAGGTGACAAGTATCGCTAGTGCTTTTTCGCTCTAGTGAACACCCGATGTAGTCCGAATCTTAATAGTCGTGGAGTGTGAATGAATCATTGTGTGGGTATCATAATCCTAATTTAGATGACCCTAATAGATAACGAAAAATACGTTTTAACGCTTTTAAATGAGATTCTTTTGGAATGACTTGAAAGCGACGCACATAAACATACGGCAAATATTATATCTGGTCTAGATGCACTTAAGTAAAGAAGAGATCCTATCATTCCTCTTTATAACGTTTGATCAATGGAAATTCCGGATTCATCTTTTCCTAGTTTTAAAGAAGCACTCATAGGAGTAGAGGCTTGTTTAAGATTCTCAAATCCAAATCGTTTAAGCATATCGTGAACATATTTTGTTTGACAAATAAAGATACCATCAGTTCATTGTGAGATTTGAAAACCAAGAAAATATGATAGTTCTCCTACAAGACTCATTTCAAATTCATTTTTCATTATTAAGACTACTTCATTACACAACTCTTCATTAGTGGCTCCAAAAATGATATCATCAACATATATTTGTAAAATAATTAGATCGTTATTATTATGCTTGATGAAGAGTGTGTTGTCGGCACTTCCCATAACATAACCGTGCTTTAACAAAAACGATGTAAGTCGATCATACCATGCACGGGGCGCTTATTTTAAACCATAAAGCGCTTTTTCTAATTTGTAAACATGATTAGGAAATTTTTCATTTATGAAACCGGGGGGTTGTTCTACATAAACTTCTTCTTTTATAAACCCGTTTAAAAAGGCACTTTTGACATCCATTTGAAATAATTTTATTCTATTAAAACTCGTAAATGCCAAAAATATTCGTATAGATTCTAAGCGAGCAACGGGTGCAAAAGTTTCTTCAAAATCTATCCCCTCGATTTGAGAATAACCTTGAGCAACTAAGCGTGCTTTATTTCTTATAATCCTAGATTCACCATCTAATTTATTTTTAAAGATCCATTTTACGCCGATAATTGGATGATTAGATGGTCTATCTACTAGATTCCAAACTTTATTTCTTTCAAATTGTCCTAACTCTTCATTCATAGCCAAAAACCAAATTTCGTCATTTAAAGCGGTGGAAACGGTTTTAAGTTCGATTTCAGAGACAAAGCAAATATTTGAAAACATTTCATGAAGAGAGGATCGAGTTCTTACCCCAGTAGAAGATTCCCCAATGACTAGCTCTTTTGGATGATTTTTTGAGAAGTTCAACACGCTTGGAGGTACATATTCAACTTCATTGGACTTCTCCTCCTCTTCTTTGGACGGTTCCTCTTCGTCGTGCTCCAAAGATGGCAAGAGCTCATCATTTGTACCTGTAGAATGCTTCTCTGCACATGGAATAAACTCATCAAATTTAACATTAATGGACTCTTCAACCTTACTCGATCTTTTATTAAATATTCTATAGGCTTTACTGGTTGAAGAATATCCAAGAAATATTCCTTCATCGCATTTCTCATCAAATTTTCCTAAAGAGTCTTTTGTATTAAGAATAAAACATTTACATCCAAATACTTTAAAATATGATACGTTAGGTTTCTTTTGAAATTATAGTTCATACGGTGTGAGATTTAGAGATGGGCGAAGCATAACTCTATTCATTACATAGCATGATGTGCTTACGGCTTCGGCCCAAAAAGACTTAGGTAATTTATATTCAGATAACATGGTGCGTGCTAGTTCTTGGATTGTCCTATTTTTTCGTTCAACAACACCATTTTGTTGAGGTGTGCGTGGAGCGGAGAACTCATGCTTAATACCTAATATTTCACAAAAAGATTTAAAATTTTCATTTTCAAATTCACCTCCATGATCTGAGCGAATGCATTTTATGTTTAAATCTAGTTCATTTTGAATACGAGTACATAATTTTGAGAATTCGCAAAACACATCAGATTTGGAAGAGAGAAATAAAGTCCAGCAATATCTTGAGAAATCATCTATTAGAATGAAAGTATATATTTTACCACCAAGACTTGCGGTGTTAACGGGACCAAAAAGATCCATATGAATTAATTGTAATGGTTTTGAAGTAGAAATTTTATTTTTGCTTTTAAAAGATGATTTTGTAAATTTTCCTTTTTGGCATGGAGAACATAGTGAAGATAAATTTCCATTCAACTTAGGCAATCCTCTAATCAATTCCCTTTTTGCTAGTTTTAAAATGAGCTTTGTGCTAGCGTGACCTAAACGTCTATGCCATAGTTCTAATTCATCATTTTTGGTTATAAAGCATTTCATAGATGATTTGGAAAGATCATGAAACGAAACTATGTAAACATTGTGAATTCTATGTGTAGTTAGTAACACATCTTTTGTAATAGGATTAACTATTTTGCAAAGATTAGTGCATGATTCAAATAATACGTCTAATCCTTTATCACATAGTTGACTTATAGATATTAAGTTATGTTTTAATCGTTTTACATAAAGCACATTTGAGATAAGAAAAGATTCGTTAACCACTGTACCAACTCCCATGATCCTTCCTTTACCGTTATCACCAAACGTTACAATCCCTCCTTTCTTCTTTTCTAGGCTAAGGAATTTTGCTTTGTTGCCCATCATGTGCTTGGAGCAGCCTGAGTCCAAGTACCACATGTCCTCCATTTCCTTAGCCTTCCTGCAAATCTTGAGAGAAGATGAGAGTAAAGATCTAGATACCCAAGAGGTACCACCCATAGAATAAGTGGAATTCTTAGGTACCCATATTTGTTTTAACGATCGTTGTTTTATATTCCTGTAAGAGCTAGTCGTGTGTCCAAACTTAAGACAATTAGTACACGAGATAAAGGGGGTTGAGACCATTTTCTGAGTTTCTATGTTGCTCTTGCAGTATGATGTTTGAACATTAGAGAAATCGGAAGATTTTTTAACAGTTGAGCTACCACCGGCGTTAGTGGCTAGCGCTGGGCGGTAGGGTTCACTTTTATATCCGACAACAAATTTTCCAGAACCATAACATTGGTTTCCCAAAATCATATCCAGGGATTTTTGACCAATCCCGAATTTTTTTATGGCTATATTGAGGTCATGATTTTGTTTTTTAAGAAAAGTATTTTCTTGAACAATCATAGCACATTTATTTTCAAATCCCTTTTTATTATTTTCAATTTGTAAAAGAGTGGTTTTTAGTTTTCTTTCTAAGTTCCCCTTTTCTTTTGCAATAGTTTTGTTTTGTACGAGGGCCTTAGAAATAGAAACTTCAAGTTCTTTTGTCTTAAATAAAGAGTGCTCACACTCTTGACATGAAACCTTTATCTTTTCAAGGGAAATCAATTTTTTTGTGAGCTTATGATTTTCTTTGATAATAGATTCATTTTCATGATTTAATATAATATTATCTTTTATACTTTGATCATAGGATTTGCAAGTTAAAACAAATTCATCATAGAGTTCTTCGAAAGTAGGAGGAATTACCTCGGTGTCGCTAAGAACACTGGTGTCGTCATCATTGCTTTTTGCCATTAAGCATAAGTTTGCTTCCTCCTCGCTACTTGACTCAGACTCGTTTGACTCTTCAGAGGAAGAATCATCCCAAGTTGTGGCTTTCAGTACTTTCTTCTTCTCTTTTGATTTGTGTTGTTCTTTTTGCTCCTTTTGATACTTTGGGCACTGGCCTCGAATGTGCCCGGTCTTTCTGCAGTGGTAGCACTCTGGTGGAGGTCTTTCTTCTTCATCTTCGTTTCCTTTTTCTTTCCTTGATGAAGAGGAAGATCCCTTTCGTCGAGTATCCTTTTGGAAGTATTTGCGGAATGTGTTCCTTCTTTCCGGATTCCTGATGAACTTCCTGAAGTTCTTCACCAGGAGACCTTCTTCATCTTCATCATCATCTTCGATGCTCTCCTTCTTTGACTTTAGTGCTAGCGCCTTTTTCTTTGGCTCTTTGTTGTATTCATCGTGTTGAATCTGGAGTTCTACCTCATGGGTTTTGAGATTCCCAATAAGGTTCTCGATCTGGAGCGTTCTTAAGTTGTGCGACTCCGAGATGGCTGTCACCTTTGGATTGAACCTTGGAGGTAAGGAACGAAGAATTTTCCTCACCAAGTCCCCGTCTGAGTAGGTCTTTCCAAGTGCCTTTGAAGCATTGACGATCTTGGTGAAGCGGGTGTACATCGAGTTAATGTCCTCTTCGGTATCCATCCTGAATTTTTCATATTCAGATTACAGTTGGAATAGCTTTGCATCTTTCACCTGCGATGTACCTTCATGAGTTACTTCCAATTGATTCCAAATATCATAAGCAGTTGTGCATGCAGAAATTCTATTAAACTCAGTCCTATTTAAAGCGCAATATAAAGCGTTCATTGCTTTAGCATTATTTTTACACCTTAGTTTATCATTGTCATCCCATTTATCTTTAGGTTTTGGTAATGTTGCCTCTCCCACTACAGTTGAAGGAGGAGAGTACCGAACTTCTACCATGTTCCATACTTCTACCTCCATGGTCATAAGAAAACACATCATTCGATTTTTCCAGTAGTTAAAATCTGACCCAGTAAAGAGAGGTGGTCGACTAATCCCTTGACCCTCCAGAAAAGAGAGATTATGAGATGCCATTATTCCCGGTTGTTAAGCGGATTGGAATAAAACCGCTCTGATACCACTTGTTGGATCGGTAGGCGCCCTTAGAGGGGGGGGTGAATAAGGGTTTTAAAACTTTAGTGATATTTTGAAAAGCTTTGTAATAATGCAAGATAAAGACAATAAGAAGTCAAGTAAAACAATTGAAATAAAGGATAAACATGCTTTATTAATATCAAATATGGTTTTACAAAAGTTGACTTCTATAACGATAGAAATCGGTGACGATGAATAGTAAACTCTTTTTGTTTTCTATACCGACTCGCATTCCCACGAATCGGTGGCCCTAGCCTATCCTCCCCGGATTTGGCCTCAAGCCGCTCTAGCCAACCCTTCCCCGGATGTGGCCTCGAGCACCACCTAGACCTAGCCTAGATCTAGTCGCCAACAGGAGGCGAGTTTCCCCCTAAGTCCTACCCAGACCTAGTCGCCAACACGAGGCGATTTCACTAACCGTTTACAAGAAGAATATGAAATGAAAATAAATAAATAAAAAAACTCCCTCTTGATGAACTTCTGAAGTTGGAGACGAAGATCGGATGTAGAGTAAGCGTTGTAGAAGCGGACTTCGTTTGGATCCGGCGTGATGAGATTCTCCTTCAGAAGTTTGCAGAACTTTGGTAGGACATCAACTTTCGGCTAAGATAGCCTCTGAAATTCTAGCACTCTAACTTTCTCTCTAATCTCTGTAATGTCTCTCTGAAATGAGAGAAGAGACGTCATTTTTATAGCCTCAGCGCTAGCGTCTGCGCTAGCGGTACCGCCGGCGCTATCCCATATTAGGACACATTCTGCGTGGCAGAATCTTCAATCCGAGGAAACAATTCTCCCTTGCCTACTGTGCTCCTCGCTATCGCCTGCGCTATCGGATATCGCCTGGCGCTATCTCCTTCTATAAGTTCTCCCGGCAATTTCGCTTTAAGCCAATATTTCGTCGAACAGGAATTCGTCGAACGCCGCTAAGAGTTTGTCAAACGACAGCTAGCACCTGCGCTAGTACTAGCGCGCCGCGGTAGAGTAAGCAGTTCGTCGAGCGCAAGTTTGCATCTCATCGGTTTTCCATCCCAGCGGTTTCTTCTCAGCAGTTTTGTTTTGTCTCAGCGGTTCCTTAGCGCTAGCGGTACCGCCGGCGCTAGTAGGAGTGTTGGATTTGATGGCTCACATTTGGAGGCAACCTTCTTATGTAATCCTTGAGTCATGTGGACTTTGTTATCCTGCACACTTAAACACACAAGATCAAATACACATAGGTTTTGTAATTCTCAAACCTAGGAGATGCAGAAGACCATGTTCCAACAATCCTAAGTAATAACATCATATAATTGAAACAGATCAGTTGTACTTTCTGAATCAAAGTTTTAGACAATAGTAGAGCTTAACACGTTCACTCAAATACAAAAAACTAGTTCTAAGACAAATCAAAAAGAGAAACATCTAACAGGAAAACAAACAAACTCCTTGAAGGCACTCCACGACTTAAAGTGGAATATTGCTGAGAACTCCAGGCGGCAGTGCAGCAATCTCCTGTTGAAAGAGGATACAAAAAATGATTGAAATTAGAGGGGTCAATCGAAGAAATGGAAGAGGAGAAGTCGTGTAGAATGGAGATGGTCAGAAGATGATACCTATTTTAGCTCTTGCCATCGACGAGGGATGCAATCTAGGTCAAGCATGATATCCAATAATGGTTGAATGGAGAAGTCGTCGTTGACGAGGGATGCAATCGACGACCAAGAAGCAAGAGCACTGGAGCGGCCTTCTTGGTCGAGCGTGAAAAGTGCGGAAGCGGCGGACAAAGTGAAGGCGCCTGGCCGCGTCAGACTGGATGGAGATCGGAAGAGGCGAGATCGCCCGAGCCCGGCAAGGCGTCTGGCGGCGACAGCGGTGGAGGCGAACGAGTGGAGCAAGGTCGTGAGAGAGCTCGGGAAAAGGAGAGTTGTAGATTGGGAAAAGGAGAGAGCTGGGGAAGAATGTCACGGACTAAAGTCGTGGAAATAATTGGACTGAATATATTTAAAATGAATTTTAAATATTTTCAGTCAAATAAAGTTTACGGGAGTGAGGCCCGACCAGAGGGCGCCGGGTTCCTCTCCGGTACGAGGGGGAAAGAAGGGGGGAGAGAAAAAAAAGAGGGGGAGGAGAAAAAAGGGGGGAGCGACCATCAAATCCGCGTACTGGCCGTCAAAAAATTGGGGTCCATTTCCTATGACTAATTTTAACAAAAGATGAAACAAAACAAAAGAGAAGGCATTAACATGGGCATTCAAGATCTATAATGGCGGCTCTGAGATCATTTTATTTCAAGCAGACTTTTCAAAATCGAAGATAAAACATGCTCAATGTATAGCAAAACTTTAAGGCAGGGTTCTAATTCATTTTTAGATACTTGATCAAAAGATATTCTAAACGTTCTCACCATTTTTAGATACTTGATCAAAAGATATTCTAAATGTTCTCACCATTTTTACATACTTAAAGGCAGAGTTCCTCTCTGGTTTTGGCGACGATTTTCTAAACGGCGCAAAGGCGTCGTGACATAATACGTTGCGTAACAATCCGCGACGTTTTTTTGACAAGCGTCGCTAAAGACGATAATGCAACGACAGCGTTTAAACATTAAAATATCGCTATTTGTCCACAATGATTTTTAAAAAACGTTGCTAAAATTAGCCACGTTTGTTGAAAAAAAACATTGCTAACTGTGCCATGTTTTAAATAAAAACGTGGCCGCCAAAGATGATGAATTAAAAAAAATATTTTTTATCACAACAAAAACAGTCATTTAAATAGCATTAAATAAAGTGTAAACATTTGGATGAAGAGCAACATAATTATAATATTCAATAAATAATTTACACAAAATATTGTTATAAATAAATTACTACAAGGATATATGTTATCTTTCACTAGGTTACTTCACCATATGTTCCAAACTTCCAATACAATTTATGTACAATGTTCTAGCAATGATACAAACTACTAAAAAATCTCATTTTCTTGACTATTCCATCTTCACCCCATGCCTGAGAGTAGTGTCTTCTTGGAGTGATCAACGTTACGTTATTGCGATATGTATTGAACTTTCTTGTTCACGTGTCCTAACTGCATCTTCATCCAACAAACCCCTATTGCAAATCATGAACAAACATATTCTCATGTTGTTATTGTTAACGACGACGAAGAATCTAAAAATAATATCCAAGCTAGGAAGATCAATCAACTAGCAAGATTGGCAAAAGAGCTCAAAAATATTGATAGACATCTTCCTTGCAGCGAAAATCACATTTTAACAGCAGGAGAACATAATGAAGTCACAAAGACCAGGTCATAGAATCTCATTAAACGAAACATCATAATTTTTATGCTTGAAGTGGAGGAGAAAAGAAATTATTAACACTTAGAGATCTGCTTTTAGATCTATAGACTGGCTGAAGGATCAAAATAACAAAGTCATTCTCACCATTGATTGTATTATATACCTTTGCAACCAATACATATTATTTTTAAAACTTGATCCAAGATCGGGGGAGGAAATAATTCTTTTCAAAAGCACCTGAGACACCAACCTCTGCTTCATCTTTGCCAATAGCTCCTCTTGACCCAATCCCTGGATTCCCAGATCAATAGCTTCTTCCGTGTGTTGTCCATGCCCGTGACACGCAATCGTGACAGAAGATGCCAACTCCTCTAGTTGTCTGTCACACCAATTTGTCAATTAATAACTCTCAAAGGAGAGACAATTAAGGAATATGCTGAATTTTTTTTTGTTTTCCGCTACGTCAGCAAAGGAAAAGATGTCATTTTTGTTATTACACTTGAAGTTTGTTTGAATATTTGATTATTATCTGAAGTAGATCTACTAATCTTGTCAAACTCAATGTGAGCCTCACTCTTCTCATATGCCTTCTGGTTTAGCATTCTTCTACTTTCTTCTCGACCAAACAAAAATATATTTTTCTCATTATCATGCTCCCCAAGGTTCTCTGCAGCATTATGTTTATAATCTGTACAGGTTGATGATATTGGCTTTTTTCCATTGTTTAAAGCATCATCCAAGCTTATCACTATTTTATTTGGAGTTATTTTCCTTGTCATGGATTGAGTTGCAGGTCTCCTAACAGTTGGAAGAATCTGTGAATGCTCTTACCATACAAAAAGGCTCGTCGAAATCAATCAAAGATTCTTTATTAAGTAGTATCAGGAAGATCATCAGTGAGGTGTGTTTTCCCATGCTACACTTAAAGTTGAATCTAGTCTTCACTTTTTTAAAATTCGCACTTCATGAATCAATATTTACCCTTTTGAAAACCAGCTTATCCAATGTCAAATTATTTTGGTTTGTTGATGAAATTTACTGAAAGTGAAACATTTTTGTTTTTTGTAAGGCAAACAAAGAAAATGTGGCTTTCAACTCTAAAGTTGAGGCGCAACGTTGAGGCGCATAATCAATCAATGTGTGATGATCACTCAGTTAATAAACTGAATGATGCATTTGGTGAAGCTTACGAGCGCACAAACAGGGCAATAGTTGGAGTGTTTGGAAACATTGACTCGAGTTGTGTTCATCGTTGTGGCGGTGGAGCTTTATCAGCAAAAGACATAACTTCATGGAAGAAAATTTTTGAATCTTACATGGAAAATTTGCTTCTAGGCGGGATATATGATTGTTTACTTCAAACAATTACGGCAGCTGTATGTTACCAACTAAAATCTG
Source organism: Dactylorhiza incarnata (assembly GCA_033032865.1). Taxonomy (NCBI): domain Eukaryota; kingdom Viridiplantae; phylum Streptophyta; class Magnoliopsida; order Asparagales; family Orchidaceae; genus Dactylorhiza; species Dactylorhiza incarnata. The sequence goes on along the minus strand of JAWHQI010000420.1, from coordinate 1,493,425 downwards.
CATCGAGCTGTTTTTTATGGAAATAACTTGGAGTAATTAAACACATACCAATAAAAGGTCTGCTTCCACAACATCTCAAAAGCTTCTACCAACTGAATAAATTATTTTCATCATAAGAAAGAGAACCCTTAAAAAGCATAATAGTTAATAAATCTGAAATAAGATCCGCAGTATCACTAAGAAGAACTTTTCTCCTAAATAGAAAATCCATCACCAAAAACTCCCGTGATAACTTCTATTTTATACTACCCTGATGGAAGAAACATGCTTCTTAAACGAGGATCAACAATTGCGAACAGCCTGCAAAGAAAGAAACATGTGGAAAACAAAATGGGCATGGATGACCTCAATTATAATATATACAACTAAAATGTTATTCAAGCAAATACATTTCTCTCTTTCTGACGTTAATTAATCATATTGTTTTCTACTTCCTAGCATAATCCTTACCAAATCAGCCATCAATTTAAAGCATGTTGTCAAGCAATGTTAAGAAAATGTAGCTACTGAAGAAGACCATGAGTAATGGTGACAAAGAAAATCAGATTGTAGTCGACTTGATGAAAAGGAGCGCATTTTGAATCTTCATTAAAAGGACCGTGCTGCTTTTGAAATAGTTGCCCAAGAAGATCGTGCTACGAACCTGCGACTCACTTTACCAAAAACATCAAAACCTTATGACTTGCTACAGTGAAATTTGATGATGATGATAAACTCTCACATGATTGCTACATCTTGAATAAAGTATAATATTTAGCTAGCAAGTTCATTGACATAGACAGAAAAACCAACTAATGTTTAGAGAACAGCCAACTCATTAAAACAACAATATTGGATTGGGTTTGGTACTACATGTTTTACATAACCATTTCTTAGGTGCAAGTTACAACCACAAGCTTCTCCTTTTTATCTATAATTATCAACTGAGTAAAACACAACCATGATTAAATGAGGAATTAAATCAGACTTAACAACCAAGGTGGATGAGTTTGAAGCAGTATATGAGCTTTGTGATATAAAAAATTTACACCACATCCTAATTAACAACATCATACAATTGAAACAGATTAGTTGTACTTTCTGAATCAAAGTTTTAGACAATAGTAGAGCTTAACACGTTCACACAAAAACAAAAAACTAGTTCTAAGACAAATCAAAAAGAGAAACATCTAACAGGAAAACAAACAAACTCCTTGAAGGCACTCCACGACTGAAAATGGAATATTGCTGAGAACTCCAGGCGGCAGTGTAGCAATCTCCTGTTGAAAGAGGATACAAAAAATAATTGAAATTAGTGGGGTCAATCAAAGAAATGGAAGAGGAGAAGTCGTGTAGAATGGAGATGGTCAGAAGATGATACCTGTTTCAGCTCTTGCCATCGACGAGGGATGCAATCGACGACCAGGAAGCAAGAGCGCTGGAGCAGCCTTCTTGGTCGAGCGTGAAAAGTGCGGAAGCGGCGGACCAAGTGAAGGCGCCTGGCCGCGTCAGAGTGGATGGAGATCTAAAGAGGCGAGATCGCCCGAGCCCGGTGAGGCATCTGGAGACGGTGGCGGTGGAGGCGAGCGAGTGGAGCAAGGTCGTGAGAGAGCTCGGGAAAAGGATAGCTGGAGATCGGGAAAAGGAGAGAGATGGGGAAGAATGTCGCGGACTAAAGTCATGGAAATAATTGGACTAAATATATTTAAAATGAATTTTAAATATTTTCAGTCAAATTAAGTTTACGGGAGTGAGGCCCGACCGAGGGGGCCACAGGGTTCCTCTCCGGTACGAGGGGGAAAGAAGGGGGGAGAGACAAAAAAGAGGGGGAGGAGAAAAAAAGGGGGAGCGACCATCAAATTCGCGTACTGGCCGTCAAAAAATTGGGGTCCGTTTCCTATGACTAATTTTTACAAAAGATGAAGCAAAACAAAGGAGAAGGCATTAACATGGGCATTCAAGATCAATAATGGCGACTCTGAGATCATTTTATTTCAAGCATACTTTTCAAAATCGAAGATAAAACATGCTCAATGTATAGCAAAACTGTAAGGCAGGGTTGCAATTCATTTTTAGATACTTGATCAAAAGATATTCTAAACGTTCTCACCATTTTTAGATACTTGATCAAAAGATATTCTAAATGTTCTCACCATTTTTAGATACTTTAAGGCAGGGTTCCTCTCCGGTTTTGGCGATGGTTTTCTAAACGGCGCAAAGGCGTCGTGACATAATACGTCGCGTAAGAATCCGCGGCGTTTTTTTGACAAGCGTCGCTAAAGACGATAATGCAACGACAGCGTTTAAACATTAAAACATCGCTATTTGTCCGCCACGATTTTAAAAAATGTTGCTAACATTAGCCACGTTTGTTGAAAAAAAAACTTTGCTAACTGTGCCACGTTTTAAATAAAAACGTGGCCAAAGATGATGAATTAAAAAAATATATTTTTTATCACAACAAAAATAGTGATTTAAATAGCATTAAATAATGTGTAAACATTTGGTTGAAGAGCAACATAATTATAATATTCAATAAAAAATTTAAACAAAATATTGTTATAAATAAATTACTACAAGGATATATGCTATCTTTCACTAGGTTACTTCAGCATATGTTTCAAACTTCCAATACAATTTATGTACAATGTTCTAGCAATGATACAAACTACTAAAAAAAATCTCATTTTCTTGATTATTCCATCTTCACCCCATGCCTGAGAGTAGTATCTTCCGAGAGTGATCAACGCTACGTTATTGCGATATGTATTGAACTTTCTTGTTCACATGTCCTAATTGCATCTTCGTCCACCAAACCCCTATTGCAAATCATGAACAAACATATTATCATGCTGTTAATGTTAACGACGACGAAGAATCTAAAAATAATATCCAAGCTAGGAAGATCAATAAACTAGCAAGATTGGAAAAAGAGCTCAAAAATATTGATAGACATCTTCCTTGCAGCGAAAATCACATTTTAACAGCAGGAGAACATAATGAAGTCACAAAGACCAGGTCATAGAATCTCATTAAATGGCACATCGTAATTTTTATGCTTGCAGTTGAGGAGAAAAGAAATTATCAACACTAAGAGATCTGCTTTTAGATCTATAGACTGGCTGAAGGATCAAAATAACAAAGTCATTCTCACCATTGATTGTACGATATACCATAGCAATCAATACATATTTTTCTTAAAAATTGATCCAAGACTAAGGGGAGGAAATAATTTCGTTCTAAAGCACCTGAGACACCAACCTCTACTTCATCTTTGCCAATAGCTCCTCTTGACCCAATCCCTGGATTCCCAGATCAATAGCTTCTTCTGTGTTATGTCCATGCCCGTGACACGCAATCGTGATGGAAGACGCCAACTCCTCTAGTTGTTTGTCACACCGATTTGTCTATTAATAACTCTCAAAGGAGAGACAAGCCTCACTCTTCTCATATGCCTTCTGGTTTAGCATTCTTCTACTTTCTTCTCGACCAAACAGAAATACATTTTTCTCATTATCATGCTCCCCAAGGTTCTCTGCAGCATTATGTTTATAATCTGAACAGGTTGATGATATTGGTTTTTTTTTCACTGTTTAAAGCATCATCCAAGCTTCTCACTATTTTATTTGGAGTTCTTTTCCTTGTCATGGAATGAGTTGCAGGTCGACGAATCAATCAAAGATTCTTATTAAGTAGTATCAGGAAGATCATCAGTGAGGTGTGTTTTCCCATGCTACACTTAAAGTTGAATCTAGTCTTCATTTTTTTTAAAATTCGCACTTCATGAATCAATATTTACTCTTTTGAAAACAAGCTTATCCAATGTCAAATTATTTTAGTCTGTTGATGAAATTTACTGAAAGTGAAACATTTTTGTTTTCTGTAAGGCAAACAAAGAAATGTGGCTTTCAACTCTGAAGTTGAGGCGCATAATCAATCAATGTGTGATGATCACTCAGTTAATAAACTGAATGATGCATTTGGTGAAGCTTACGAGCGCACAAACAAGGCAATAGTTTGAGTGTTTGGAAACATAGACTCGAGCTGTGTTCATCGTTTTGGCGGTGGAGCTTTATCAGCAAAAGACATAACTTCATGGGAGAAAATTTTTGAATCTTACATGGAAAATCTGCATCTAGACGGCATATATGATGGTTTACTTCAAACAATTACCTCAGCTGTATGTTACCAACTAAAATCTGCATCGAGTTGTTTTGTATGGAAATAACTTGGAGTAATTAATCACATACCAATAGAAGGTCTGCTTCCACAATATCTCAAAAGCTTCTACCAACTGAATAAATTATTTTCATCATAAGAAAGAGAACCCATAAAAAGCATAATAGTTAATAAATCTGAAATAAAACCCGCGGTATCACTAAGAAGAACTTTTCTCCTAAATAGAAAATCCATCACAAAAAACATCCTTCAGAAAAAAAGTGTCAAACTCTGTAAAACTCCAGTGATAACTTCTATTTTATACTACCCTAATGGAAGAAACATGCTTCTTAAACGAGGATCAACAATTGCGAATAGCCTGCAAAGAAAGAAACATGTGGAAAACAAAATGGGCATGGATGACCTCAATTATAATATATACAACTAAAATGTTATTCAAGTTAAGACATTTCTCTCTTTCTGACGTTAATTAATCATGTTGTTTTCTACTTCCTAGCATAATCCTTACCAAATCAGCCCTCAATTTAAAGCATGTTATTAAGCAATGTTAAAAAATGTAGCTACTGAAGAAGACCATGAGTAATTATGACAAAGAAAATCAGATTGTCGTCGACTTGTTGAAAAGGAGCGCATTTTGAATCTTCGTTTAAAGGACCGTGCGGCTTTTGAAATAGTTGCCCAAGAAGATCGTGCTTCGAACCTGCGACTCACTTCACCAAAAACATCAAAACCTTTTGATTTGCTACAGTGAAAGTTGATGATGATGATGAACTCTCACATGATTGCTACATCTTGAATAAAGTATAATATTTAGCAAGCAAGTTCATTGACATAGACAGAAAAACCAACTAATGTTTAGAGAACAACCAACTCATTAAAACAAAAATATTGGATTGCGTTTGGTACTACATTTTTATATAACCATTTCATAGGTGCAAGTTACAACCACAAGCTTCTCTTTTTTATTTATAATTATCAACTGAGTAAAACATAAACCTGGTTTAATGAGGAATTAAATCAGACTTAACAACCAAGGTGGATGAGTTTGAAGCAGAATATGAGCTTTGTGATATAAAGAATTTACACCACATCCTAAGTAACAACATCATAAAATTGAAACAGATCAGTTGTACTTTCTGAATCAAAGTTTTAGACTATAGTAGAGCTTAACACGTTCACTCAAAAACAAAAAACTAGTTCTAAGACAAATCAAAAAGAGAAACATCTAACATGAAAGCAAACAAACACCTTGAAGGCACTCCACGACTGAAAATGGAATATTGCTGAGAACTCCAGGCGGCAGTGCAGCAATATCTTGTTGAAAGAGGATACAAAAAATGATTGAAATTAGAGGGGTCAATCGAAGAAATGGAAGAGGAGAAGTCGAGTAGAATGGAGATGGTCAGAAGATGATACCTATTTCAGCTCTTGCCATCGACAAGGGACGCAATTTAGGTCAAGCATGATAGCCGATAATGGCTGAATGGAGAAGACGCAGTCGACGAGGGATACAATCGACGACCAGGAAGCAAGAGCGCTGGAGCAGCCTTCTTGGTCGAGCGTGAAAAGTGCGGAAGCGGCTGACCAAGTGAAGGAGCCTGGCCACGTTAGACTGGATGGTGATCGGAAGAGGCGAGATCGCCCGAGCCCGGCGAGGCGTCTGGCGACGGCGGCGGTGGAGGCGAGCGAGTGGAGCAAGGTCGTGAGAGATCTCGGGAAAAGGAGAGCTGGAGATCGGGAAAATGAGAGAGCTGGGGAAGAATGTCGCGGACTAAAGTTGTGGAAATAATTGGATTGAATATATTTAAAATGAATTTTAAATATTTTCTGTCAAATTAAGTTTACGGGAGTGAGGCCCGACTGAGGGGGCATAGGGTTCCTCTCCGGTACGAGGGGGAAAGAAGGGGGGAGAGAGAAAAAAAAAGAGGGGGAGGATAAAAAAGGGGGGAGCGACCATAAAATTCGCGTACTGGCCGTCAAAAAATTGGGGTCCATTTCCTATGACTAATTTTAACAAAAGATGAAGCAAAACAAAGGAGAAGGCATTAACATGGGCATTCATGATCTATAATGGCGGCTCTGAGATCATTTTATTTCAAGCAGACATTTCAAAATCGAAGATAAAACATGATCAATGTATAACAAAACTTAAAGGCAGGGTTGCAATTCATTTTTAGATACTTGATCAAAAGATATTCTAAACGTTCTCACCATTTTTTGATACTTGATCAAAAGATATTCTAAACGTTCTCACCATTTTTAGATACTTTAAGGCAGGGTTCCTCTCCAGTTTTGGCGATGGTTTTCTAAACGGCGCAAAGGCGTCGTGACATAATACGTCGCGTAGCAATCCGCGATGTTTTTTTGACAAGCGTCGCTAAAGATGATAATGCAACGATAGCGTTTAAACATTAAAACATCGCTATTTGTCCGCCATGATTTTTAAAAAACGTTGCTAACATTAGCCACGTTTGTTGAAAAAAAAAACATTGTTAACTGTGCCACGTTTTAAATAAAAAACGTGGCCAAAGATGATCAATTAAAAAAATATATTTTTTATCACAACAAAAACAGTGATTTAAATAGCATTAAATAATGTGTAAACATTTGGTTGAAGAGCAACATAATTATAATATTCAATAAAAAATTTACACAAAATATTGTTATAAAAAATTACTACAAGGATATATGCTATCTTTCACTAGGTTACTTCACCATATGTTCCAAACTTCCAATACAATTTATGTACAATGTTCTAGCAATGATACAAAGTACTAAAAAAAATCTCATTTTCTTGATTATTCCATCTTCACCCCATGCCTGAGAGTAGTATCCTCTAAGAGTGATCAACGTTACGTTATTGCGATATGTATTGAACTTTCTTGTTCACATGTCCTAACTGCATCTTCGTCCACCAAACCCCTATTGCAAATCATGAACAAACATATTCTCATGCTGTTATTGTTAATGACATCTTCCTTGCAAGCTAGGAAGATCAATCAACTAGCAAGATTGGCAAAAGAGCTCAAAGAAATTGATAGACATCTTCCTTGCAGCGAAAATCACATTTTAACAGCAGGAGGACATAATGAAGTCACAAAGACCAGGTCATAGAATCTCATTAAACAGCACATCGTAATTTTTATGCTTGAAGTTGAGGAGAAAAGAAACAATTAACACTAAGAGATCTGCTTTTATATCTATAGAATGGCTGAAGGATCAAAATAATAAAGTAATTCTCACCATTGATTGTACTATATACCTTTGCAATCAATACATATTTTTCTTAAAACTTGATCCAAGACCGGGGGGGAATAATTCCGTTCTAAAGCACCTGAGACACCAACCTCTACTTCATCTTTGCCAATAGCTCCTCTTGACCCAATCCCTGGATTCCCAGATCAATAGCTTCTTCCGTGTGATGTCCATGCCCGTGACATGCAATCGTGATGGAAGACGCCAACTCCTCTAGTTGTCTGTCACACCAATTTGTCTATTAATAACTCTCAAAGGAGAGACAATTAAGGAATATGCTGATTTTTTTTTGTTTTCTGCTACGTCAGCAAAGGAAAAGATGTCCTTTTCGTTATTACACTTGAAGTTTGTTTGAATATTTGATTATTATCTGAAGTAGATCTACTAATCTTGTCAAACTCAATGTGAGCCTCACTCTTCTCATATGCATTCTGTTTTAGCATTCTTCTACTTTCTTCTCGACCAAACAAAAATACATTTTTCTCATTATCATGCTCCCCAAGGTTCTCTGCAGCATTATGTATATAATCTGAACAGGTTAATGATATTGGTTTTTTTTTTCATTGTTTAAAGCATCATCCAAGCTTCTCACTATTTTATTTGGAGTTCTTTTCCTTGTCATGGAATGAGTTGCAGGTCTCCTAACAGTTGGAAGAATCTGTGAATCCTCTTACCATACAAAAAGGCTCATCGAAATCAATCAAAGATTCTTTATTAAGTAGTATCAGGAAGATCATCAGTGAGGTGTGTTTTCCCATGCTACACTTAAAGTTGAATCTAGTCTTCATTTTTTTTTAATTCGCACTTCTTGAATCAATATTTACGCTTTTGAAAACAAGCTTATCATATGTCAAAATATTTTAGTCTGTTGATGAAATTTTACTGAAAGTGAAACATTTTTGTTTTCTGTAAGGCAAACAAAGAAAATGTTGCTTTCAACTCTGAAGTTGAGGCTCATAATCAATCAATGTGTGAGGATCACTCAGTTAATAAACTGAATGATTCATTTGGTGAAGCTTACGAGAGCAAAAACAAGGCAATAGTTGGAGTGTTTGGAAACATAGACTCGAGCTGTGTTCATTGTTGTGGCGGTGGAGCTTTATCATCAAAAGACATAACTTCATGGAAGAAAATTTTTGAATCTTACATGGAAAATCTGCAACTATACGGGATATATGATGGTTTACTTCATACAATTACCGCAGATGTATGTTACCAACTAAAATCTGCATCGAGTTGTTTTGTATGGAAATAACTTGGAGTAATTAATCACATACCAATAGAAGGTTTGCTTCCACAACATCTCAAAAGCTTCTAACAACTGAATAAATTATTTTCATAATAAGAAAGAGAACCCAAAAAAGCATAATAGTTAATAAATCTGAAATAAAACCTGCGGTATCACTAAGAAGAACTTTTCTCCTAAATAGAAAATCCATCACAAAAAACATCCTTCAGAAAAAAGAGTCAAACTCTGTAAAACTCTAGTGATAACTTATATTTTATACTACCCTGAGTGAAGAAACATGCTTCTTAAAGGAGGATCAACAATTGCGAACAGCCTACAAAGAAAGAAACATGTGGAAAAGAAAATGGGCATGGATGACCTCAATTATAATATATACAACTAAAATGTTATTCAAGCTAAGACATTTCTCTCTTTCTGACGTTAATTAATCATGTTGTTTTCTACTTCCTAGCATAATCCTTACCAAATCAGCCCTCAATTTAAAGCATGTTGTCAAGCAATGTTAAAAAAAATGTAGCTACTGAAGAAGACCATGAGTAATGGTGACAAAGAAAACCAGATTGTCGTCGACTTGATGAAAAGGAGCGCATTTTGAATCTTCATTAAAAGGACTGTGCTGCTTTTGAAATAGTTGCCCAAGAAGATCATGCTACGAACCTGCGACTCACTTTACCAAAAACATCAAAACCTTTTGATTTGCTACAGTGAAAGTTGATGATGATGATGAACTCTCACATGATTGCTACATCTTGAATAAAGTATAATATTTAGCAAGCAAGTTCATTGACATAGACGGAAAAACCAACTAATGTTTAGAGAACATCCAACTCATTAAATTAACAATATTGGATTGGGTTTGGTACTACATTTTTTACATAACCATTTCTTAGGTGCAAGTTACAACCACAAGCTTCTCTTTTTATCTATAATTATCAACTGGGTAAAACATAAACCTGATTAAATGAGGAATTAAATCAGACTTAACAACCAAGGTGGATGAGTTTGAAGTAGAATATGAGCTTTGTGATATAAAAAATTTACACCACATCCTAAGTAACAACATCATACAATTGAAACAGATCAGTTGTACTTTCTGAATCAAAGTTTTAGACAATAGTAGATCTTAACACGTTCACTCAAAAACAAAAAACTAGTTCTAAGACAAATCAAAAAGAGAAACATCTAACAGGAAAACAAACAAACACCTTGAAGACACTCCACGACTGAAAATGGAGTATTGCTGAGAACTCCAGGCGGCAGTGCATCAATCTCCTGTTGAAAGAGGATACAAAAAATGATTGAAATTAAAGGGGTCAATCGAAGAAATGGAAGAGGAGAAGTCGAGTAGAATGGAGATGGTCAGAAGATGATACCTATTTCAGCTCTTGCCATCGACGAGGGACGCAATCTAGGTCAAGCATGATAGCCGATAATGGCTGAATGGAGAAGACACCGTCGACGAGGGATGCAATCGACGACCAGGAAGCAAGAGCGCTAGAGTGGCTTTCTTGGTCGAGCGTGAAAAGTGCGGAAGCGGCGGACCAAGTGAAGGCGCCTGGCCGCGTCAGACTGGATGGAGACCGGAAGTGGCGAGATCGCCCGAGCCCGACGAGGCGTCTGGCGACGGCGGCGGTGGAGGCGAGCGAGTGGAGCAAGGTCGTGAGAGAGCTCGGGAAAAGGATAGCTGGAGATCAGGAAAAGGAGAGAGATGGGGAAGAATGTCGCGGACTAAAGTCATGTAAATAATTGGACTGAATATATTTAAAATGAATTTTAAATATTTTCAGTCAAATTAAGTTTATGGGAGTGAGGCCCAACCGGAGGGGGGCCCGCCGGGTTCCACTCTGGTATGAGGGTGAAAGAAGGGGGGAGGGGGTGTTGGATCTTACGGCGCCCTTAGAGGGGGTGAATAAGGGAATAAAAATTTCTTTCTTATAATTTTATGAAAATTACTAAATTGTTTTATAATATGAGAAAGGCAAAATGACAATTTAGCAAATCTGTGAGAATATTATAATAACCAAGTTTAGAAACAAGTATTAAATTGTTTTATGATGAAAGAGATTGAACTAAACAATTTAGATAAAGTAATTAGAATTGAAAACTTTGTAACCAATATTTATAGATTATGCCAAATGATAGAAATCAAGTAAACACAAATAGAGACATGATTGTATTTAAATAAAAAGGTGTTTACATAAATTTGATTTCAATATCGCTAGAAATCGGAGGCGTACAAATGTAAATATCTTTTCCTTTTCTATACCGACTTGTATCCCCACAAACCGGTTGGCTTTAGCCTATCCTTCCCCGGATATGGCCTCAAGCCGCTCTAGCCAATCCTTCCCCGGATATGGCCTCGCGCCCCCTAGATCTAATCACCTAGAACTAGTCGCCAACACAAGGCGAATTACTCCCTAAGTCCTACCCAGACCTAGTCGCCAACACAAGGCGAATTCTCTAAACGGTTACAAAGAAAGTATGGAATGAAAAATAAAGATGACAATAATAAGAACTCCCTATATGAGATTTCTGAAGATGAGGATGAAGGATCGATGTAGTATGAGTGAGGTCAAAGCGATCGTCCTTCGGATGAAGCATGATGTAGTCCTCCTCCAGAATTCTCTTTAAGCTTTTAGTGGGAGATCCATCTTCGGCAGCATAACAACAATAGAATTGTGGCACTTGCAACCTCTCTGGGATGGATAGCCAAAACAAGAAGCAAAGCTGCAATATATAGAACTTCTCGCTAGCGCCTGCGGTAGCACCTAGCGCCTGCGGTAGCGTTCGTGTGGAGCGGTTGCGAAACCGTCGGCGGCGTGGCGCTGTGCACGAACTTGAGATAGCGCCAGGCGGTAGCACTTGCGAAACCGTCGGCGGCGTGGCAGAACAAACTTTTGTCGAACGGAATCTTCGTCGAACGAAATTTTCGTCGAACGAAAATTTTTGTCGAACGGAGGTTCAAGTTCGTCGAATGGAATTTTCGTCGAACGAAACTTTCGTCGAATGGAATATTTGTCGAACGAAATTTTTGTCGAAAGAAATTTTCGTCGAACGGAGCTTCAAGTTCGTCAAACGGAAATTTTTGGCGAATGCAGTTTTTGTCGAACGCAGGCAAGTTCGTCGAACGGAACCTGAGGTAGCGCCTGGCGGTAGCTCTAACGCTGGCGGTAGTGCATTCTTCCAGTTTTTTGATTTCAGTTGTTTTCTACCTGTGGAGTATTGCACCTATAGTTCCTACACACTATAAACACAAGACAAGCAAGATCAAATACAATTTGGGATTTGTTATTCTCAAACAAAGGGATGTGACACACATGTCCAACAATCTCCCCCTTTTGATAATAACAAATCCACTTAGCAAGAAATCAACAATAGTGTTTATAGTATAGGATAAGCAAGATGATAGTGCAACTATAGTATATGATAAGCATGATAATGTGCATACTCCCCCTATCTTAATGATCCCCCTACATAAATGCAATTTATGTTTTACTCCCCCTAAATGGATTATTCTCCCCTTAATCTTCTATATTTCTCCTATATAGATTTCTTCAATTAATCTTCCCCTTTTGGTATTATCAAAAGAAGGTGGGGTGAGGGTAGTAAGGAGGCATTTCTTATAAATGATAAAGCATGATCGAGCTTTTGTAATATAGATAATGATAAAGATTTTAAGCATAGTATATAAGAGATTTCAAATAAAATGATAAGAGTTGTAAGCAAGCGGAAGATTATAAGAAACATCTTTTTGTAAGTATGAAAAGCATAAGTAAAAATATGAGTTTTAGTTCAAAATTGAAAGATGTTTTAACCATTTTTTCATAGAGATACCAAGCATGAAATGAACATATCAAAGAGAGATTATACTACAATGTTATTTAAGTTTAAGTTCAAGAGATACCAAAACATTGTAGAGAGCATGCTAGGTTATCTAGTGCATTTTTATATAAAGAGTAGTATAGATAAAGCATTAGAATCCAATACTCATGAGAAGAAGTGTTATGAAAGAGAATGATGTGCACATAAGTGTATTTTGGGCAATGTTAACAATTGATTTAAATCAACAAAATACAAGACATATGTAAAGTAAAGTGCACAATAAAACACAAGTAAATTACTTTCACAAACTTTTTATGCACGTAATTTTTAACAAAGTGGTGTAATAACCAAGGTTTGCACAAGACACTTTACTATTCTTTCCAAGGTGCTCAACCTCACAATGCTTATGAAGACTTATCAGGAGGTTCAAGTAGTGCTTGGTGGAGTTATATTTGTCTACATATATAATTCTTTGTTCATATTTGTGAGACAACATTCTCTGAATACACTTGTTTTGCAAACCCAAATTTTTAACTTAACCACTTTTCTAAATTTCATTAGTGCAATTCAAATGTAGTGTAGGCAATAAACTTATGCAAGTTTTAATTCATTATACAAATACAATACACAAGCAAGCATTTTTAGATTTAAACAACACATGTTGATTACCAAAATAAGTGAGTGAAAGGTATCATTATCAATCATAATACATGTACTTATACTTAGAGGCATGCTAAGCTTGATTCTACACATATTTTTCAATACAATTGATACACTTTAAATAGATATATCAAAGCATGATAAACAAAACAATGTTCATAGTAATTTGAAGGAATAAATTTTAACATTGTAAATAAGTCTAAATAATAGAATTCATTCATGCTTGATATTAGCAATAAAGATCATACAGTTTTTTTGTTGTTTTGAAAATTTTTTAATGAAATAAACACAGAAAAATCACACAAACATATTTTTGTATTTTTGAATTTTGAATTTTTGTAGTTGATTTTCCATAATATAAATAAAACAGAAAACCATAAAAACATATTTTTGTATTTTTGAATTTTGAAATTTTATAATTGATTTTCCATAATAAAAACAGAAAATCTCAAAAACATATTTTTTGTATTTTTGAATTTTGAACTTTTATAGTTGTTTTTTTTCATAATATGAATAAAACAAAAATAACAAAAGTCAGAAACACAATAAATATGTAGTGCATATGAACTAACATATTTTTATAGATTTTTAAAAATTTTAAAACACAGAAAAATCAGACACCCACGCTAGCACCGGCGCTAACGATAGCGCTGGAAACAGTACTTGATTTTTTGAGAATTTTAAAAATCTGATTTTTGATATTTATTAAGTGTCCTTAGAGTAGTCTTATGCAAAAAATTTGTAATTTTTGGAGATGTCTTGATTGCTCAAATTTGCTTAAAACTATAGATTTTCAAATACATGTGTTTTACAAAAACATTTAAGCTCAAAAAGATAAATTATGCAAACACAAGAGGACATTTTTTTTATTAAACAACCCAAAATATGCATGATTTAAGTGATAAGTAAATAAAATGATCATGCAAAGAGTAATATAAGTATGTCCTAAGATTAAAGACTACCCCGACTAAAATGTCTACACCCTAGCCCCGTACTAAGTGACAGATGGGCATGAGGAGCTGTACACATGACGTAGGTTGGGGTGTTAGTCCCATATGCACACACTAAAAACACTCAACCTAGCACTCTTTCCCCCAGTGCCTCGCAAGGCCCCACTGGAACCCTCCCCAGTTAAGGACAAGACATGACTTAGAGGTTAGTTCTCTAATGCATACAACCCTATGCCCCCGCTATTGTGAGATATGAAGTCATGGGTGAAATAATCTTTTGGACAACCTATGCTTTTAAATCTAAGGGTTGATATATAAACTATGGGTTTTGTTTAATGTGATGAGTTATATAAAGCCGCATAGTTTTTCTACTTTTATGAGATGACGATATGTGATAACTAGCACAATTACTAATATTCAATAAGTGATAAAGCTAGTATGATGAGTTTTGGATTTAATGGCATGTCATAAGATTAATATTAATATTGCATGTATTCCAAAATAGAATTTCAAATTATAGATCTAGAATTGAGTGATGATTAAGTTTGATTTATCTTTATTATTCCTAAGTTGGTTCTAGAATCTATATATATGTGAGATACATGCAATTAATATCAAAGCATATCCATACACCAACTAATGTAAAGAAAAACAATATTCATATTTTTATCATAAGATTCATAATTCCTAGGTGGTATTATTGTTTTGAGATTTTTCTTAATAGAACATGAATTATGATTTATGATTATAGACAATTTTGCATAGAATATATGTTAGATCATCATGATGTATGAAAATTCTAATCCTTCTAGGTTTATGATATAGTGATATAGTGATTTTCTTTTGAATAAGCATGTTTGATTTTTAAGCCTAGAAAATGATGAACATATAGTCATATCAAAGACAAAGATCACATATATAATGTTTTGAAATTTATAATAAAATTTGCATTCAATAGTTGAATCTATTAATCTTTGGTTTTGCATGATAATATATGATTTATGATACAATGATTAATTCATAAACTATGTGTTCGTTGGAATTTTAGTATTCTATTATGATTTCAAATCACATAGTTATCATGATATTTGAATAACATTGTAAATGTTATACCTAGCATATAAATTTAAGCATAAACTAGGAAGTGATGCTAGGATGATGAGTTTGAATGCAATCTTATTACATAGGATTACTGGAGATATGTAATATGGGAAGTTTTCAAATTAATTTTCTTTAGACCTAGAATGAAATGATTAAACTTTTGATTTGAACTTAATGATACAAGATGATTCTAAGGTCTAAATAACATGCAAACAATGGTGACACACATTACACATAATATACAAAGAATATCATGTGATGAAGAATTCAAAGACACAGAAATTGCCGAAATAAGAAGACTGATATAACTTTTAAACAAAGTTGAGTTTGGGCAATTTTGACAGCACCAAACGAATTTGAATGAACAAGTTTGGTTCTTTGTTGGATGGAGATTTCTGTGCTCTTTCCAAAAAGATATTAAACGCGAAAATCGGACGAGCAGATCAAAAGATATGGCTTTTGAAGTTTTGATCTAAAAACTCGCATTTTTGAAAAATTAAACACGCATTTTGTGAATGTTTGTTTTCGATTTTATTTGATAATATTCTTCATTATAAGGGCTATCAAATGCAGCAAATAACATAGAAAATAATCAAACTGTTGCGCATTTTAATTTTTAGCTTAAGCCCTTCAATAAACCATTTAAATCCATTTTTTTTAAATAATTACATTAGTCTTGAAAATAATTTCTATATTCAAATTATAATGTTAATTCAAGACATTGATGGGTAAAGGATTTAAAAGGATATATATGAACAATTTAAGATGAGAGGTAGGTCTCTTTTAAAATCATATGACTTTATGTTCCATTTTAATTCAATTTGATTTGATAAACATTAGGCTTAATATGAGTAAGTCATATCTTATGAAATATAAAGTGACCATAAACATTTTGGATCAAAAAATACAAAACAAACAAAAGAAGAAAAAAAAATAAAGCACATCATGAAGTAGAGTATTGATATTTCATTTTCAATTGTTTCTACTTCATGCAAATGATAGGATACTAATGAATAAGAGATTTAGGTATCCAAAGGTGACCAAGTGGGATGGTTCCTTTGGGTACCCAAATACATCGTGGTGGCTTTTGGGAAGATAATGATGAATGGGCTTTTTCAAGTAAAGATGATATGTCATTTTTCTTTATGGGTCTCCATTCATACATTGGTTGTTTATCACTTAAATCCATATAATGATTATATGACATCTTTTTGCGATGATAGTTGTTTGAAAAATAATTCATTTGAGATTTATGTTTATACAAATTATTTTTCAAAATAGCTTGATGTTGATAATCATCATGAATTTTATTATATGGATTCTTTGAAAGTTTATAAGAGTGATTGTCTTTCCTTAGAAGTGATTGTTGAAAGAGTGGGTTACAATATGTTTTAAAGATTGACTCTTATTTTGATGATTTTCATTTCCACTCTTTCTTATAGACATACTCTTATAATATGAAGGATTATATTTTGTAGTTTGATTTTCATGAAAAGGAGGTTTTAAATTTGAGTCATGATTGAAAATATATTGAGACTTATAATAGTGACTCTTAAGAATTTTATGAGGATCATAATTCTTTTTGAAACTAAACTCCTTTTGATTTAATGTGTGAAAATGGTCCTTTTTAGAAATGATTTTGTAAGTTAATTTATCCTTGTTATTCAAAATCTTATAATGAAGTTCATTATATGACATTTGAAATTTTTCAACAAAAGATTTTAAGTGTATTAACTTGCAAGATAAAGCATCATTTTCAATTATCAATTTTTCATTATGCATTTTAGAAATTAAGAGCCCTTTTTCAATTTCCTTAAATTTTTCTTTTAATAAATTGCAATTAAGACAAGGAATAGGAATTTTAACTAAAGAGCATGAAGGAGAATTTAACACATCAATATTTGATTTTACGTTATCGTTTGCTTTTAAAGATTTATTTTCTAAATGTAATTTGGAATTAGCAATTTTTAACTTTAAAATTTTACGTTTAGCAATTTTAAGCATACGAGATGTAGAAATAGAATTTGTTACAAAAAGAGAAGTTTTTGATTTTTTTACATTGCTATGGGATAAGGCAAGATTTGGACCAACGATTCCTTTGACATCTTCTTTGCATTCCTCTTCCATAGTTGAATTTCCGTCTTCTCTTTTGCTTGAAGTGTTGCCAACAAATGAGCCCAAGATTGTGACGTTGTATTCTACTTCCTCCAAGCATAAGTCCTCATCGATTTCTTCTCTTGGATCCATAAGGAATTCCTCGTCGATTTCTCTCTTAGATTTATGTTCCTCCAAGAATGAGTCCTTGTCGATTTCTTCTCTTGGATCCATAAGGAATTCCTCTTGTTCATTATCTGTGGAAGGAAGACTATAAGTATTCTCAAGAAATTTCCAAACTTCATAAGCAGTAGGAAGTGTATAAATAAGTTTGAAAATATTTTGATCTAATGCACAATATAGACTATTCATAGATTTGGCATTTAAAAACATTTCATTTTTATTTAAAATACTTGGGGGCATTTTAATTGTAATATTCCATACTTTAATATCCAAAGATTTAAGAAATTTTTCCATAAGAAATTTCCACCCATTATAATTTTTGCCTTCAAATAAAGGTGGTGCTAATGATTTTTCATTTATAAGAAAGTTTCCCCCCACTAGTAGAGGCGAGATCATGAGACGCCATTATTCCTGGTTTTTAAACCGTTTGGAATAACCTAGCTCTGATACCACTTGTTGGATCTTACGGCGCCCTTAGAGGGTGGGGTGAATAAGGGAATAAAAATTTCTTTCTTATAATTTTATGAAAATTACTAAATTGTTTTATAATATGAGAAATGCAAAATGAGAATTTAGCTAATCTGTGAGAATATCATAATAACCAAGTTTAGAAACAAGTACTAAATTGTTTTATGATGAAAGAGATTGAACTAAACATTTTAGATAAAGTAATTAGAATTGAAAACTTTGTAACCAATATTTAGAGATTATGCCAAATGATAGAAATCAAGTAAACACAAATAGAGACATGATTGTATTTAAATAAAAAGGTGTTTACATAAATTTGATTTCAATATCGCTAGAAATCAGAGGTGTACAAAGGTAAATATCTTTTCCTTTTCTATACCGACTTGTATCCCCACAAACCGGTTGGCTTTAGCCTATCCTTCCCCAGATATGGCCTCAAGCCTCTCTATCCAATCCTTCCCCGGATATGGCCTCGAGTCCCCCTAGATCTAATCACCTAGAACTAGTCACCAACACAAGGCGAATTACTCCCTAAGTCCTACCCAGACCTAGTCGCCAACACAAGGCAAATTCTCTAAACGGTTACAAAGAAAGTATGGAATGAAAAATAAAGATGACAATAATAAAAACTCCCTATATGAGATTTCTGAAGATGAGGATGAAGGATCGCTGTAGTATGAGTGAGGTCGAAGCGATTGTTGGGATCATTGCCCACAATGTATTAGATTTGGAGAAGTACATTCCTAAGTCAAAGATATATCTCAGAATGTATTTGATATTCTCTCTAGAATCAATGTGCAGGAGATCAGGTCAGGCAAAATGCTCATGGAATCCATCCAAGTTCACAAGCGTCGAGACATCATACATCGCTCGACGCCTGTGATCCAGAAGCGTTGACTCATGTCCATTGATCAAATAGACAAGGTCGCCGCTGAAGTTTTGAGACAAAGTTTGGAAGCGTCGAGCCAAGTTATATCGCTCGACGCCTTGGAAAGAGAAGTGTCGACTAAACTTCAGTCAGCTCAGCGCCAACAAGAAGAGTCGAGATATGAAGGCATAGTTAAGAAGCGTCGAGCCCCTATACGTTGCTCGACTTCTTCAGATAAAAAGCGTCGTGTAAGTGATGATTACTCAACGCCTAAGAAGGAGGAGTCGAGAGCTTCAGTCTAAGAAGTATGCATCGAGTGTCTACATATCGCTCAACGCCTAATTGAAAAAGCGTCGACAGAGATGCTCAATGCCTCTTCTACAAATACACTCTGAACTGAGGAATATCTTCTACAGCTAGCTAAGTCTTTATTTCTTTAGAAGACATTGAAGATCGTTGAAGACTTAATGTCATGCTGACGTGGAGGAGCGTAACAGACGTTGCAGATGGCGGGCTATAAATAGAAGGCATGACCTATGGGTTATGTAGTTAGTTGAGTTAGTTTTTCTTATCTTCCGAAAGCCATTATCGTCTCCATCAGTTTGAGGGAAAGTTTGAGAAAGAATCTGGAGAAGTCATCTTCCCTTTCAGAACCAATCTAACTTGAAGATTTCATTCAGCAATCTGGTGCTGATACATCTTTCTGAAAGTAGAAGATCAAGAAGGAAGAATATGTCTTCCTAAGAAGAAGAACAGTCATCACAGCCTGTCGAATCAAGAAGATCATTTGCTGCTGCTGTTCTATTGAAGTTTTCTGTCTGATCATTTGGGTAGATCAAGAAGACTCAACAATCTAAAGAATCTGAGTCTAAGTATTTGTTATTCTCTTTATAAATTCTTGTAGGATCTGAGTTGTCAGATCTGAGTGTAGGATTTGTCAAGGATCTGAGTTGTAAGATCAGGTGTGATCTGAGTTGTAAGATTCAGGGGTGAATCTGAGTTGTAGGCCTAGTTATAAAGGCTGAGGTAGGATCTGTGAGATCTGAGTTTGTAGGATCTGCTGAGATCTGAGAGGGTAAGATCTGTGAGATCTGAGACTGTAAGATCTGTTGTGATCTGAGCTGTAAGACCTATTTGTGGACTGAGATCTGGAGGAGATATAAACTCTATCTAGCACACTGCTAGAAGGGGAGAAGGGGGAAAGTGGATTACCCAAGATAAGGGGAACCACTATAAAAATCTGTGTGTCTTTTTCTGTGTGTGTTCTTATTCTTGAAAGCTCTGATCAGTTTTATTTTGGTTATATTCAAGAACTGCAATAGTTTTTTAAAATAACCTATTCACCCCACCTCTATGTGATTAGCTACCCTTAATTCAAGTCTTTCAAGTGGTATCAGAGGGAAGTTGTTCAAGAAAATGTTTAACAGCCTGAACAAGATCTTTTAAGGGTAGATTTCTGAAGTCGTGATGGCTAATACAGAAGGAAGCAAAGAATTCACATCTATGAAGCTTCCAATTTGCAGAAAAGAAAATTTTGGGATTTGGAAAGAAAGGGTCAGGCTTTTCATGGAAGCATCTGATCCTAGGATTTACATAACTGTTCTAGAGGGACCTTTTGTTCCTATGAAAGTTTCATTTACAGATGGAAGTATAAAGACTCCTAAAACTTATTCTGAGATGACCAAAGATGAAGTGATTCTGGCCTCCATGGATAAGAGAGCTTAGAACATCATTGTCAGTGCAATTGAAGATTCAACCTTCCAAAACTTAGTTCATTGCAAAACTGCCAAAGAAATGTGGGAATCTTTCATTGTCTATATGGAGGGGACTGAAGAAGTCAGAGATGATAGGAAGTCTCTTCTAAATCAGCAATATGAAGCCTTCAGACAAGACAAGAAAGATTCAATAGCAGTCTGCTATGAAAAATTCTTCAAAATTGTAAATGGTCTTAAGACTTATGGAAGAACTTTCACAGATTATGAACTGAATGATAAATTCTTAAGATCACTGAACAAAGAGTGGGATATCAAGATCTGTGCAATCAGGGAAATGGGAAATCTGGGAAACATTCAGCCACAAAATTTATATGGGAAACTCTTGTCCCATGAACTTCATCTGAATACCAGAAAAGCTGAGGAAGGACACAGCAGGGAAAATCCTATTGCTCTGAAAGCAGAAAGCTCCAAGAAGAGCAAAGAAAGAATGTCATCATCCCCAAAGATACCATCTGAATCAGAAGAATCAGAAACCAGTAATTCTGATTCTGAAATATCAGATGGTGAACTGGCACTCTTCACCAAACAACTAAAAAGAATGTTAAGAAGAAAACAACACTGGAAATCTAGACCTTCTCAATCATCCAGATCTAAGAAGCACTCCAATTCTTCAGAGGGGTTCAAACAAGACTCCAAGAAGGACAGGTACAACTCTAAACACAATAAATCTAATTCAGAAGAAATTGTGTGTTTTTGTTGCAGGAAATCAGGACACATGATTGCTGATTGTCCTTCAAAGAGAAAGAACAACAATAAATCTAATGAAAGGAGCCACAAATCTGACAAGAGACATGAGAAGAGTCTAATAGCCAAGAAAGGCAAAGTCACTCTTAGTGACAGTGAATCTCAGTCATCAGACTCAGATAGTGAGGAGGCACTCATAGCTTTAATGGCTGCCAATGAAAGTGAAGACACTCTAAATCATAGACCTATGATAAAAGCCCCATTATCAAGGTCTGATAGTGAAGAGGATGAAGAAGAAAATGCAGGACTCATGACACTGAGTGATCAAGAAGATCAGGAGACAACTACTGATATAAAGGTACTTGATAAAACTCCTCTATCTGATTCTGATTCTGAACCTGAAATAGATTCATTCTCTTCTGATGAAAATGACTCACAATCTAAACTTCATGTAGATGAAATTATTGAAAAATATCAATTACTTCTCAAAGCACTTAAGAAGAGAAAAAGGCATAATAAAAGGTTACAAAAAGAAATATCTGAATTTAAGCAAACTGATTCTCAAAACTCTGAGATAGTTGAGAGGCTGAATCAGACAAGCAAAGAGCTTAGCAAACTAAAAGTCATGTCTATTATTCACATACAGACTTTATGCACTAAGGAAAAGTTAATAAAAGAACTTGAATCAAAACTCCTAGCAGAAAGGAAACTTGCAGCAAAGTTCTTTAGACCACAAACTATCCTCCTATAATAGACACATTTTCTGCACAATACAGATATGGCATAGGATATGATAGGAAGGAAGATAATAACCCTAAGAGTAATGACAAGGCACCTATGCAACCAATAAAATTTAACAAAGCCATGCCTATCACAAATAAGCATGATCAAAAAGGTGTGCATAAATTTTATAAGGGTGAATGTTCTAATAGCAAAGATGATTCAATTCAACCAAGTAACAATAATGCCAAATCACTATGCAAAGAAAAAGTATTAACTAATCATGACTCCTTTGTATTTAAAGCAAACACAAAATCCAAAAGAAAGGAACTAAGACCTGAAGTGAAAACCACTGCTATCCAGAAAGCAGAACCAGTAAAAGTTACTAAAATAACTTACATAGCTCCTTTGAATAAGGCAATTAAGCAAAATATGAGTCAATATAAAGAAGAAAGAAGACCTCCAAGGAGATATAATAGATATGAATGATGGTGCTGTGGAAGGGTTGGGCATTTTGCACTTGACTATTGGTTCAATCCAACTGTTCCAAGATTCAACTCTGGGAGACCAGTATTTAGATCTATGGCAACTCTCACAGCACCAAGGATTATTCAACAACTAAATGTTCCAGCTCATACTAACAAGGTTCTAGGACCCAACTTGGTGTGGGCTCCTAAGAAAAGGTAATTTCTTTTTGCAGGGTTATCCAAAGACCAATCAACTTCCAATCTGGTACTTGGACAGTGGGTGCTCCATGAACATGTCTGGAATAAGAAGTCTTCTGGGAAGGGGCAAAGATTGTCTGAAACAAACAAGCGAAGGAATCATATCACTGTAAAATATTTCAACATCATAATACCTGTCATAACGAAGAGATATTAAATTAAATAAAACGCTAGTAATTCAATACATTAGAGACACCTGACGCGACTACTGTCAGTTCTTCGATAAATACAAACATGCACGGGTATCGAGCGACTCTTCACCTTCCCGCACTATAAGTAGAACGACTACCTATAGTCCAAGCTATCGACTCTTCCACAATTCTCTTCTTTGTCTCCGTCGATTCATCTTCTCACCCCCATGGAAAAGGAAGGCAGCATCCCTGGATCAGGAAAATCCTTAGTTCAAATTGACCCTCTCTACCACTGTATTTCAATTCTTCTAGCCACTCAGAAAGAACAAATAGAGAACTTTATACAGAAGATCATAAGTGAATTTAGGAATGAGACCAAAATAGAGATAGAATCAATAAAGAAGGAAGTCCTTAATCTCAACACTCAACATGCCTACTTCACAGAACTGATTCTAAACAGGATCACTGTCCATGAGCAAAACTTGAATGCTCGTATGTTGGAAGTTAGAGACTTCGTGGATGCAGGAAATCAGGTAGCCTTGCAGCAATTAGTCGGATTGCAAAACTCCTTATCTGAAGACATCCAGGAGATAGAGGAGAATGTTAAGGAGGAGATCAAGGAGGAAGGTAAGAAAAATATATGTGCCTGCTCACTCCAAGCAATATGGGTGAGTAATCAAGTAAAAGAAGCGCTTCATGTGACCCCGTGTCAAAATGCACTCACTGAACCCTCTTTAAGCTCCGACTCTGATGCTTATGGAGGCAATTCGGATGAGTCATCTTCATCTAAGAAGAGAAGAAGAACATCCAGTGTGGAGTACCGGAAGAAAAGGCTAAGTGAGATTGAACAAGACCCCAAAGCCGGTAGGTGGAGTCCCCGTTCAAGGGAAATCATCACAGAATCGTGGATCGCGTTCGGACACCCTCAGGTCGACTATGGAAGAGTATACTCTTCAACAGAATGGAATCGACATCAGAAAGAGCTGGATGCAAGGAGGTATCACAAATTGGCTTTTCCCCATAGTCCTCCTCCGCCTCCAAAGAAAATACCGAAGCCACTGCACTTCTATAAGCGAAAGAAGAAGAAGGAAGACTGCACCAGCAAAGTCATCTTGCCTCTCAATAATTAATCATTTATCTCTTGAGCTCATGTCATGTTAAGAACAATTTGTCCGATTATATGACTCATCTTAAATATGAATGATTATAAGGCATATGCCTGTGATGTTTTTGGAATATAATATTCACAACATGCAATCACTGTTATGTTTATTGCTTGCTGTTAACTAACAACATGTCATGCACTTTATGTGTCTATCTTGGAAAACACCATTATATATGCGTATGTGCTAGACATTAGTTGCAGATTTTGCAGGATGCAAAGAGGACAGAAAAAGTACATCAGGCACATGCCAATTCCTTGGCAAAAGACTGATATCTTGGAGTAGCAGGAAGCAGACCAGTGTGGCTATTTCTATAGCAGAATCTGAGTACATCTCAGCTGGAAACTGATGTGCTCAGCTACTATGGATTCAACACCAACTCCAAGACTATAAAGTTCAGCTAAGTAAATCTCCTCTATTTTGTGATTCAACTAGTGCTATTGCTATAGCTAATAATCCTGTATCACATAGCAGAACTAAGCACATAGAAATAAGATACCATTTCATTAGAGAACATGTAGAAAATGGTGATATTTCAATTGAATATGTACCCACTGATAAACAAGTTGCTGACATATTTACTAAACCCTTGGATGAAACAAAATTCAATAATTTTAAAATTGAATTAGGTATGCTGAAAATGGATTAAAGTTGTATTGGATTAAATAAATGAAAATAATGTTTGTGTCCTAAAAAGGTAAGTGGAGAAGTTATCTGGCGTCGAAAGAAGATAGCTGGCTTCGAGAGAAATTACCTGGCGTCGAGAAGACATCTGGCGTAGAGAAATTACCTGGCGTCGAGAAGATACCTGGCGTCGAGAAGATATCTGGCGTCGAGAAGATACCTGGCGTCGAGAAGATATCTGGCGTCGAGAAGATAAATGGCATCGAGCAATCTCAACGCTTGAGCGAACATAGCTAGGCCGTCTCGACAGGGTCAATTTGAACCATTAGATCAATCTTGTCAAACAAGTTCGGCGCGCGGCTTTTCATCTTCTTGAATTAGAACTTCTATAAATAGGGAAGACACTTCGTTAGTGCATGAGCCCTAGTTCTTTCAGTTCGAAATTGACTGCCCTAGAAAATTTCTCCTTCAATTCTCTCTCTTTGATCATCAACCACAATGCCTCCCAAAAGCAGTGATTATATTATGAAGGAAGCGAGCTTGTTCGAAATGGATTTCAATCAGCTCCTGTAGAAATCAAGTCAACCATCGATTTAATCTACAAAGCAGGACTGGAATTTGTGCTATCTGAACCATCTCTTATCTGGAAACGAGAGGTATTAGAGCTTTACTCCAATATAGTAATAGACTCCATCAATTCAAAGCTTAAGACCAGTGTAAATGGTAAGAAGATTAAGATCACTCCATCTAGACTCGCTAAGGCACTAGAACTGCCTAAGTTAAAAAGCAATGAAGAAGAAGAAGAAGTGACCTCAGAACAGATTAAATTAGCACAAATCTGGTGCGGAATTGAAACATCGCGAGAAATCACAGGAAGTGTTCTTAGAAAAGGAATGAATTCGAAAGGAAAATTGCTAACAGATGTGATAGGAAAAGGCATGTTGTGCAAGACTGGATCACATGACAAAATTTCCAGAAAAATGTTTATTCTACTAACAAGGATTATTCATTCTCTGAGAACAGATTGGGGGAGAGTGGTGTTTGACAGGATAGTTGAATGCATCCCAGTACCCAACATGGGTAGGATATTATCTTTGTATTTAGTAAAAGTCATTCCTGACTCTTTGAATAGTAAACTTGGATCCAAGATAAACCACATGAAGAAAATGGATATTAGAATGATAGAGAGATGGGACAAAGTCTTATCAAATCCTCCTCCAGCAGATCTTTCTCCTAAGCAGAAGAAAGCCAAGAAGCAAAAGAAGAAGAAGGTTTCTTCAAGTTCTTCAAGCTCATCCTCTTCCAAAAGAAGAACTAGATCTTCTCCAATTCATGATCCAAACCTTACAACATCTGAAGAAGAAGAAGGGAACAATGCAAGGGACAGTTCTCCTGATACACCAAAGGATGGGAGTGAGAAAGGAGAAGAAGAAAGAGGAAGTCTTCATGTATCCCCTGCTATACTTGAAGGGGTTTTTCTAAATGAGAAAGAGGCTCAGGATGAGATCCCTGCTCAGGATAAAATTGATCTGATCAATGCAGAGATTGAGGGGGAGCCTCAAGATGAATTTCCAGCTGAAGATAATGCACCATTTGAGGGGGAGTCTCAGGCTGAGATCCCTGCTAATGTGAATTCTGTAGCTGATGCTATGGATGTAGAAGGAGAGCCTGAAGCAACAAAGGAACCTGTTGAAAAGGTAATCAAGTTAGAATCCTCCAGCTCCCATATGAGCCAAAGAAATGACTCTTTCATGAGAGAAGAAAGCAGTAGAGGTGTTGAAATTGAAAAGGAAATCAATGTGGATCTTAGTCCTATTCTACCTCAGCTGGAGGTGTTGCTTAATAATCAAAGAAGATTATTAGAATAGTATATTGAGGAGAATAATACAAAAATGAAAAATGAAGTAGATTTCCAAATGAAATTGGTTAGATTTGAAGTCAATCATCAGATGACTGCCTTAAGGGAGGAAATGGTAAAGTTTTTCACAAGAGCTGCTGCTTCAGTAGATTATACAGCTGATCAACTTAATGCAATCAAAGAAACATCAAAGGTTCTTAAAGAGTCACAAGCTGGAATTACAAAGACAGTGGATGATGTTCAGACAAATCAAGGAATTCTAAGTAGCAACATGCAAGTTTTGTATAAAGAATAGGTTGCACAAGTTCTTACAGGTACAAATAAGATTGAAGCTAGACTGCAACAGTAGAATGCTGATATCTTGGCTAAAATTGATGAGAGCTCTACTATTCTGAAAGATAAAGCAAAGTTGCATGCAGATACCATAGATGACCATCTCCTTAGGGTGAAGAAAACAATTGAAAGTGGAATTAATCACTTTGAGGGTCAAGTGAGGTTTCAAAAGAATGTGATAAGAGATCATATAGTTGAAGAAGTCCTAAAGGGGGAGAGGTCAATGATTCAAGCAAGCTCTGAGCATGCTGTAAGGATCTCAAACTCTATAAGAGAAATCTTAGGATATCCTCCCATTGATTATGCGAATGATCAAGTTTCTGAGACAAGGCCAGCTTCTCTTACAAAAGTTCAAAAGCAAATTGCTAAAATGTATAGTCCTGAGGATAAAAGTAAAAGAGAGAACTTTCCTAGTGAGCAAGTAGAATCTAGTAAAAGAAAGTTCAGAGAAGAGGTTCAATCAAGAGTTGATTTTGAACATTGGTCTCCATCTTCCAGAGAATTGATTTTGTCAGCATGGGAAGCTGTGAAAAGTAACCCAGAGGAAAGAGGAAAGTGGAATTCTGAAGCTGAATGGTTAAAGCATAGGGATCAAGAGGAACTGAAGATCAAATTCAAGGCTGACAAAATGGCTGGGAAGGTTCAGGCAGGTGATAAAGAGCCAATCAGATACTTTCCAAAACCATTTGGCTATTTCAAGAGAAGAAAAGAAGTTGCTGAAGCCCTTTCCAAAAGAGCCAAAAGAGGAATAGAATTCAAGGATCCTGAACAGCTTTAGAAATTTTAATTTTTACTAAGTATTTTCAGAAAAATGTATTTGATATATTTCTGAACAATCTTGATGAATTCCTAGTGCTAACTATTTTTCATGTTTATTTATATATATGTCTGTGATGTGATCTGTTTTCTCTTCATGACATGTCTTATTCTGAATTGCTTGTGTTTTTGCACTTATATGAGAAATCATGTCTGAAATATTTTCTGTGGATAGAATGTTTTGGCAATCTAATTTTATAAAGTATTATACTCCTTATGATTGATTACCTGTATAGAAATTAGAAAATATTGATTATCTTTGAAAAGAGAGATATATCATTGACTGAGTTTATGACTTCTTCAAATAGGGGGAGATTGTTGGGATCATTGCCCACAATGTATTAGATTTGGAGAAGTCCATTCCTAAGTCAAAGATATATCTCAGAATGTATTTGATATTCTCTCTAGAATCAATGTGCAGGAGATCAGGTCAGGCAAAATGCTCATGGAATCCATCCAAGTTCACAAGCGTCGAGACATCATACATCGCTCGACGCCTGTGATCCAGAAGCATTGACTCATGTCCATTGCTCAAATAGACAAGGTCGCCGCTGAAGTTCTGAGACCAAGTTTGGAAGCGTCGAGCCAAGTTATATCACTCGACGCCTTGGAAAGAGAAGTGTCGACTAAACTTCAGTCAGCTCAGCGCCAACAAGAAGAGTCGAGATATGAAGGCATAGTTAAGAAGCGTCGAGCCCCTGTACGTTGCTCGACTTCTTCAGATAAAAAGCGCCGTGTAAGTGATGATTACTCAACGCCTAAGAAGGAGGAGTCGAGAGCTTCAGTCTAAGAAGTATGCGTCGAGTGTCTACATATCGCTCAATGCCTAATTGAAAAAGCGTCGACAGAGATGCTCAGTGCTCAACGCCTCTTCTACAAATACTCTGAACTGAGGAATATCTTCTACAGCTAGCTAAGTCTTTATTTCTTCAGAAGACATTGAAGACCATTGAAGCCTTAACGGCATGCTGACGTGGAGGAGCGTAACAGACGTTGCAGATGGCGGGCTATAAATAGAAGGCACGACCTATGGGTTATGTAGTTAGTTGAGTTAGTTTTTCCTATCTTTCGAAAGCCATTATCGTCTCCATCAGTTTGAGGGAAAGTTTGAGAAAGAATCTGGAGAAGTCATCTTCCCTTTCAGAACCAATCTAACTTGAAGATTTCATTCAGCAATCTGGTGCTGATACATCTTTCTGAAAGTAGAAGATCAAGAAGGAAGAATTTGTCTTCCTAAGAAGAAGAATAGTCATCACAGCCTGTCGAATCAAGAAGATCATTTGTTATTGTTGTTCTATTGAAGTTTTCTATCTGATCATTTGGGCAGATCAAGAAGACTCAACAATCTAAAGAATCTGAGTCTAAGTATTTGTTATTCTCTTTATAAATTCTTGTAGGATCTGAGTTGTCAGATCTGAGTGTAGGATCTGTCAAAGATCTGAGTTGTAAGATCAGGTGTGATCTGAGTTGTAAGATTCAGGGGTGAATCTGAGTTGTAGGCCTAGTTATAAAGGCTGAGGTAGGATCTGTGAGATCTGAGTTTGTAGGATCTGCTGAGATCTGAGAGGGTAAGATCTGTGAGATCTGAGACTGTAAGATCTGTTGTGATCTGAGCTGTAAGACCTATTTGTGGTCTGAGATCTGGAGGAGATATAAACTCTATCTAGCACACTGCTAGAAGGGGAGAAGGGGGAAAGTGGATTACCCAAGATAAGGGGAACCACTATAAAAATCTGTGTGTCTTTTTCTGTGTGTGTTCTTATTCTTGAAAGCTCTGATCAGTTTTATTTTGGTTATATTCAAGAACTGCAATAGTTTTTTAAAATAACCTATTCACCCCCCCCCCCCCCCCCCTCTAGGTGATTAGCTACCCTTAATTCAAGTCTTTCAGCGATCGTCCTTCGGATGAAGCATGGCGTAGTCCTCCTCCAGAAATCCCTTTAAGCTTTTAGTTGGAGATCCATCTTCAGCAGCATAACAGCAATAGAATTGTGGCACTTGCAACCTCTCTAGGATGGATAGCCAAAATGAGAAGCAAAGCTGCAATATATAGAACTTCTCGCTAGCGCCTGCGGTAGCTCCTAGCGCCTGCGGTAGCGTTCGTGTGGAGCGGTTGCAAAACCGTCGGCGGTGTGGCGTTGTGCACGAACTTGAGATAGCACCAGGCGGTAGCGCTTGCGAAACTGTTGGCGGCGTGGCAGAACAAACTTTTGTCGAACGGAATCTTCGTCGAATGAAAATTTTCATCGAACGGAGCTTCAAGTTCGTCGAACAGAATTTTCGTCGAATGAAACTTTCGTCGAACGGAATATTTGTCGAACGAAATTTTTTTCGAATGAAATTTTCGTCGAACGGAGCTTCAAGTTCGTGGAACAGAAATTTTCGTCGAACGCAGTTTTCGTCGAACGCAGGCAAGTTCGTCGAACGGAACCTGAGCTAGCGTCTGGCGGTAGCTCTAACGCTGGCGGTAGTGCATTCTTCCAGATTTTTGATTTCAACTACTTTCTACCTATGGAGTATTGCACCTATAGTTCCTGCACACTATAAACACACGACAAGCAAGATCAAATACAATTTGGGATTTGTTATTCTCAAACGAAGGGATGTGACACACATGTCCAACAGGGGGGAGGGAAGAGAAAGAAAAGAGGGGGAGGAGAAAGAAAGGGGGAGAGAGGGAGAAAGAGAGGAGGGAAAGGAAGAAAAAAGGAAGGAAATGAGGAAGTAAGACAATGACACCGTACGATAAAAATAATTAATTGTATTTTATGGCTAGGACTAAAGTATACAAGCCATAAAATTATAATATTAAATCATTTCATTTAATTTTTAATAAATTAAAAAATACAAAAATGTATCATGTGCAAGGCCAATGCTCTGGATGCTGAATGAAGGAAGCATGGTTATGTGCACATAAATCAAAATGGATTCTAGGGTCTGCCCTCTCTGATGTCTTTGGCTTTGATTTGAGGGCATGATTCCGCAGCAAACGTGACGGTATAAGGGGCCACTATTTCAGTGGTAATCTGTGAGCAGCCACTTTGTGCATAGAGCCAAAGGTTAGGTCTGTTTCCAATCTTCCCCCGCCCATACCCCCAATGATTGGGGACTATATGGATTCTGTTGTTGTTGTAAAAAATACAAAATGTATACATCAAAACATATTTACATCAAGACCGCGTCAGCTCCAAGCACCGCCACATCTCTTAAAGATTAAAAATTTAATAGAAGTTTGTCTTATGACATATTTTAAACTTAGGCACCGTTTGACACGGTGGTGTCGGTTGTAAACGCATGGGTTAAACCGTCATTTGCTAAGGACCACCTAATAAACTTCATCTATTTGAACATAAAAGTGGATGAAGTTTAAACCCCATGATCATGACCACCACCACCGTGCTAAACAGAGCCTTAATATGTAAGTTCATG
Organism: Dactylorhiza incarnata; assembly: GCA_033032865.1. Taxonomy (NCBI): domain Eukaryota; kingdom Viridiplantae; phylum Streptophyta; class Magnoliopsida; order Asparagales; family Orchidaceae; genus Dactylorhiza; species Dactylorhiza incarnata. Next base: position 1,462,359 of record JAWHQI010000420.1, on the reverse strand, counting down.
AAGAGTCCTAATATGACGTTTTGGAGCATTGAGAATGGAGAAATGAGTTTTACAAAAAAAAAATTACATTTGCATTTTTTCCTCACCGCCAATGAAGAAAAAACGCCGAAACAAATGGAGTGTTTATCTCAGGAACGTCTTTTTTTTGTCCAGGCTCCGGACTTCATGGTTCTGGAGGCGAGTGCAAGCACCAAGCATTTTATCATTCCCTTGTTTAGATCGAAAAATGCAAGTTTTCTACTACATGAAGGATTTCATCGTGTTGCAATCTAGCCATTCTCCTAGGCTTTCCACGTTATGTTTGTAATTACTAATGCTTGTAATGCTTCATTATGATTATGCAGTGTTTTTATTAGAATTAATTTAACCTCATATTTTAAATAAAGTGTAATAAGTTATGAAATAATCACCAATTATGATGACCCGTGGTTCTGAAATAGTGTTCAGTTGGGTGTTATTTATCACTTGTCTAACAATAATATTGAGTCAAAATTTGTTCATTTTCAAAATTAAAAATAATGGTATAAGGTAATTCTTGGATGGATGTGTAATTACTTTTTTCGATCTTGCCTCTACCTTCTTCGTCGGGTTAGCATTGGGCATCTGTCAAGCGCCACAAGAATCGTCAAACGACCACTCTCTTCGAGCGCCAAAAGAATTGTTGCACTACATTCCAAATTTATTATTTAGTCGACTATTGCTCACAAAGCCCACAACCAAGAATGAGTATAAAGAACTAGTCAAAATTATCAAACAACCACAAAATAACTAAGAAATTTTGATAAATTTGAAAGGTGGTTCCATGCATTTTTATTTTATTAAATAAATATGATGATAATTTGAAAGTTGTTGCCGACCTGGTTTGCCCTCACGGGCTCTCTCCTGCTGCTTATACTAGAAGAAAAGCTTAAATGCAGCAGACTTTCGGTTTTTTTTTAATTATTTTTAAAATAGTTTTTTTAATGTATTTTTAATGGTCATTTGAATATATTATTGCAATTACATTTTGATTGGATAGCCAAGTAAATAAGAATTTCTGTTAAGGCGCTGCAGTTTCTCAAGATGGATCTGGGTCACCCCATCTATATTATTTCATCATAAAGATAAGAGTTTTGAAAATATTATGGAGATATAATTTATAACAAATATTACTTGACGTAAAAAAACATTACCATATGAATTAAACTCGCAAGAATAATAATATTTACATGAATAAATAAAAATTATGAAGAGTAAATTTTAATTTTCTGCTAATAATTAAGAATCCTGCCAATAGAATGAAAAGATAACAATAATATAAATAATTTTGCTAATTTATAGTAATAATATTAATAATAATAATAGATATTAGATAATTCCAAAAAATGGGGTGTTGGGGAGGTCATCAGTTCGCATTAAAGATGGGATTTGGGCAGCAGCATTTCCAAGGGTCATCATTGCCTTCAATATAGAAATAAAATAACAGTTATTTAAAGCATATCTGGATTTTTAAAATAATGGTCATCATTGCCTTCAATATGAAATATCCGCAGCAACTCTCCGCAATTCCTGGAGATTTTTAAATGCTTTTTTAATATTATTCAGTCATATTAAAAATCTCCGCAATTCCGCAATGAAGATCCTTTTGGCTCTCCGGGGAGATCCTTTTGGCTCTCCGGGGAGATCCAAATGGCTCTCCGGGGAGATCCAAATGGCTCTCCGCGGAGAGCCAAAAGGGTCTCTGTGGAGATCCTTTTAGCTCTCCGCGGAGATCCTTTTGGCTCTCCACGGAGATCTAAGAGGTTCTCCCCGGAGATCCAACGGTCGAGAGAGGAGAAAGACATCGTTGAGAGGGATCTGAACTTAAGACGTCATCGAGAGATCCAATTCAGCTAACTGAATAAATTCAAGAGGGAATGGCGGACTGAAATCGTGGAAATAAGAGTGGATCCTGCCGGAGAAGAAGGGATCTCACCGAAAGTGAGGCATGGAGCTCGTCGGAAGTTTCGGCCATGAAACGGGCGATCAGATCTGGTGAGGAGAAGCTCGGCCATGATGGAGAGGTCTCGAGGTGGGAGTAGATGGGTCGGCCTTGGATCGCCGTTATAAGGAGAGCAGGAGCAGCTCTCTAGATGGATAGCTGATGGCGTGCTGTTGGAGGTCAAGGCCGCCGAAGTTTGGAGGTGTCGCCGACGTTTGAGCTTCGTCAGAGGAACTTCTGGCCGTCGTCATATCTTGGAGGAGGGAGGAGCTCGGGAGCATGAAGAGGATACGGAGGGGAGGGGGGTTTGACTGAAATAGAAATAAGAGGCTTAATATATTAAAAATAAATTTTAAATGATTTTCAGTCAAATTCAGTGAACCAGGGTGAGGCCCGACCGAGGGCCGCCGGGTTCCACTCTGGTATGAGGGTGAAAGAAGGAGGGAGGGGGAGGGAAGAGAAAGAAAAGAGGGGGAGGAGAAAGAAAGGGGGAGAGAGGGAGAAAGAGAGGAGGGAAAGGAAGAAAAAAGGAAGCAATTGAGGAAGTAAGACAATGACACCGTACGATAAAAATAATTAATTTTATTTTATGGCTAGGACTAAAGTATACAAGCCATAAAATTATAATATTAAATCATTTTATTTAATTTTTAATAAATTAAAAAATACAAAATGTCTACATCAACACATATTTACATAAACACCACGTCAGCTCCAAGCACGGCCACATCTCTTAAAGATTAAAAATTTAATAGAAGTTTGTCTTATGACATATTTTAAACTTAGGCACCGTTTGACACGGTGGTGGCGGTTGTAAATGCATGGGTTAAACCGTCATTTGCTAAGGACCACCTATTAAACTTCATCTATTTGAACATAAAAGTCGATGAAGTTTCTTAGGTAAGCATTAACAATAATCGTTTAAACCCCATGATCATGACCGCCACCACCGTGCTAAACGGAGCCTTAATATGTAAGTTCATGAAGAGTCCTAATATGACGTTTTGGAGCGTTGAGAATGGAGAAATTAGTTTTACAAAAAAAATTTACATTTACATTTTTTCCTCACCGCCAATGAAGAAAAAACGCCGAAACAAATGGAGTGTTTATCTCAGGAACGTCTTTTTTTTGTCCGGGCTCCGGACTGCATGGTTCTGGAGGCGAGTGCAAGCACCAAGCATTTTATCATTCCCTTGTTTAGATCGAAAAACGAAAGTTTTCTACTACATGAAGGATTTTATCGTGTTGCAATCTAGTCATTCTCCTAGGCTTTCCACGTTATGTTTGTAATTACTAATGCTTGTAATGCTTCATTATGATTATGCAGTGTTTTTATTAGAATTAATTTAACCTCATATTTTAAATAAAGTGTAATAAGTTATGAAATAATCACCGATTATGATGACCCGTGGTTCTGAAATAGTGTTCAGTTGGGTGTTATTTATCACTTGTCTAACAATAATATTGAGTCAAAATTTGTTAATTTTCAAATTTAAAAATAATGGTATAAGGTAATTCTTGGATGGATGTGTAATTACTTTTTCTGATCTTGCCTCTACCTTCTTCGTCGGGTTAGCATTGGGCATATGTCAAGCGCCACTAGAATCGTCAAACGACCACTCTCTTCGAGCGCCAAAAGAATTGTTGCACTACAATCCAAATTTATTATTTAGTCGACTATTGTTTAGTTCACAAAGCCCACAACCAAGAATGAGTATAAAGGACTAGTCAAAATTATCAAACAACCACAAAATAACTAAGAAATTTTGATAAATTTGAAAGGTGGTTCCATGCATTTTTATTTTATTAAATAGCCAAGTAAATGAGAATTTATGTTAAGGCGCCGCAGTTTCTCAATATGGATCTGGGTCACCCCATCTATATTATTTCATCATAAAGATAAGAGTTTTGAAAATATTATAGAGATTTAATTTATAACAAATATTACTGGACGTAAAAAAACATTTCCATATGAATTAAACTCGCAAGAACAAGAATATTTAGATGAATAAATAAAAAATTATGAAGAGTAAATTTTAATTTTCAGCTAATAATTAAGAATCCTGCCAATAGAATGAAAAGATAACAATAATATAAATAATTTTTCTAATTTATAATAATAATAGATATTAGATAATCCCAAAAAATGAGGCGTTGGGGAGGTCATCAGTTCGCATTAAAGATGGGATTTGGGCAACAGCATTTCCAAGGGTCATCATGCCTTCAATATTGAAATAAAATAACAGTCATTTAAAGCATATCTGGATTTTTAAAATAATAGTCATCATTGCCTTCAATATGAAATATCTGCAGCAACTCTCTCCGCAATTCCTGGCGATTTTTAAATGTTTTTTTAATATTATTCAGTCATATTAAAAATCTCCGCAATTCCGCAATGAAGATCCTTTTGGCTCTCTGGGGAGATCCTTTTCGCTCTCCGGGGAGATCCAAATGGCTCTCCGGGGAGATCCAAATGGCTCTCCGTGGAGAGCTAAAAGGGTCTCCACGGAGATCCTTTTGGCTCTCTGCGGAGATCCTTTTGGCTCTCCGTGGAGATCCAAGAGGTTCTCCCCGGAGATCCAACGGTCGAGAGAGGAGAAAGACGTCGTTGAGAGGGATCTGAACTGAAGACGTCATCGAGAGATCCAATTCAGCGGACTGAATAAATTCAAGAGGGAATGGCGGACTGACATCGTGGAAATAAGAGTGGATCCCGCCAGAGAAGAAGGGATCTCACCGAAAGTGAGGCTTGGAGCTCGCCGGAAGTTTCGGCCATGAAAGGGGCGATCAGATCTGGTGAGGAGAAGCTCGGTCATGATGGAGAGATCTCGAGGTGGGAGGAGTTGGGTCAGCCTTGGATCGCCGTTATAAGGAGAGCAGGAGCAGCTCTCTGGATGGAGAGTTGATGGCGTGCTGTTGGAGGTCAAGGCCGCCGGAGTTTGGAGGGGTCGCCGACGTTTGAGCTTCGTCAGAGGAACTTCTGTCCATCGTCGGATCTTGGAGGAGGGAGGAGCTTGGGAGCTTGAAGGGGATACGGAGGGGAGGGGGTTTGACTGAAATAGAAATAAGAGGCTTAATATATTAAAAATAATTTTTAAATGATTTTCAGTCAAATTCAGTGAACCAGAGTGAGGCCCGACCGGAGGGGCCGCCGGGTTCCACTCTGGTATGAGGGTGAAAGAAGGGGGGAGGGAAGAGAAAGAAAAGAGGCGAGGAGAAAGAAAGGGGGAGAGAGGGAGAAAGAGAGGAGGGAAAGGAAGAAAAAAGGAAGGAATTGAGGAAGTAAGATAATGACACCGTACGATAAAAATAAGTAATTTTATTTTATGGCTAGGACTAAAGTATAATAGCCATAAAATTATAATATTAAATCATTTTATTTAATTTTTAATAAATTAAAAAATACAAAATGTCTACATCAACACATATTTACATAAACACCACGTCAGCTCCAAGCACGGCCACATCTCTTAAAGATTAAAAATTTAATAGAAGTTTGTCTTATGACATATTTTAAACTTAGGCACCGTTTGACACGGTGGTGGCGGTTGTAAATGCATGGGTTAAACCGTCATTTGCTAAGGACCACCTATTAAACTTCATCTATTTGAACATAAAAGTCGATGAAGTTTCTTAGGTAAGCATTAACAATAATAGTTTAAACCCCATGATCATGACCGCCACCACCGTGCTAAACGGAGCCTTAATATGTAAGTTCATGAAGAGTCCTAATATGACGTTTTGGAGCGTTGAGAATGGAGAAATGAGTTTTACAAAAAAAAATTACATTTGCATTTTTTCCTCACCGCCAATGAAGAAAAAACGCCGAAACAAATGGAGTGTTTATCTCAGGAACGTATTTTTTTTGTCCGGGCTCCGGACTGCATGGTTCTGGAGGCGAGTGCAAGCACCAATCATTTTATCATTCCCTTGTTTAGATCGAAAAACGCAAGTTTTCTAATACATGAAGGATTTTATCGTGTTGCAATCTAGTCATTCTCCTAGGCTTTCCACAATATGTTTGTAATTACTAATGCTTGTAATGCTTCATTAAGATTATGCAGTGTTTTTATTAGAATTAATTTAACCTCATATTTTAAATAAAGTGTAATAAGTTATGAAATAATCACCGATTATGATGACCCGTGATTCTGAAATAGTGTTCAGTTGGGTGTTATTTATCACTTGTCTAACAATAATATTGAGTCAAAATTTGTTCATTTTCAAATTTAAAAATAATGGTATAAGGTAATTCTTGGATGGATGTGTAATTACTTTTTTCGATCTTGCCTCTACCTTCTTCGTCGGGTTAGCATTGGGCATCTGTCAAGCGCCACAAGAATCGTCAAACTACCACTCTCTTCGAGCGCCAAAATAATTGTTGCACTACATTCCAAATTTATTATTTAGTCGATTATTGTTTAGTTCACAAAGCCCACAACCAAGAATGAGTATAAAGAACTAGTCAAAACTATCAAACAACCACAAAATAACTAAGAAATTTTGATAAATTTGAAAGGTGGTTCCATGCATTTTATTTTATTAAATAAATATGATGATAATTTCAAAGTTGTTGCCGACCTCGTTTGCCCTCACGGGCTCCCTCCTGCTGCTTATACCAGAAGAAAAGCTTAAATGCAACAGACTTTCGATTTTTTTAAATATTATTTTTAAAATAGTTTTTTTAATGTATTTTTAATGGTCATTTGAATATATTATTGCAATTACATTTTGATTTGATAGCCAAGTAAATGAGAATTTATGTTAAGCCGCTGCAGTTTCTCAATATGGATCTGGGTCATCCCATCTATATTATTTCATCATAAAGATAAGAGTTTTGAAAATATTATAGAGATATAATTTATAACAAATATTACTGGACGTAAAAAAACATTTCCATATGAATTAAACTCGCAAGAATTAGAATATTTAGATGAATAAATAAAAAATTATGAAGAGGAAATTTTAATTTTCTGCTAATAATTAAGAATTCTGCCAATAGAATGAAAAGATAACAATAATATAAATAATTTTGCTAATTTATAATAATAATATTAATAATAATAATAATAGATATTAGATAATCCCAAAAAATGAGGCGTTGGGGAGGTCATCAGTTCGCATTAAAGATGGGATTTAGGCAGCAACATTTTCAAGGGTCATCATTGCCTTCAATATAGAAATAAAATAACAGTTATTTAAAGCATATCTGGATTTTTAAAATAATAGTCATCATTGCCTTCAATATGAAATATCCGCAGCAACTCTCTCCGCAATTCCTGGCGATTTTTAAATGCATTTTTAATATTATTCAGTCATATTAAAAATCTCTGCAATTCCGCAATGAAGATCCTTTTGGCTCTCCGGGGAGATCCAAATGGCTCTCCGGGGAGATACAAATGGCTCTCCGGGGAGATCCAAATGGCTCTCCGCGGAGAGCCAAAAGGGTCTCCGCGGAGATCCTTTTGGCTCTCCGCGGAGATCCTTTTGGCTCTCCGCGGAGATCCAAGAGGTTCTCCCCGGAGATCCAACGGTCGAGAGAGGAGAAAGACGTTGTTGAGAGGGATCTGAACTGAAGACGTCGTCGAGAGATCCAATTCAGCGGACTGAATAAATTCAAGAGGGAATGGCGGACTGACATCGTGGAAATAAGAGTGGATCCCGCCGGAGAAGAAGGGATCTCACCGAAAGTGAGGCTTGGAGCTCGCCGGAAGTTTCGGCCATGAAAGGGGCGGTCAGATCTGGTGAGGAGAAGCTCGGCCATGATGGAGAGATCTCGAGGTGGGAGGAGTTGGGTCGGCCTTGGATCGTCGTTATAAGGAGAGCAGGAGCAGCTCTCTGGATGGAGAGCTGATGGCGTGCTGTTGGAGGTCAGGGTCGCCGGAGTTTGGAGGGGTCGCCGACGTTTAAGCTTCGTCAGAGGAACTTCTGGCCGTCATCGGATCTTGGAGGAGGGAGGAGCTCGGGAGCTTGAAGGGGATACGCAGGGAGGGGGGTTTGACTGAAATAGAAATAAGAGGCTTAATATATTAAAAATAAATTTTAAATGATTTTCAGTCAAATTCAGTGAACCAGAGTGAGGCCCGACCGGAGGGGCCGCCGGGTTCCACTCTGGTATGAGGGTGAAAGAAGGGGGGAGGGAAGAGAAAGAAAAGAGGGGGAGGAGAAAGAAAGGGGGAGAGAGGGAGACAGAGAGGAGGGAAAGGAAGAAAAAAGGAAGGAATTGAGGAAGTAAGACAATGACACCGTACGATAAAAATAATTAATTTTATTTTATGGATAGGACTAAAGTATACAAGCCATAAAATTATAATATTAAATCATTTTATTTAATTTTTAATAAATTAAAAAATACAAAATGTCTACATCAACACATATTTACATCAACACCACGTCAGCTCCAAGCACCGCCACATCTCTTAAAGATTAAAAATTTAATAGAAGTTTGTCTTATGACATATTTTAAACTTAGGCACCGTTTGACACGGTGGTGGCGGTTGTAAACGCATGGGTTAAACCGTCATTTGCTAAGGACCACCTAATAAACTTCATCTATTTGAACATAAAAGTGGATGAAGTTTCTTAGGTAAGCATTAACAATAATAGTTTAAACCCCATGATCATGACCGCCACCACCGTGCTAAACGGAGCCTTAATATGTAAGTTCATGAAGAGTCCTAATATGACGTTTTGGAGCGTTGAGAATGGAGAAATTAGTTTTACAAAAAAAAAATTTACATTTGCATTTTTTCCTCACCGCCAATGAAGAAAAAACGCCGAAACAAATGGAGTGTTTATCTCAGGAACGTCTTTTTTTTGTCCGGGCTTCGGACTGCATGGTTCTGGAGGCGAGTGCAAGCACCAATCATTTTATCATTCCCTTGTTTAGATCGAAAAACGAAAGTTTTCTACTACATGAAGGATTTTTTCGTGTTGCAATCTAGTCATTCTCCTAGGCTTTCCATGTTATGTTTGTAATTACTAATGCTTGTAATGCTTCATTATGATTATGTAGTGTTTTTATTAGAATTAATTTAACCTCATATTTTAAATAAAGTGTAATAAGTTATGAAATAATCACCTTTTATGATGACCCGTGGTTCTGAAATAGTGTTCAGTTGGGTGTTATTTATCACTTGTCTAACAATAATATTGAGTCAAAATTTGTTAATTTTCAAATTTAAAAATAATGGTATAAGGTAATTCTTGGATGGATGTGTAATTACTTTTTCCGATCTTGCCTCTACCTTCTTCGTCGGGTTAGCATTGGGCATCTGTCAAGCGCCACAAGAATCGTCAAACGACCACTCTCTTCGAGCGCCAAAAGAATTGTTGCACTACATTCCAAATTTATTATTTAGTCGACTATTGTTTAGTTCACAAAGCACACAACCAAGAATGAGTTTAAAGAACTAGTCAAAATTATCAAACAACCACAAAATAACTAAGAAATTTTGATAAATTTGAAAGGTGGTTCCATGCATTTTTATTTTATTAAATAAATATGATGATAATTTCAAAGTTGTTGCCGACCTAGTTTGCCCTCACGGGCTCTCTCCTGCTGTTTATACCAGAAGAAAAGCTTAAATGCAATAGACTTTCGTTTTTTTTTTAAATTATTTTTAAAACAATTTTTTTTAATGTATTTTTAAAACAGACTTTCTCCGCAATTCCGCAATGAAGATCCTGTTGGCTCTCCGGGGAGATCCTTTTGGCTCTCCGGGGAGATCCAAATGGCTCTCCGGGGAGATCCAAATGGCTCTCCGCGGAGAGCCAAAAGGGTCTCCGCGGAGATCCTTTTGGCTCTCCGCGGAGATCCAAGAGGTTCTCCCCGGAGATCCAACGGTCGAGAGAGGAGAAAGACGTCGTTGAGAGGGATCTGAACTGAAGACGTCGTCGAGAGATCCAATTCAGCGGACTGAATAAATTCAAGAGGGAATAGCGGACTGACATCGTGGAAATAAGAGTGGATCCCGCCGGAGAAGAAGGGATCTCACCGAAAGTGAGGCTTGGAGCTCGCCGGAAGTTTCGGCCATGAAAGGGGCGGTCAGATCTGGTGAGGAGAAGCTCGGCCATGATGGAGAGATCTCGAGGTGGGAGGAGTTGGGTCAGCCTTGGATCGCCATTATAAGGAGAGCAGGAGCAGCTCTCTGGATGGAGAGCTGATGGCGTGCTGTTGGAGGTCAAGGTCGCCGGAGTTTGGAGGGGTCGCCGACGTTTGAGCTTTGTCAGAGGAACTTATGGCCGTCGTCGGATCTTGGAGGAGGGAGGAGCTCAGGAGTTTGAATGGGATACGGAGGGGAGGGGGGTTTGACTGAAATAGAAATAAGAGGCTTAATATATTAAAAAAAATTAAATGATTTTAAGTCAAATTCAGTGAACCTGAGTGAGGCCCGACCGGAGGGGGCCGCCGGGTTCCACTCTGGTATGAGGGGGAAAAAGGGGGGAGGGGGGGAGAAAAAAGAAAAAGAGGGGGAGGAGAAAAAAGAGGGGGAGGAGAGGGAAAGGGGGAGGGAGGAAGAAAAAAGAGGGAAAGGAAGAAAAAATGAATGGAGGGAGAGAAGAATGCCCAAAGGTTCTCCACGGAAAACTTTTGGCCCCTCCGTGGAGAACCTTTGGGCTCTCCGCGGAGAGCCTTTGAGCTCTTCGCGGAGAGACCAATGTCCGTGGAGAGCCAAACGGCTCTCCGCGGAGAGCTACTTGGCTCTCCGCGGAGAACCTTCATGCTACCTTAGCCAATATTGCGCTGAGTTTATTTAAACACCTTTCATTCACCCATTGAACAATCAATTGCAATTATAGACAAATAATAAAATGTACATCTAAAATGTTTCCAAAATGACATCAATCATATACAGAATACTTGAAGATTTTTGCATAGATCTGGGCTCTATACATAGGCATTTTTGTATGCCAGTCTGTGCAACTTGTCCAGCTTATGTCCCTGGCTTCGCTATATGCTCCATATACTTCATAACAAATACACCGCAGTCCACGGAGTTGTCCTGCTGTGGTATACCAGTACAATAGATGATACTCCACTTTGAGAACCCTGCGTGGACTTTTTTCGCGGTCGCTTTCTGAAGCATAGCAACCTGCATTAACACAAATATGTTAGTACATTAGTAACTACGTAATGTACACAACTATATTGCATGACATTGAACAATACTTATAGCCTTTTTAGCGGTATCTTTCCGCTTGGGGTTATGAAGTGAGTCATGCACTAGCCATTTCTTCTCTTTAACAAGACCCGCCAATAAGATCCAGTGTTGATTTAAACATACTGGCATTATAATTAATGGGATTTTGTCGAGATTCTCCTTTATAATGTCCTGGACAAATGCAGTCACAGCCTTCGCATCTGGCTCCTTGTACACAGCGGTCTGAACCTATATAAATTGCAACATTTTATAGCAATAGAGACAGAATTAACAATGTACAAGCATAAGTAGAGATCATACCACAAAGTTAGGATTGATATAAATAAAAGGACGATACGCATTTTCATCCCGCTCTCGGCGCAAAGTCAGGATCTTTGCGTATGCGTTAACATGACAATCTTCGGCGTAATTATTCATCAGCAGAGCTTCCATGGAATCTCAAAATCCAACTATATTCCATTTATTAAAGGCTATGCCGCCCCTGAAATATGATAAAATCATCGTCAATATAAATGTATATAGATAAAATTGTTGAAAATATAGCAGTGTATAATGTCAAAATGGTACCTCGATGTGATGGAGCTCATAGAAAAACTGATCATACTTCTTTCTTCGTCTGTTATCATAGTTTTCTCTGGATAGTCATCAACGAACGCATCCTCTTTAACAGGTTTTTTATTCGGGATTTTCCCTTGTTTTAATGGGGAATCTTTAATACTTATAATGCTTGAATCTTGAGGGGGAGAAGGGGTGGTCTCGGTGCGTTGTGGGCTAGACTTAGGGCTAGAAGGGGCAGAGGAACGACGAAGGAGTGCATCTACATCGGCACTCAATGATTCAAGGTTTTCACTTATACTATGGCTAAATGAAACTAGATCTCTCTGTACCTTATCTACTTTATTGTCTAATATATCTAGCCTATTATTAAAGGCTCCTACAAAACTATCTATTTTGTTATCTAATACTTGAAACTGAGCTAAAATCCTATTCTCTAAATCTACCCAAAATTGTGCTGGAGGGAGAGATAGTGTGCTAGGTGGTGGGGGAGGTGATGATGTGCTGGGTGATGGGGGAGGTGATGATGATGAGGGAGGTGGTAATCATGTGGGAGGTGGTGGTACAAACTTCATTTTTTTTCCTACCCTAGATGGCGAGACTATTGGTTTTCTCTTAGATGTGGGAGGTGGTGGTGTCCACTGTGTTGTCACGTCTGAACATAACAACTTCTCTGTCGGTGATATTTCATCTAGTACTTCCAACACCTAAAAAGAAGAAATACAACTATTGTATTGGATAGTTCAAAAGTGGTTGTTAATCGAATAAACTAAATTATTTACCTGCTCATCCAAGAGTTTTGGAACAGTCCCCAGCTCTTTCATTGAAAATGAGACCTTCTCCGACCATCTTAATATTCGTGGCCTCAATGACGGATAGTGCGGAGCGATGCTGGTGGTGTGCTCGAGGAACCAAATCTATATCAAACATTGCAATAGTTTAGAACATATGAAACAAAATTCATTTTAGGAATTAGAAATATAGATACTTACAACGAGAACATGGGTGCATCCATAGATGTATCCCATTGAAGACTCTGGCCAATGTTGCAGTTGGCCTTCTTCTGCAACAGGTGCCAGCTTCTCCACCATCGACTTGAACGACCTCAAAAGGAAGGTATAGATCGCTTCTGGCCAATTGAACTTTTGAAATTTCTCCAAGCTGGAGACCTCCTCGAAGAACATTGGCATCCTCTCCGCGCTCGAGGGGAAGAAGAAATTGCACAGAAGGTGCAAAATCAATATCTTCATCGTCACAGGGGACGACCCTTTCTCCATCGATTGAAGTTCCGTCTTCAAATCGGACTTCGTGAGCGGTCCAAATGGCTTGGTAGTCAGGATGACTTCCTCCCCATGTTTCGGCAGACCCAATATCAATGGCACGTCATTGTGGGAGAAGGTTAGCTCCCTCGATCCAATGACGAAGACATCCTTCTCTATATCATACCAGTTTAGTAGACCATAAAGAAGGGGAGTGTTCTGCGGTACCTTCGGTGCATGGAAGATATGCCAGATGTTGGCATCCATCAGCATCTTCTTCTGATCCTCCTCCAATCGTTCTAGTATTGCTGAAGTTAGGCCAACAAATGAGTGTAAATAGCACATCGAGCTCAAAAAATGGATCTTTTTCTGCCTCATTGATTTGCAAAATTTATAAACAGATGTTACAATAGAGGGACAAGAAGAATAAATTTGAGGGAGAAAGAGAGGAAGCAAATGGCTCTCGGCAGAGAGCTACTTGGCTCTCCGCGGAGAGCAACATGGCTCTCCGCGGAGAGCCAAACGGCTCTCCGCGGAGAGCGATGTAGCTCTCCGCGGAGAGCGATGTAGCTCTCCGCGGAGAGCCACATGGCTCTCCGCGGAGAGCCATTTGGCTTTCCTGGGAGAGCCATTTGCTCTCCGGAGAGAGCCATTTGGTTCTCCGTTGAGATCCAATTGGCTCTCCGTTGAGATCCAATTGGCTCTCCATGGAGAGCCATTTGGCTCTCCATGGAGAGTCATTTGGCTCTCCATTTAGATCCAATTGGCTCTCCATGGAGAGCCATTTGGCTCTCCGTGTAGATCCAATTGGATCTCCATGGAGATCCAATTGGGTAATGGCCTAAATGAGTTACAATTGTATCATGGAATATTAAGTGCAAATTATTGTGTTATCTCCAAATCATTTTTTGTACTATAATACATATAAAAAGCATACCTTTCAGAGTTTCACACAGACTGTTGCAAGCTCTTTTTTTGTTAATATTCTTAACCTTTTGCTTGAGCTGCACATCGGATCGAACCCGAAACTGGTTCATCCCCAACACCCGTGCGACTCGCCCCCAGTATAAGAAACGCTTGGCTAGGCTCTTCCAAGACATTTGATCACCAGTCGACGATTTCACATGGGAGCGCTCTGCTGGACTAGTTAGCAAGTAATTGAGCAGCTCCTTCTCCGATTGGGAGAACGGCTCTACTGTAGCTGGGGCGGGGACGATGGCCTCCATTATCTGATTGAAAGTAGGCAATTGTTGATTGACCATGAATGGAGGACGGGAACCAATCTCCCTGACAGCGGACGAGATGCCCGCATTAGGTTCCTCCGTCATCGTGATGACTGAAGAAGACGCTGGTTGAGTTGAATTATGTGTGGACGGAGTTTCGACTGGCAATGATTGTGTAACAACTGGAGATGGTTGAATGTAGATGGCATCTTGATCACCGAGCTCCTTTTGCGCTTCGGTATGCGACTGCAAACTGTTTGATGTCCTTTTCCTTTTGAGACGTCTAAGATAATCCCAACGATTTTGAATCTCCTTGTGGGTCATCTGAACTAGATCCTCACGACGTGCAACAATGCGGGCGTAAGCTGGGGCGGCCACTTTGGTCTAGTGAATGTTGCAGGCATGCCCAACATCAATCTCATTTTGAACAAGTCGATCAATGATATCGTCCGCTGATCCTTCAATTACTAGATCGGGCGGGGACGATTGCATATCTGTTGCAAGGGGCTGACTTGAACTGTGAGTTGGGGCGCCGGTTGTAAAAGTGACGCTTCGAGTTACTGTTGTGGTGACAGTCTCTTCTAACTGGATGAAACTATCATCACGGCCCGCCTGCGTTGGAGCAATCAATGACGCGGCCAGATTTAGTGGAGTAATGATGCTGAGTTTGGGCGCTGCTCGTTGAATGGGCAATCTGAAACGAGACTGGGCAACCATATCCTCCAAGTGCTGTTTAAGAACCTGTTCTGATTTTGGCCGAATAAACCGTTTGAAAGCGTAATTGGTGCTATGTAAAGCCGAGACAAGAACATACCAAATTTGATGCAATTGTGGAATATGCAAGGATTCAATGGGAAAATCTTTCAGATCAAGTAGTTCATCGGGTTGAAGAAATTTGAGAGCCACCATTCTGAGTAAGCGCCGTTCGAAGGGGTTGATCATTGGTGAAGTGCTCATCACTTTTTCCCAGAGATTAAGGCCTTCTAATGCCGATTGACATTCATTGCCCAATGCGTTGAGGCTGCGAGATTTTTTATGGTGATTTGATGAAGAGCTTTGCCCATGCGATGTTGGTCCGGGTTTTCTGCGCTTGCGATTGGACTGAATGGAATGGAGCGTGTTGCTTATATCGATGACATCGGTCTAGTTCAGATTAGTATGGTTTAGTGGTAGTGCTTCGTCTTCTCCAACGCAGTGATGATCATCATTCGGAGTCCTCTCCACAGCAGTTGCGACAACCTCAAGTGCATCGTTCACAATCGCATCGAACGTGTGGCTCGACCAAATTGCATTATCAGCTATTGATTCGGCAATCATTCCAACGGATTCTAGCTGCCCTGCTGGAATTTCTGGAAGTTGAGGAAGGGATTGTCCAAATGCCGCCGTCAATCCAAACTCGCCGTCGCAATCATCAATCGAGAGAGGCAACATATGAAACATTGTTGACAGAGACGTTGGAGAGGGAGTTATGCCATCGGTCGAAAGAGCTGCGAGATATTGAGTGAGAATGATATGCATATCAGAGATTGGCAAATATGCCCAGCGATGATCAAATTGGAGTTCGCCGCGAAAGTTGATTTGAGCGACCGCGAAAGTTGATTTGAGCGACCACGACATGGAGCAGCAAGATCCCTCCATCCAGGGACATAGTCTCCGGGCAAATGGCTCGTCTTTGACGCCATAAGTTTTCGTTCTTCCCCGATCCACGGCGTAGAGTCGATCGAAAGAAGCGATCCACGACGGTGTTTGACGCCCCTACAGGCGGTGTTAAGCAATTTCTGATGTGCTTTTTCTGCGTCTCGTGGCAAGATAGAAGTTTGGTCGTCACAATGCGCTTCGACGGTGGCACATCATTCTCGTTTCCCAGTTTTTAATTCGATCCAACAATGCATCCAGTTCAGCCTCAATGATGGAGCCTTCCTGCATTGACGCGTGTCCATTGCCAACAATGATTTCGGCCACGCCAGCCATAAATAGTTCCTGCCGAGCACGATCCGTGCCGTTCGAATTTTCCCTATACCTCGTGATCAGGTGATGATTGTCTAGGAGAACAATGATGTTGTCGAAATCTTGTAGCCATTCTCGGTCATCGCAGCACTTGTCAAGGTACATGATAAGCAGAGAAGTATCAATATTGTAAGCATTATACCGGTTCTGCAAACTCCGACCAACAAATCGATGCTCTGCATTGCCCGTAGTCGATGTGAATTGATGGGAGAGAATTTGTTGGCGCTCGTTTATGACGGAGTGCAATCCATCAACGGGGGAAAATTTCCTGCCATTGAACTCGTCCGTCAATTTCATGCATCCCGGCACGTTGTGATGATGGTCAGCCGAGAGATGAGTCCCGGTTATGGCGCCTTCCATTCGGTTGAAGAACGAAAGTTGGCGAGCAATGCAGTCATTGAGTAGGCGTGATAGCGTTGATTCCACTGGACCAAGAGTGCCACTGTACCCGTTACAATGCTGAAAAAATGATGGGAAATCAGGGAACACTGCCGAATCCTTCTGCCATGACGTTTGCCCAAGTGCTGCATCCCATAAGCGCATATCCAAATACCATGACACGTGACCACGATATAGTGCGGCTTGACGCATGTATCGAGTCATTCGGGCACAACGAATCACCTTGGCTGCATCAGCAATGCCGGAACGGGACGTGTACAAGTCGTATGCCATTTGAACAAGACCGACGTCGTGTGCGCTCTGTTCGAAAAGCTGCACAGGATAGTTAAGGATGATGGGTGCCGTGATCAACTTCTCATTTTTGGCCTCGGCCATGACATGGAACGTGGCACCACAGCCGCTAGAGGTGTTCGACTTCTTGCACATGTATCTAGCAATGATAGAGAATGCAGTGGTGTCGATGCAATCGACAACTCGCGGGGCACTTAATTGCTTGCGGGAAAGAAAGCCGACTTTGTTGCAAGATGGGCATGCCCCCACTGTCACATTGACGTCGTACTGCCGTTCCGGATCGATCACGAACAACTGTTTCAACAGATACGCATTCAGGTCAGGTCGCTTGTTCCACAGTGGCATGGGCGGATTGATTCGGATGGGAGGGCGAATAGCATCCTCCATCATTTTCACTTGGATCTTGATCCAATCCTCCTGAATTTTGTTCAACGTGTCTGATTGCTTCCCACAAATGCACGACTCAGTAGTGGGGCGGTCGAAGGCTGACGAATAGAATGGAGGCGTTTGCGTCGGAATCGATTCGGGTAGAATTTCAGGGCAGCGATGAACGAGGGTCTATACTGATCGTTGTGTTTTCGTAATGTCCCGCAACACAATGTCAATACCATTCATTGCCGATAAAGACAAATAGTCAAATAATCTAGTCACCCAAAACCAAAATTTAGATTAGTAGCCATAATACTAGGATCCTATTTTGAGTAACTATAATTGGTTATAGTAGCTTGCCTAGTAAAATTCCTACCTCACCTTCCAAATTATATGCTAATTATAATTGATTTCAAGGATTGTCAAAGAAGAATGAACAAACGTCTTTCCTAAAAACAGAAAACTTTTTTTGGGCTCTCCGCGGAGAGCCAAACGGCTCTCCGGCTCTCCGCGGTGAGCAATTCGGCTCTCCTCGGAGAGCCAATGGATCTCAGCGGAAAGCCATGTGGATCTCCGCTGAGAGCCAGTGGCTCTCCTAGGAGAGCCGAATGGCTCTCCGGGGAGAGTCCTTTAGCTCTACGCGGAGAGCCATTTTACTCTCCTCGGATAGCCACTGGCTCTCAGCGGAGAGCCAAACGGCTATCCGCGAATGGCTCTCCGCGTTATCTTTTGGGTTCGAACATGATAATGGCGGATGCGATACATACCTTGCGGAGAGGATGGGTAGGTTGCGCTGAAGAGCTCTTGTGTAGACTGAATCGGATTGGAGAAGGAGCGCCGGAGAGCTGTGTGATTACTGCCGGAGACGATGGGGGAGGCTGCGCCGGAATCAAATCCTAGAACGCTCGACTGCGAGAGAGAAATCCGCGAGGAAGCTGTGCAAGGAGAGCGAGGAGAGCTGAGTATGGAGAGGAGAAATGAAGGAGCGCGGGATTGAAGAGGCGCGGATTCGTTATATTTTATATTTTCTTATGTTGCGCTGAATAAAATAATAATATTCAGTCAGATTCAGTCTACCAGAGTGAGGCCCGACCAAGAGGAGGCTGTCGGGCGTGAAACAGAGAGGGGAGTTAGGTACGTTTAGGTTTTTTGAGGGTTATAATATTATTTTATTTTACAAAATAAAGGATAGAAGTTGGAAAATAAGGACTGTGGTACGTTTACGCCTATTTTTATTTAGATAGCAAAATGCACCGAAGTAAATCCATCTCCGAAGTTGCAATTTCTGCCTATCTTATATATCGGCAGTCACCGGACTCCATGGCTGCCACTGCCTCTACAATCGGGACCATGTCCGTTTCTCTTCCTTCGCCGCGGCACCGGCCGGTGAATTTCCCCCCTCCGCATCGTAAAGTATCCACGGCAAGGTGTTTTCATAGTAGGAAACCTTCGTGCATCTGCAGCTCTTCTCAACTGGACATTCCCCTTTCTCAAGGTCTCTCTATATCTCCCGACTCCTGTTTTCTTAGTTTAATTACAAAACTTATGATTTCCATTACAAGTGCTTGGTTGAGACTATATATTTTTTTTGTAATGCAACTGTTCAATGTAAGTTGAATGAATTTAACCTGTAATTTTGATGGTTTCCATTGTTTTCATGGATAAAATGTGCTTTGTTGAACAAAGAAATCTATTTTTGATGTCATTTGTTCCCGAACGATATATACTGTATATTATGTCAGTTTGGTTAAGAAGAAACTCTTTCCGGCCAATATTATCCAAAGCTTCAAACTCTAGAAGTTTTTCTTTGTGTATAAACTATACCAATGGCTGCTGCCCTTCCTTTATTTTAGAATCTTTAGAATGTGAACATTAACTGCTTGAAAAGTGGTATAGAATCTTCAAGGAAGACTTTATTTGGATGCCTAGGGTTACGCCTCCTATTATTGTCATGTCAGCTATAGTTTTTTGATCTGCGCTGACTAAACTTCTTCAGTTCATAGGAGGAATTTGATGTCTTCATTCTTGACGGCAACGATAATCCGACAACTTGGCTTTAGCGGAGTCAGCATGGCTGAAACGATCAAAGAATTCAAAGAATATATAGATATATTTGATGGTTATTCATTGTTGTATCCTAGAAATTGGATCCAAGTTCGAGGGGCTGGTGCAGATATATTCTTCAGGGATCCCTTTGTTCTTGATGAGAACTTATCAATAGAATTGTCTTCGCCTTCATCATCTAGATATAAGAGTGTTGAAGATCTCGGGCCTCCAGATACTGCCGCAGGTAAAGTCTTGAAGCAATATCTGATGGAATTCATGTCTACTAGATTAGGCGTTCGTCGTGAATCAAGCATTTTGTCATCGTCGTCAAGAGTTGCTGATGATGGAAAGCTCTATTATCAAGTTGAGGTAAGTGTTTTGAAATTCTTATAAGGTCAGACTTTCATGTATTACTAGAAGTCTATCTTTAAATTTGTTCCTTAATCTTTACATGGGGCTTTGTTAATTATGTGAATAGATAAATGTAATGCTTCCACCCAATGTGTAATTGTTACACTCACGCATTCTCCAGAGCGACTACTCCTCGCCGGGGCCACCATACATCGCATTTGGAGACCGCCGTGATTTAGCAATTAATTAGTACTTAATTGATTGGTTAATATTAATTAATTATCATTAATTAATATTTATTATGCACTATTAATTAAATATGTTGTCTTATTATGTGTTCCCTTCCTCATCTATATAAGAGAGGGATTTGTGAGTTGGGACCCTCTTGAATGTAATAGTTATTTTTGGCTCTCCTTGGAGAGAAGGATCTTGGAGGACCCAACCTCCTTGATCTTGGCTGTGGCTTGCTCCGGATTGTACCCGTGTTATTTCAATTAATGCAATCTTGTTCGTTTCTGATCGCGTAACATTCTTGTTCGTAACAATTGGTCCGACCTGCCGCCTTTTGGCTGCGGTTTCCGTCTCCAGAATCTCACCAGCTCCTCCTTCGGCCTCCGCTCCGACCATGTCCTCCACCGCCATCTCAGTCTGTGCGCGACTCAATCGACAAGCCGATATGCACGCTAACCTACGCTTCGTGCTCCATGGTCTCAAAGCCAAAGTCGACCGACTCCTCGAGTTAGACGGACTAGCTGCTACGACCCACCCTCATGGTCCTCTACCCTCAGCCGTCCCGACCACGACTATCTCGTACAACATGCAAGAGTTTCTTCTCAGTTTACAGACCACCGGAGCTGGCACTCCCTACCCCACGCCCCTACTGACATCCGCATCGCAGGAGACTGATCCCAGCGATGACGATATAGTCGTTGAGGCGAAGCGCCCGATCCCGCTCAAGCTTCCTCAGCCTCCAGCCCGACCGTCGACGCCTTCCATAGGGCCATTTGCTCAACGTCGGTGCCCCTAGCCGTTCCACAGCCGCTGTGCTCCACCGCCAGCGCTGCCGTCACCTCCTACTCAATCGGCGTTGCGTCCCGCCCTATCTCTCCAGCCAGGCGACGACCTCCACAGACTCATGCGTTGGGCTCGTCGACTCCTCGCTGTCGCACTCACGATCTTCCCCGCGTGCACGTACATCGATTCATCTCCCACCGCGTGCATCGATTCATCTCCCGCCGCGTGCATCGATTCATCTCCCGCCGCGTGCATCGTTTCATCGGCTACACTTGATCTCCTTGAGCCGCACGCCCCTCTTTTCTTTTCTTTCCCTTGCAACCCACAACATCTATCCCATCCCTCCCTACAACAGCTGCCCACTTGTCCACGCGGGCCCCACAAATCCCCTTTTTCTTTGTCCGTTTTACAACCACTGCACGCCACCCTCTAGCTTCCCAAAATTCTCCACCATACACCCTCATTTTCTTTATTTTTACTCCATTGTCTTGTCACATCAACCTTTTTGTTCCTTTCTTTATTTTTTCTCTTCCCATAACAAGCAAAAACACAACCATTTTTCTTCCCCCAGCCGCCACCCTCTCTTGGAATGAGTTTTTTTGCTTTCTTCGGCTATCTCCTCTTTCTGTTTTATTTTTTATCTTCCCTCCCTTTCCTTCCGCCAAGACAATTTATATGTCCCTCGCATTCTTAAGGATCCCAACAAAAAATATAAACTCGACCTTGGGGACAAGGTCGATTTTCAACGGCGATGGTATGTTACACTCACGCATTCTCCGGAGCGACTACTCCTCGCCGGGGCTACCGTACATCGCATATGGAGACCGCCGTGATTTGGCAATTAATTAGTAATTAATTGATTGGTTAA
Organism: Dactylorhiza incarnata; assembly: GCA_033032865.1. Lineage (NCBI taxonomy): Eukaryota > Viridiplantae > Streptophyta > Magnoliopsida > Asparagales > Orchidaceae > Dactylorhiza > Dactylorhiza incarnata. The sequence continues at coordinate 1,440,853 of JAWHQI010000420.1, read as the reverse complement.
TTGACGCAGGACGAATCTATAGGTGCCGGATAAACCGCGATTTAACCCTACATGCTATGCAAGTCCGACGGTTAAGCCACAATTAGATAATAATTTAAACATCCCACGCGCAACTAATTCACGGCAAGGCAAAATATTTTATTAAGGCGAAACAAGCTTAGGCTTCCCTCCGCGTGGAGGGCCAAAGCAAGAGCACGCGACGAATAATTCCTTCCTGCAGTTAGAGATTTATCCAGACACAAATAACTAAAATAAAATGAACATCCAAACAAGCATAAGATTACCACAATGCAACAATGTTTTGACACCTTCAACCAATACAAAACACAGCACAAAATCTGAAAATTAATTAGGACTGCAGCAATTTTAAACAAATCTGAACTTTGGAGAAGAGAGGAGGTTTTCCGGGCGGTGGTGGACTAGATCGGATAAGGGGAAGGTGGTTCCACGGGAGGAGGAATGTAGGCAGCAAATCTGGAAGGTGTGGGGGGCTGGATATGAGAGGTGCAGGAGTGGGATCGGGGCTGTCCTGGATCTGGGCTGCGCTGCCCAGATCTGGACAGATCTGGAATCTGTGGAGTGGACAGGGGGCGGGCGAGGCTAGGGCTGTGGAGGGGGCTGTTGCTGGGAGGGTTGTCGGCAGGGAGTTATTGAGGGGGAGGGGCGTGCGGCTGTTGGGAAACAGGAGGGTCGGTGGAGAGATGTAAGGGGGCTGGCGGCGGCTGGTTGTAAGGGGGCTGGCGGCGGATGGTTGTAAGAGGGCTGGCGGCCGGAGTGCTGGGTGGATTGGCGGCGGCAGGTGGCTGACAGGGGGCTGGCGGCTGGGTCAGGTTGGCGGCTGGGAATGAAGAGGAAGGGGGCTGCTGCTGCTGGAATAGGGAGGAGGAGGGGTGGCTGCTGCTGTAACTGAGAAGGGGGACTGGCGGTTGCAGGAAAAACAGGAAGAGGGGCTGGCTGTTTTGGTGGAGGGGAAGGAGAACAAGGAGAAAAGAGATAACTTACCCAAGGAGTCGTCACCAAGGGGTTCCACGGAGTCGGCACCGCGGAGGGGATCACCGGAATGAAGGAAGAAGCTCTCCACACATTCAGCAATAAAATGACAGCAGCCCTAACACCTCTTATTTATAAGAAAATAAGATTAGGGCACCCGGAATCAACGACTATGATTGGACGTTGGTTTCGGGGCCAAAACTACATAAAATAATAACCGAATAATACAAAGCTATATATGAAATTGACTCGCAACATGCATCCGGACGCATCCACGGAGTCGGATCGTCGATCCGGGCACGCCATATATGGTAAGTCGTCAAATCAGCCCCGAATGGGCCCAAAGCTCGTCCTCGCCTATGCTCCGCATCAATCTCGCCTATGCTCCGCATCATTAATATTAATTAATTATCATTAATTAATATTAATTAAATATGTTGTCTTATTATGTGTGCCCTCCCTCATCTATATAAGGGAGGGATTTGTGAGTTGGGACCATCTTGAATGTAATAGTTATTTTTGGCTCTCCTTGGAGAGAAGGATCTTGGAGGACCCAACCCTAAATGTGTGATATTTCACAATCTTAGTTTTCTCTCCTCCTTTGTTATTAGCAAACGTGGATCATCACAACAATGGAGGAAAACATGAATAAAGAATAATTGTGATAAACATAAAATGGAATATAAAAGATATTTGTCAGAACCATATAGTATGGATGAAAAAGGATAATCACGATCAACACAGAGGGAAGAACGAAAAAATTAAAAACATGAATAACAACACGGGAAGTGCGAAAAAGAAGCGCAATGAACAAGATAACCATGAATGGTGAAGTAAATAAGACATAAGAATCTTTGAAGATCACAAAGATTACCAAGACTCAAAACGACATGCACTACAACAACAACAACAAAAACAACACTCAAGTCTTTATCCCACCATAGTGGGGTTGTCTATATGGATCCTTTGTCGCCATTGCGCCCTATCTTTAATCATAGTCTCACTAATGCTTAAGTACATCATGTCTTTCCTTATAGTTTCATTCCAAGTCTTTTTTGGTCTATCCTCCCCCGTTTACATGTCTAGTGACTAAACTCTCACAACGCCTAACAGGTGCCTCTAATGTCTCCTATGTACATGTTCGAACCATCTTAAACGAGCTTCTCACATCTTCTTTACAATTGGCGCCACTCCTGTCTTACCCCTGATACATTCATTCCTAATTTTATCCAGTCTCGTGTGACCACACATCCACCTAAGCATTCACATCTCCGCAACTCCCATTTTTTGCTCATGTACACCATTCACTGCCCAACACTCAAAACCATATAGCATTGCTGGCCTAATTGCAATACGGTAAAACTTGCCTTTAAGTTTCAATGATACTTTACGATCACATAAGATCCCAGACGGCATGCACTGAAAGGGAATAATACAAGATGAGCAAGGTATTCATAAAAGTATATTAGATTAAGTGCACGAAAGAAATTTTCCAATAACAAAAGCATGTACTGTAATTAGTATGCGTAGGATAACACAAGGATAAAGCACATAAAATTCATAACAACAGAATAAATTAATGAAACTCCTTTATGATAATTAAGTCTGATCTTTAGATTTTCAGATTGAGATACATATACCAATATGACAAACACAAACACATTTTCATAACAAGTCTACTCTTTTTTGTTTAGGAAAAATAGATTGTTCAAAAATATAAATTAATAGACTTGATAATATAGGAGATAACATATGATATGCAACGACTCATAAAAATTCACATGAAAGAACATGATGTTACAACATTAACAAAATAAGCACAAATACATTGAAAGTATCATATCAAGTGATCTAAGATTTTAGGTAAGATTCAATGCATGCAAATTGTAAATAATGAGTGGTGAAGGACAAATCAATGACACTATGTTGAACCACACGATTTTATTTTTTCATAGGTAGCCTACACTAAGAGGTTTCCCATCCCAAAATTACTATTACTAGATCATGCTTAACTATAATGTTCCTAACATAACTCACTTGCTTTGAAAAAGCGCATTTGATATTTAAAGGTTTGAATTATTGCTAAAGTCCAATGACTTCTCCACAAATTTAATGTGAGATTCAGTTCATTCGTGCACCTCATTTCATCTAGAAGCCTGATATTCTAGAATCTTTCAAGGAGCTGTCTTTCTCTGAGCTTCCTTACCTCAGACACTCTCTGACATCATCAAACCATTCTCGTCGAATTCAAAATGCATCTCAGAACCACAAATCATATTGTTGGAGGTCAGACTCTGATGCCATTTGTAATAACCTAACTTGCAATATCTGAAGTATTGTCCACTTTGGTTCAACTCACTTGTACTAAATAGAACTGCACATTTCTATCCTTTTCCATAAGAGGCCTACAAATACTTTCCAGGTCACCCATCCCAGAATTACTTTTATCAGAGTATGCTTAACTATGAAGTTTCTAATAGAATTCTCCGACTTGCTTTGATAAAATTTCTATGATATTTGAGGGTCCAAATTATTAGTTAAGCTAAATAATGTTTTCATGATACAAATGTGAAATTCTATTCATTCATGCACCTCCTTTCTCCTAGAAACTTGCCAAAAGCTATCTTTCTTCGAGATTCTGATATAGTCAATACAAAAATTTGATTGCAAACGAACTTGAAAACAAGATACAATTCACAAGAGGTACTCATGCCTAACATCAAGAGGCTAGTTCCTCCTTGAAGTCTGATATGGATCAGCGTTGGACTTCAGGTCACCATTCAACGGGGCCTAAATTCGTGTATTCGCGCAGGAGTCGCTGATCGGATCAGCGACCGAGATCGCGAGCGCTTCCCGATCGTCGTTTTACTATTTATATGTATTTGTTTTTTATTTGGACTTATATTTAGTGTTTTAGGACACCGGGCGTAACGACCAATCATAGTTGTTGACGACTGGTGCCCAACCGTCCCTCTCGTTATAAATAATGGCAGAGGATGTCATTTATTTTCATTGTTTGTTTGTGAGAGATTCTATATTGGAAATCATTCGTGGTGCGACGCCGCGAGACCCTGGGGTGCGACGTCTCTGTTGATTTCCTGCATTACTATTCTCCTTTGTAATTTCCCGTGACACCCCCTGTTTATCCCACGTCCTTTCAATCCCATCCACACGCCACTCATCCTCCAGGCCACTCATCCTCCAGGCCACTCTCCCCTTTTGAACCGCTTGATTTGATAAAAAAATCGTTGTAACCCCCCTTACAGTCGCACATCTTCATGCCCTAACCAAAGGAAGCCGTCGTTAATTCCCTCTTCCCACAATCAACGACGACGCCGTGGTCTGCTGAATCCCTCTCGCGCATTTTTGCCTCCTCTTTGCTGCTTACTGCCGGTGAACGTCGGTTCCTCTTCCAAGTCTGCGCCTGAAAGTGGTTCGCCAGAGCCCAGCGGTACATCTTCGCCCCTCCTTCATTTTTGACGCCACCAACCCTTCTCACCACCAGCTAGCTTCCTGCCTTCATTTCAACACCTCTCAATCCCTCGAGAACCGCATATCTCCCTGCACACCCCCGCCTAGACCTCCTCCTCCTTCTGGCAATTGTAAACCCACATCTCCTCCACACGAACCGTAAGCCTCATTTACTCTTCCTGCAGTACCACTCCTCATTCCGCCATCCAGGTTTGAAATTGATTGTCTCATTACAGTCGTATCCTTCACCTCGTGGAGCCACGCCGACTACCGCTATCAGATCTCTGTGATTGCGAGTATTATTTTTTAGTGTTGTATTTTCTATATTAAATTCTAGATGAACATGCTGTATTTGTTTGGGTTTTGTGATTGTTAGTGCTATCGTTCAATTTCTTGTATTCTATAAAGCTTATTCGTGTAAATTGTAGTGTATAGCATCTCGTGGGAAATTGAGCATGATTTGCTTGTACGCCAGAAAATTGCCAATCACTTTGTGTTAACTTGCTGAAATTATAAAACTTTATTTGCTAAATTTTACTTCCGGATTTAAATTGGAATCCCACACATCATATAATGTATGTGTGCTTAAGGTCATTCCACACGTTCACTTAGGGATGCATTAGCGTTGGCATGCCTACGTCACACAACCTACCCTACGTTAAGGTCCCTCTCCAAATGAGAGATCCCAAACCCTAACGATCCAAAGATAGGCTCTACTCACAAGCCTCCTCCTTATATAAGGAGGGAGACTCACGTACAATTTTTCATATTACTTCTACAAAATAAAAATACATAATGACAAGACAAAATAAAAAGCTCCATGTCGCTGTCGCCGCGTGTGCGTAACAGTTACAAGTAGCTTATACCCATCAGTAAGAGGCGTGTTGACGGAGAAGAGCATGTCGAACCAATGTTACCAGCTTGAGACGACCAATGGTTTGGAAGGAGGGGAAAAGGGAGAGGAGAAGAAGATGAAGATTATTTCCGAGAAGGTGGATTCCTCCTAGCCATCCTTAGGCTCCGTTTGGCGCGACGTTTTTTCTCCGGTGAGTTTAGACAAAAACGCCACTGTCATATAGTATATGTTTGGCATGACAACGGTTATGACCGTCACCAAGAAAAGAAAACTAATTTTGAACATAAAAGTGGATGAGGTTCCTTAGGTGAGGTCGGACGTTCACGAACAATGGTTCATAATGTTCATGACCGCCACCGTCTGATGAGTCCGATATTTACACTGTTTTATGGATTCATTTGGGCTAGTTTTCACTTGCGTGCACTTCATTTTCAAGCTATAATCGTTTGTATTTCACTTATATTCACTTTCACGCTTCGTGCACTATTTAGGCCCGTTTTGGTGTGCATTTGCGCTCCATGTTGTTGGGGGTAAGCACATGGTGCTCCCCAACCCTTTTTCTGTATCTGGATTGAGCTGGGGGGGTATTCCCAGCTGTGCGATTCCTGTTTTGATTGTCGTGCAAGTGGACGGTTTATCCAATTTTGCTCAGATTTCATGTCTGCATGAATCACACGGTCGTGCGTTTCCTTGACGCACGATCGCTCCGACCGTGCACTCTCATCTGTGGTTCAAAACGATGTTCTGTCCCCGCTCGTGCGATTTGTGAGTAAAATCGCACGGGCTCCCTGGTGAGCTGAAATTCTGGCTTTCGGAATTTGCCTGTGCGTTTTTACGCACGGTCGGCTTCGACCGTGCGTGAGTAAAACGCACGGGCGTTCTGGGTCGTCTTCCTGAGCTGTCTATTTAATTAAATAACGCACAGTCCACGCACGGTCGTGCGTTCGACCGTGCGTGACCAAATTTCTGACAGTTTTCTATTTAAGCCGCAGGATCCGCCCTAATCCGGATCATTCTTCTTTCCCGCGCCCGAAAGGTTCCAGTTCCGCCATTTTCTCCGCTCCATCGCCGCCCACCTTAAGGAGGAGCTCCGACCATCATTTCCTTGCAAATCTCAAGCCGGAGCATCCTCTTGGCATCCTCCATCGTTTGTATGCACCGAAGCTCCATTTTGAGGGATTTCTCGCTGCATAAATGAAGTTCTCCGACGAGGTCAGAATCGAAGATTATTGACGGAGAAGACGGGTACATTAGAAGAAGGTGACAACTCTTCCGGACCCCGGACGACAGTTGGAGCCTGAGCTTGGACAAGGCTTGACAACCCTAGATTCAGAGTGTGAACCTCCGATGAGTCTCCGCCTCTTTGGTTGTAATCTCACCCCCTTCATTTTGTAGTATTGTTTTCCTTGATTATTTGTGTGTATGAACGATGATTGCTAAACCTTATTATTGCATTTAAGTTTATTTCATGTCTATGTGAAATTACTTTGTGGTTTATGCAAGTGAGGAGCGCCCCCATTCCATCTTCCGCTACGCAAACCCTCCACTCCATTACGCAAGCCTACTCTTCCATTACGTGAGCCTACTCTTCCATCCGCCAAGCTAAGCGGTGCTAACGACCCGTATAATCCACCTCACTTCCGTCGGTGCGAACCACTCCATCCGCTTGCCTTCTCGCCCATCCGCCTTGCGAAGCAGTGCATAACGGCCTGCATAGTTTCCATCCGCCCAGCGAAGCAGTGCATAACGGCCTGCATAATAGTAGTTTAGTTTCTTTTCTTTTATTTTCCAAAACCAAATCACCCCGTTCACGTTTCACTCGACCTAAAGGACTTCAATCTCAAGTCCTTCCTCGATAGATAACTCCACCTTACTGTGTTCTTTTGAGATTCGATACTTGGGAATTACTCGCCCATTTTATATTACTTGAACGATCGGTACACTGACGTTTCGTGCCGCAGTCTTGCTACCGCCTATAACAGTGTGCTAGATTTGCGCATCAAGTTTTAGGCGCCGTTGTCGGGGAACACAGTCGTGTGAGTTGCTGTAGAGGGAGACAAAGGATAGTAGTTCTTCCAGTGTGTATAGCCGCTTTATTATTTTTGTTGCTTTTTAATTATATATTGTTAGTTTTCTGTTTTTATCTCTTCCTATTTTAGATTTTTAAAGCAAGTTTTTGTTTTCCAAGTTTAGTTATAATTGATTGTGTAGCTTTTCTGTGCAAAGAACTTTGAATTTTGTTATATCCGTAATTTTTGCTCTATGGATTCTGTGCCTAAGCTTAGTTGCTATGACACTTTCTGCCATGCTATTCACGCCTTAAATATTTTGGATGATGAGCTGCGTAGGACTTTGCGATGTTTGATTTGTCATAATGTGGACCATGTCTTGAAGGATTGCCCTACTCTACTTATGCCAAAAAGGAAGGAAGACGACGATTGGGGCATCCGAATCGTATCCTCGTCTTTTTCCATTGGCAACCCTTCATCCTCTGATGACATGTATGCAGCACCACCTTGTCTATGGGGGACTGCCGCAGAATTGCCCATCAGAGTGCATGCTGATCCATACGATGACATTGTCCCTACCACTCATTCTTTACCCGTGGAGGCAATTGCCTACTCACCCCTTGAGCTTAATTCTCGCATCGGTTCTTCCCTCCCTGTGTATGGCTTCCCTCCTAGTGATGATGATCACTCATCTGTTGACCAACAAGGAGAGGATTTCGAACTTATGGATGCACCTGAGTGGGATGAGGAAAGTATTCTCTCCATCAGGGAGGCGTTAGCAGATCTTTTTGCGGAGGAACCCAATCTTTTTGTTCCTCCAGTTTCTTTGCAAGATTTTTCTACTCACATTTTGTATGATCCTATCGAAGTAAATGAGCGGGGTGATGCTTCTGACTCGGAGGGTGCTCCAAAGTGGGATGAGGATGTCGTTTTCCCCGATGAGGAGAATGAATACTTTGAACACGATGGTGCACCCCGGTGGGATGATGAGGGTACTCTTTCTGATGATGAGGTGTGCACTTCATCATGGGACGAGGAGGTCTAACTCACCACCGAGGCCCTTGAGTTCTTGGGTTCCCCTTGCTATGATACTTACGATGATGGCAGTGATCTATCCTTGGAACTTGCCGGGAGTGAAACCGGGATCACTCCCATGATTACAGATTATTTATGTCTTTCTTATATTTTGTTTCCCGACCACTCTTCTTTGCTTGAACATGTGCAGGGTGATTCAGCAGTGGCAAATCTTTGTGAAGCTGAATCTAAAATGCTCTCCACTGCTGATCCACCTCTGCCTCTTCTTCCTGATGCTCTTAATGCTTATTCTTTTCCATCCTGCATGATTTTGAGTATGTTGACCCATTTTTGGGTAATTTTGAAAATCAATTCTGGCAGGGGAAATACAGTGCGGTGACCGTGTCTCTCTTGAAGGCTTGGCTGTAGGGAGGCAAAAGATATTCTTATCCTGATCTAATGTCGGAAGAGAAGAAGAAGGCGAAAAATAAAGAAATTTGGGGATGAAGGATAAATCCTTATTTCTACCCCTACTGCTGGGTCTTCGGACCCATTTCATTCATTTCTAGTTACTACTTTAAATCAACGTATAGTTGATTTCTCTGCTGGTTGTGTAATAATAATAAGTAGACATTATTATTTTCGCTTTATAATTAGACATTTATATAAACTGCTTAATACAGGTATTTGGTCCACCTTAAGGACGGTAAACAAAAGGGCTAATGGGAGACAACTCAATTTTGCTTGTGTTGCTTTATATAATCCGCTAATGCTATATTATATTATTTCTGCTATTGCTTGGTGCGTCCTTTTTGTAGGGTGGTGATCTTTTGACGCCGGACTTGGATTCCCTTCGCAGTATAAACGCCAATCTTCTGGTATGCTCATTTCTGAGCATGAGTAACTTTTCTTCCCCTAGTCTTTTATTTAATTTTCATGGTTACATCATTTGCGTCTATTGCTTAGATTAAGTCTGGGGGAGAGCCGCTATGTGTTACCCACTGCACGCACTCAATGTCAATGCATGCTAGAAGTATACGTATTTCATTTATTTAGTATTGTTCATTTTCTATGCACATCACAACACCCACTAGAGAGCGCACTTAATCGTAGGCGCGTAACGAGTTTAACTCGTTTCTTTTGTATGATTGGGAAAATTGTTGTGCTGGCTTAGGATTGTGAGATGGTGTAAAATGTTGACTCATGTAGTGTTTCTAGTCGAGTGCTCGTGTCTCACATAGAAATCTGTGTAGAATTAATTTTTCTTTATATTTATAGTTTTATACTTTTTTTTATTTGCGTAAATATTGTTTATGCTACTCAAAATTGGTGAATCCAGTGTGAATCCGACGGCAGCGTAGAGATGTGTGTAGACGTTTGCTAGATTCGTATTGCTCGAGTCGGGAGGAAGGATTGTCTTTCTCGGTGGCTAAGAACTTGCCCCAAGCGACTCTTGAAGCATTGACATAAGTTAGTTCAGTGCGTGAGCGTGACGTAGGCCATCATTTTGGCCCGGTTGAGCCTTTGTACCATTCCCATCATCTGCCCTCGCTATCCCCTTTGTGCCTACCCCTTTCTCTTGATTCAGCTCCACCTTTATCTCACCAAAGCTTAAAAGCCGATCCTAGTCGCACACCCAAATATGAGCTTTAAGTCTTTTGTTATTTTCATTATTGGGGTGTTGATGTGGTGATTTTTATAGTGGAAATTGTGGGTGTGTTTATTGAAAATTTTGCTGAAAAAGAAAAGAAAGAAAAAGAAGAATGAAAAAGAAAAAGAAAATATTGTTATGAAAAAGTCAATTGAAAATTTTGTAAATATTTGTGTTGGGAGTAGGCGGTCACCCATTTTGCAAAGTCCAAGTCTGGGGGTGTGGTGCACTCGCGTGTTTTGTGTTGCATGGGTAGCTTTTTGTGCTAGCTCATTTGAGTTTAGGTGCTTTAAGCCCTCATGTTTATCTTTGTATACCCTACCGTAACCCAAGTCTCATTTCTAACCTAAAGTCCTACTGATTTGCGCGTTTAACCAAACTAGTGTCGTGGAGAGAGTGCAAACGGGTGAGGTTATGGTTACCGACATTGATGGATTTCTTTGGAGGTTGTCCCGAGCCCCGATCTTTGACAATGCCCATCTCAACGCTCAGTCTATTTTCTCCTTACGCATGACCGGAAGATTCACCGTGATTCTTATTTTTAGTAGAAATAATATGTAGTTACGCTTATAGAAATTATAAACTATGGTGCATAATTAGAAATTTCGTCTATTGTATTTCTATGTGTACAAGCATACGACTTCGCATGCCACTCTATATGTGCAATTACTAAGCCAGCTAGTCCTTTTTCTTGTCCGCATAAGGGATGATTTGCTCGGGACGAGCAAATCGTTAAGTCTGGGGGTGTGATGAGTCCGATATTTACACTGTTTTATGGACTCATCCGGGCTAGTTTTTACTTGCGTGCACTTCATTTTCAAGCTATAATCGCTTGTATTTCACTTATATTCACTTTCACGCTTCGTGCACTATTTATGCCCATTTTGGTGTGCATTTGCGCTCCATGTTGTTGGGGGTAAGCACATGGTGCTCCCAACCCTTTTTCTGTATCTGGATTGAGCTGGAGGGGTATTCCCAGCTGTGTGATTCCTGTTTTGATTGTTGTGCAGGTGGACGGTTCATCCAATTTTGCCCAGATTTCATGTCTGCATGAATCGCACGGTTGTGCGTTTCCTTGACGCATGATCGCTCCGACCCTGCGCTCTCATCTATGGTTCAAAACGATGTTCTGTCCCCGCTCGTGCGATTTGTTCACGCACGGGCATTTTCCCCTTGCGTGAGTAAAATCGCACGGGATCCTCTGGTGAGCTGAAATTCCGGCTATCGGAATTTGCCCGTGCATTTTTACGCACGGTCGGCTTCGACCGTGCATGAGTAAAACGCACGGGCGTTTTGGGTCGTCGTCCTGAGCTGTCTATTTAATTAAATAACACGGTCCACGCACGGTCGTGCGTTCGACCGTGCGTTACCAAATTTCTGACAATTTTCTATTTAAGCCACATGATCCGCCCTAATCCGGATCATTCTTCTTTCCCGCGCCCGAAGGGTTCCAGTTCCGCCATTTTCGCCGCTCCATCGCCGCCCACCTTAAGGAGGAGCTCCGACCACCATTTCCTTGCAAATCTCAAGCCGGAGCAATTCCGTACGAGACCGGTGCCGCCACTCTCCATGGATTTTAGGATTTCCCATGTTTCGCCGCGCAGATATGCCACACGTCCACAACATCCACCAATCCGTTATCCTTGTCGCTTGTATCCGACGGTCTTTGGAAATTTTAATGTGCATAAGCAAGGATGTCTTGTAGTCACATTTGTGTGCCTTTGAGCAAATGTGAGTTACTGAAGCTTATCATTTGGTTGGTCAATCTACTTCTTGTGTGTAAGCAGTCCAGAGACGTCAAGGTCGCCTTAGAAATACCATATTCAATCCGTGACTTTGTTGGGAGGTAACTATATGAAGAGCTCCCTCGAAACAATAAATTGCAAAAGACCATTGTTTAAGGTGAATGAGGGAAAATGAAGTAGTAGAGCATGAAAATAGATAAAGCTTGCTCAGTCATCGAGGCTTGGGTTGGTTAGATTACATTTTTAGGACCTAAATATATTAGAGATGATTGAAAATTAGAACACAAATCCTACCTAGTAAATCAAGCTCAGTTCATGTGATTGCCTTACCCACGCTTGAATGATCCCAGCATGAGATTTGCTAGACCAAGCAGCTCAGCGTTAACTAGCTGGACTAAATCGATCACTCCATAGGCTAGTAGTGCACCATTGCCTATATGGAGTTAGCCATATCTCCTTCCTCTTATAAGATAGTTTGCTCAAAATGATGACGGTCTTGCCAATACTGTTAGCGACCCCGAGGGAAGTTGACGCAGGACGAATCTATAGGCGGCGGATAAACCGTGACCTAACCCTACATGCTATGCAAAGCCCGACTGATAAGCCACAGTTAGATAATAATTAAAATATCATCCCACGCAGATAATTCAAGACAAGACAGAATATTTATTAGGGCGAAAACAAGCTTAGGCTTTCCTCCGCGTGGAGGGTCAAAACACGAGCGCGCGGCGAATAAACCTTGCAAATCATAATAATAATCTAACAAACAACTACCATGCAAGATATTCAAAACAAGTACAAGATCCAATCCAATATAAATATGCTGAAAATAATAATCCAATACAAATAAGACTCACAAAGTAGTGGGCTGACCAAGGCAATGAAGAATCCGGGTTCCGGTATGTAGATCGGCGATCGAAGGTGGAACCGGAGGCGCGACGGAGTGGTGGTGGCTGTCCTTGGCGGAGAAAGGTGAGATCGGACCGGAAATGGATAGATCCGGCCACTAGGAAATAGATCCGGGTAGGGGTGGATAGATCCGACGATTTAGGAGCGGATTCGGGCTGGATTTGTCCAGAACTGGACTGATTTGGACGAGAGGGTGGAGGTGGTTCCACGTCGAGGAGAGGGGTGGTGGTTGCTGGGAACAAAGCGGGGAAGGGGGCTGCTGCTGTGGACTGGCGGCAGCAAGGGAAGGGGGCTGCTGTAGGCTGGCGGAAGGGAGGGAGGGGGCTGCTGCTGTAGGCTGGCGGCAGGGGGAAAGGGGGGCTGCTGTAGGCTGGCGGAAGTGAGGAGGGAGGGCTGCTGTAAGAGGATTTAAACTATAGGAAATGAATAGTAAATATCCTTTTTGAATAATACAATTGAATAGGGAAAAGGGGATTCTGGACAGCCAAACGGTGGCTGTTTGGGGGGCTGTTCGGGGGCTGTGGGAGGGAGTTTGGAAGGGGAAAAGAGGGCTAGGGTTAGGGGGTACCTTGAGGAGGGAGATACAAGCCTAGGAGTCGTCACCTAGGGTTCCACGGAGTCGGCACCGTGGGATGATCGCGGGAATCCGGGAATAGCTTTCTCCAAATTCTGCAATGCTTCAAATCAGCCCACTACTCTCTTATTTATAATAAAAACAAAGCTAGGGCATCCCAATCAACGACTATGATTGGCCGGGGAAAAATCCACTTAAACACAACAATAATAAACCAAAATATATAAAGTAATATATGAAATCGACTCGCAACACGAATCCGAACGCATCCACGGAGTCGGATCGTCGATCCGGGCACGCCATATATGGTAAGTCGCCAAATCAGCCCCGAATGGGCCCAAAGCTCGTCCTCGCCTCTGCTCCGCATCAATCTCCCCGGCTTGAAAGAATTCATCTCCCGATGAATAGGGGTCAGAATTTTCTCGCCGAATGCCAGGTAAAACTCGAAGATGCCCGCCAGAGGTCGTCCAAGTGTCGTCGCTGAAAAGTGGCCTCGCCAATCAACTCCCCCTGACTGAAAAGCCGTCATCTCCGGTGAATGGAGACGGCCGTACTGAAGTCGAAGTCCAGGGGCGACTCGTTCAAGCTCTGTTGCAAGTACCTAGATGTCATCAACGTCTGTAGTAGGAATGTACCGACAGAATATGGTCTCCGTGATGCTCTGAACGCTCAACTCACGAGTGGTGGATCCCGGTGCGATCGGCGGCGCCGTGGGTAGAACTAAAGAAGACGAGTCCCCAGGTGGGTGGGTGTCAGAAGTGGGTGAGTAGTGGTGACCATCAGACGTGGGTGGGCTATGAGGGTGGTAAGGCAATGGGAGTGGAGGTGTGAGAGGCTGGAAGTCCCCACTGCTTGGGTCCACATACTCACGATGCTCGTAGTGCGGCGCATATCTTCAACACTAAATACCAGGTGGATACCCATACTTGCAGGGATATTAAGATCGTCGATGTTTGCTTCGATCTGTCTCATGATTATATAGGGATCCATTCGCCTAACGCTCATGCTTTTAACAAGCCTCGCACGGAACCTCACAACGCAGATTCTCACCATCACCTGCTCACCTTCAAGAAGTACCTGCACTTGCCAGTGAACATCCGCATGTGATTTACAAAATTTATTATCATTATGGATTCTTCGTCGGACCGACTCATGACACACATGCAAACGATGAACCGACAACACAACAGACTCATGCAAATGATGTAAATGAAACATGACAGACACAACATACTTGCTACGAGAAAGGCTAATAACCACTTGAAAATCTACCAAATGAGGTGGCCTATCAGGAGGCTCTCTCGGAGGAGTGTAGAAAAACTCATCCCGTGTGAGACGAGTGCTTAGATGATCGAGAGAGACAACTATACTCAAATACGAGCTCGTAAAGATCCAAGTGTCTCTCAGGGAACGTGACACCTCAGGGGGCTCACTAAGAGGTGTGTAAGAGAAGTCATCTCGAATGCAACGATCACCTAAGTGAAAATCATGTGCACCGACCAGAAGACGTGGCTCTATAGTGTAGTGAGTGTCCCCGAAAAGAAAGAGCTCGTCTGGTGGGTCAGCAGGTGGTGCATCCCAAAACTCAGCGAAAGTGCGATGTGTCAGCAGGTGGTTCCTTAAATATTGGATGCTCCTCACAATATCCATCCTCTGGGGCGGGGTCAAGGACGATAATGGAAGAGGCTTCCATAAATCGATACTCATACATGCGGGGCTCACATGAATCGCATCCTCATTAGGATGTGGTGACTCATCAGGAGGCTCAACAGGGGGCTCGTCGTAGAACTCGACACTAGAGTCTTGCTCCTCACAATATCCATCCTCTGGGGCGGGGTCAAGGACGATATTGGAAGAGGCTTCCATAAATCGATACTCATACATGCGGGGCTCACATGAATCGCATCCTCACCAGGATGTGGTGACTCATCAGGAGGCTCAACAGGGGGCTCGTCGTAGAACTCGACACTAGGGTCTTGGTCCTCCAGATGAGTACCAACGTGAGGGGTAGTGCCCCCATGAATGGACGACATAGCCACTACGAGATCAACACTAGGCTCTGGTCTCTCGGTCGTGATGTGACTAAGGGTAATGACAATGGGAGAGCGACATAGATCTACGCTCAAGAATGGGTCTGTGGGTGCGGTGTCAAGACGTGAGTCCAGGTTAGGGGTGCTAATCAACCCATGACATGCCATAGGTTGTGGTGTGGGTGAGGGGCACGACACTATAAGCTCAAGAGGTCGTTCCGGCTCACTCTCAGTCGGGGTCACGAGAGAAGGGTTAGAAACAAGAGATAGGTCACTCACTGGCTAAGCACCTCACTAGCGTGACAGCAATCTGCATCAGGTATCACTTCTGCCATGTCGGACGGAACTATGGTAGGCAGAGTGGTGTCATCGGTGTGGGAGGAGCTCGTACTGCAGAGGTCAAAGTGAGGATCCAACCGACCAGCTCTTGCGTATCCCAAAGACTGTTCGTAACGAAGGGCAAGCTGATACGTCTGCTCGAGGGACTTCGAGCTATGATAAACCACCTCAGTACGAATGTCTGATCGAAGGCCAGAACGAAATCTGCAAGAGGTCATGGCTGGGTCCTCTCGGATATCGCTCCTCACAACTAACTCATCAAAGCGATCCCTGTACTCAGCGACGGACATGGATCCTTGCTGAAGGGAAAATAATTGGTCGAGCAAGCGACTCCGATACGACGAAGGCAGATACCTCTGACACAATGTACGTTTCATGTCCACCCAACTAGTGACGCGATATAGATGGTCTCGCTCGGGTGTCCTCTCAATGCTAGCCCAATATGCCCTCGCCTGATCTAAAAGTCTAAGTTTCGCAACCTTGACGCGACGCTCTCCGAATACCTCAAAATGGTCAAGATAATACTCCATATCCACGAGCCAATAACTGAAAGACTCGGGACTCGATGAGTCGTCAAAGGAAGGGGCAACAGTACGAAACTGACTCTCAAGATCTCTCTCGGAACGACGATCCTCATAATAATCATCCCTGAGGTAACCGAGTCGTGTCGAAGGATCAACACGATCCGCTCGCGTGTACAGATAAGAACGACGACAATCATCATACTGATCGTCTCTAGCATAGTGGGGTCGTGTCGGTGGGCCAACACGATCTATGGAAGTGGTGTACTGCATTCGTGAATAATCATCGTAGTATCGTGAGGGTCTCCCTGAAGGGGATCTATGAGGGCGGGTGCAAGTGGACTCGAGACCTCCAAAGGGAGGGGAATAATTGTGACACCTAGACATAATGAAAAACTTATAGACTCTACGACTGCGTATCAAAAAGAGCGCGAAACCTGGCTTTGATGCCAATTGACACAGGACGAATCTATAGGCGGCGGATAAACCGTGACCTAACCCTACATGCTATTCAAAGCCCGACTGATAAGCCACAGTTAGATAATAATTAAAATATCATCCCACGCAGATAATTTAAGACAAGACATAATATTTATTAGGGCGAAAATAAGCTTAGGCTTTCCTCCGCGTGGAGGGCCAAAGCACGAGCGCGCGACGAATAAGCCCTGCAAATCACAATAATAATCTAACAAACAACTACCATGCAAGATATTCAAAACAGGTACAAGATCCAATCCAATATAAATATGCTGAAAATAATAATCCAATACAAATAAGACTCACAAAGTAGTGGTCTTACCAAGGCAATGAAGAATCCGGGTCCCGGTATGTAGATCGGCGATCGAAGGTGGAACCGGGGACGCGACGGAGTGGCGGTGGCTGTCCTTGGCGGAGAAAGGTGAGATCGGACCGAAAATGGATAGATCCGGCCACTAGGAAATAGATCCGGGTAGGAGTGGATAGATCCGACGATTTAGGAGCGGATCCGGGCTGGATTTGGACGAGAGGGTGGAGGTGGTTCCACGTCGAGGAGAGGGGTGGTGGTTGCTGGGAGCAAAGCAGGGAAGGGGGCTGCTGCTGTGGACTGGCGGCAACAAGGGAAGGGGGCTGCTATAGGCTGGCGGAAGGGAGGGAGGGGGCTTCTGCTGTAGGCTGGCGGCAGGGGGAAAGGGGGGCTGCTGTAGGCTGGCGGAAGGGAGGAGGGAGGGCTGCTGTAGGAGGATTTAAACTATAGGAAATGAATAGTAAATATCATTTTTGAATAGTACAATTGAATAGGGAAAAGGGGATTCTGGACAGCCAAACGGTGGCTGTTTGGGGGGCTGTTGGGGGGCTGTGGGAGGGAGTTTGGAAGGGGGAATAGAGGGCTAGGGTTAGGGGGTACCTTGGGGAGGGAGATACAAGCCTAGGAGTCGTCACCTAGGGTTCCACGGAGTCGGCACCGTGGGATGATCGCGGGAATCCGGGAATAGCTTTCTCCAAATTCTGCAATGCCTCCAATCAGCCCACTACTCTCTTATTTATAATAAAAACAAAGCTAGGGCATCTCAATCAACGACTATGATTTGCCGGGGGAAAATCCACTTAAATACAACAACAATAAGCCAAAATATATAAAGTAATATATGAAATCGACTCGCAACACGAATCCGAACGCATCCACGGAGTCGGATCGTCGATCCGGGCACGCCATATATGGTAAATCGCCAAATGAGCCCCGAATGGGCCCAAAGCTCGTCCTCGCCTCTGCTCCGCATCAGAAGTGTATGTTCTGACTAGGTCAATTAGTGATGAGAAAGGGTCGACTTTATATCATTCCTCGTTTGGAACCTGTATGGATCGGAACAATTTCCTTTGTCTAATGCTTATTCTTTTCCATCCTGCATGATTTTGAGTATGTTGACCCATTTTTGGGTAATTTTGAAAATCAATTCTGGCAGGGGAAATACAGTGCGGTGACCGTGTCTCTCTTGAAAGCTTGGCTGCAGGGAGGCAAAAGATATTCTTATCCTGATCTAATGTCGGAAGAGAAGAAGAAGGCGAAAAATAAAGAAATTTGGGGATGAAGGATAAATCCTTATTTCTACCCCTACTGCTGGGTCTTCGGACCCATTTCATTCATTTCTAGTTACTACTTTAAATCAACGTATAGTTGATTTCTCTGCTGGTTGTGTAATAATAATAAGTAGCCATTATTATTTTCGCTTTATACTTAGACATTTATATAAACTGCTTAATACAGGTATTTGGTCCACCTTAAGGACGGTAAACAAAATGGCTAATGGGAGACAACTCAATTTTGCTTGTGTTGCTTTATCTAATCCGCTAATGCTATATTATATTATTTCTGCTATTGCTTGGTGCGTCCTTTTTGTAGGGTGGTGATCTTTTGACGCCGGACTTGGATTCCCTTCGCAGTATAAACGCCAATCTTCTGGTATGCTCATTTCTGAGCATGAGTAACTTTTCTTCCCCTAGTCTTTTATTTAATTTTCATGGTTACATCATTTGCGTCTATTGCTTAGATTAAGTCTGGGGGAGAGCCGCTATGTGTTACCCACTGCACGCACTCAATGTCAATGCATGCTAGAAGTATACGTATTTCATTTATTTAGTATTGTTCATTTTCTATGCACATCACAACACCCACTAGAGAGCGCACTTAATCGTAGGCGCGTAACGAGTTTAACTCGTTTCTTTTGTATGATTGGGAAAACTGTTGTGTTGGCTTAGGATTGTGAGATGGTGTAAAATGTTGACTCATGTAGTGTTTCTAGTCGAGTGCTCGTGACTCACATAGAAATCTGTGTAGAATTAATTTTTCTTTATGCTTATAGTTTTATACTTTATTTTATTTGCGTAAATATTGTTTATGCTACTCAAAATTGGTGAATCCAGTGTGAATCCGACGACAGCGTAGAGATGTGTGTAGACGTTTGCTAGATTCGTATTGCTCGAGTCGGGAGGAAGGATTGTCTTTCTCGGTGGCTAAAAATTTGCCCCAAGCGACTCTTGAAGCATTGGCATAAGTTAGTTCAGTGCGTGAGCGTGACGTAGGCCATCATTTTGGCCCGGTTGAGCCTTTGTACCATTCCCATCATCTGCCCTCGCTATCCCCTTTGTGCCTACCCCTTTCTCTTGATTCAGCTCCACCTTTATCTCACCAAAGCTTAAAAGCCGATCCTAGTCGCACACTCAAATATGAGCTTTAAGTCTTTTTTTATTTTCATTATTGGGGTGTTGATGTGGTGATTTTTATAGTTGAAATTGTGGGTGTGTTTATTGAAAATTTTGCTGAAAAAGAAAAGAAAAAAAGAAGAATGAAAAAGAAAAAGAAAAAGAAAATATTGTTATGAAAAAGTCAATTGAAAATTTTGTAAATATTTGTGTTGGGAGTAGGCGGTCACCCATTTTGCAAAGTCCAAGTCAGGGGGTGTGGTGCACTCGCGTGTTTTGTGGTGCATGGGTAGCTTTTTGTGCTAGCTCATTTGAGTTTAGGTGCTTTAAGCCCTCATGTTTATCTTTGTATACCCTACCGTAACCCAAGTCTCATTTCTAACCTAAAGTCCTACTGATTTGCGCGTTTAACCAAACTAGTGTCGTGGAGAGAGTGCAAACGGGTGAGGTTATGGTTACCGACATTGATGGATTTCTTTGGAGGTTGTCCCGAGCCCCGATCTTTGACAATGCCCATCTCAACGCTCAGTCTATTTTCTCCTTACGCATGACCGGAAGATTCACCGTGATTCTTATTTTTAGTAGAAATAATATGTAGTTACGCTTATAGAAATTATAAACTATGTTGCATAATTAGAAATTTCGTCTCTTGTATTTCTATGTGTACAAGCATACGACTTCGCATGACACTATATGTGCAATTACTAAGCCAGCTAGTCCTTTTTCTTGTCCGCATAAGGGATGAATTGCTCGGGACGAGCAAATGGTTAAGTCTGGGGGTGTGATGAGTCCGATATTTACACTGTTTTATGGACTCATCCGGGCTAGTTTTCACTTGCGTGCACTTCATTTTCAAGCTATAATCGCTTGTATTTCACTTATATTCACTTTCACGCTTCGTGCACTATTTATGCCCATTTTGGTGTGCATTTGCGCTCCATGTTGTTGGGGGTAAGCACATGGTGCTCCCAACCCTTTTTCTGTATCTGGATTGAGCTGAAGGGGTATTCCCAGCTGTGTGATTCCTGTTTTGATTGTTGTGCAGGTGGACGGTTCATCCAATTTTGCCCAGATTTCATGTCTGCATGAATCGCACGGTTGTGCGTTTCCTTGACGCATGATCGCTCCGACCCTGCGCTCTCATCTATGGTTCAAAACGATGTTCTGTCCCCGCTCGTGCGATTTGTTCACGCACGGGCATTTTCCCCTTGCGTGAGTAAAATCGCACGGGCTCCTCTGGTGAGCTGAAATTCCGGCTATCGGAATTTGCCCGTGCATTTTTACGCACGGTCGGCTTCGACCGTGCATGAGTAAAACGCACGGGCGTTTTGGGTCGTCTTCCTGAGCTGTCTATTTAATTAAATAACACGGTCCACGCACGGTCGTGTGTTCAACCGTGCGTTACCAAATTTCTGACAGTTTTCTATTTAAGCCGCATGATCCGCCCTAATCCGGATCATTCTTCTTTCCCGCGCCCGAAGGGTTCCAGTGCCGCCATTTTCGCCGCTCCATCGCCGCCCACCTTAAGGAGGAGCTCCGATCACCATTTCCTTGCAAATCTCAAGCCGGAGCATCCTCTTGGCATCCTTCATCGTTTGTATGCACCGAAGCTCCATTTTGAGGGATTTCTCGCTGCATAAGTGAAGTTCTCCGGCGAGGTCAGAATCGAAGATTATTGACGGAGAAGACGGGTACATTAGAAGAAGGTGACAGCTCTTCCGGACCCCGGACGACAGTTGGAACCCGAGCTCGGACAAGGCTTGACAACCCTAGATTCCGACCGTGAACCTCCGATGAGTCTCCGCCTCTTTGGTTGTAATCTCACCCCCTTCATTTTGTAGTATTGTTTTCCTTGATTATTTGTGTGTATGAACGATGATTGCTAAACCTTATTATTGCATTTAAGTTTATTTCATGTCTATGTGAAATTACTTTGTGGTTTATGCAAGTGAGGAGCGCCCCCATTCCATCTTCCGCTACGCAAACCCTCCACTCCATTACGCAAGCCTACTCTTCCATTACGTGAGCGTACTCTTCCATCCGCCAAGCTAAGCGGTGCTAACGGCTCGTATAATCCTCCTCACTTCCGCCGGTGCGAACCACGCCATCCGCTTGCCTTCTCGCCCATCCGCCTTGCGAAGCAGTGCATAGCGGCCTGCATAGTTTCCATCTGCCCAGCGAAGCAGTGCATAGCGGCCTGCATAGTAGTAGTTTAGTTTCTTTTCTTTTATTTTCCATAAATCAAATCACCTCGTTCACATTTCACTCGACCTAAAGGACTTCAATCTCAAGTCCTTCCTCGATAGATAACTCCACCTTACTATGTTCCTTTGAGATTCGATACTTGGGAATTACTCGCCCCTTTTATATTATTTGAACGATCGGTACACTGCCGTTTCGTGCCGCAGTCTTGCTACCGCTTATAGCGGTGTGCTAGATTTGCGCATCACCGTCGCGCCAAACGGAGCCTTAGTCTCTCAAATTATTACTCGAAGCATAAGGTTCATTGCATAGATAAGTCTATTTAACCCCAACATCATGGGATAAATAGGAAAATCACAAAATAAAAATAAAATATTTAAAATAAGAAATAAGCCGATGTAGCTTCCCATCAATTCCGTACGAGACCGGTGCCGCCACTCTCCATGGATTTTAGGATTTCCCATGTTTCGCCGCGCAGATATGCCACACGTCCACAACATCCACCAATCCGTTATCCTTGTCGCTTGTATCCGACGGTCTTTGGAAATTTTAATGTGCATAAGCAAGGATGTCTTGTAGCACATTTGTGTGCCTTTGAGCAAATGTGAGTTACTGAAGCTTATCATTTGGTTGGTCAATCTACTTCTTGTGTGTAAGCAGTCCAGAGACGTCAAGGTCGCCTTAGAAATACCATATTCAATCCGTGACTTTGTTGGGAGGTAACTATATGAAGAGCTCCCTCGAAACAATAAATTGCAAAAGACCATTGTTTAAGGTGAATGAGGGAAAATGAAGTAGTAGAGCATGAAAATAGATAAAGCTTGCTCAGTCATCGAGGCTTGGGTTGGTTAGATCACATTTTTAGGACCTAAATATATTAGAGATGATTGAAAATTAGAACACAAATCCTACCTAGTAAATCAAGCTCAGTTCATGTGATTGCCTTACCCACGCTTGAATGATCCCAGCATGAGATTTGCTAGACCAAGCAGCTCAGCGTTAACTAGCTGGACTAAATCGATCACTCCATAGGCTAGTAGTGCACCATTGCCTATATGGAGTTAGCCATATCTCCTTCCTCTTATAAGATAGTTTGCTCAAAATGATGACGGTCTTGCCAATACTGTTAGCGACCCCGAGGGAAGTTGACGCAGGACGAATCTATAGGCGGCGGATAAACCGTGACCTAATCCTACATGCTATGCAAAGCCCGACTGATAAGCCACAGTTAGATAATAATTAAAATATCATCCCACGCAGATAATTCAAGACAAGACAGAATATTTATTAGGGCGAAAACAGGCTTAGGCTTTCCTCCGCGTGGAGGGCCAAAACACGAGCGCGCGCCGAATAAACTTGCAAATCACAATAATAATCTAACAAACAACTACCATGCAAGATATTCAAAACAAGTACAAGATCCAATCCAATATAAATATGCTGAAAATAATAATCCAATATAAATATGCTGAAAATAATAATCCAATACAATAAGACTCACAAAGTAGTGGGCTGACCAAGGCAATGAAGAATCCGGGTCCGGGTATGTAGATCGGCGATCGAAGGTGGAACCGGAGGCGCGACGGAGTGGTGGTGGCTGTCCTTGGCGGAGAAAGGTGAGATTGGACCGGAAATGGATAGATCCGGCCACTAGGAAATAGATCCGGGTAGGGGTGGATAGATCCGACGATTTAGGAGCGGATCCGGGCTGGATTTGTCCAGAACTGGACTGATTTGGACGAGAGGGTGGAGGTGGTTCCACGTCGAGGAGAGGGGTGGTGGTTGCTGGGAACAAAGCGGGGAAGGGGGCTGCTGCTGTGGACTGGCGGCAGCAAGGGAAGGGGGCTGCTGTAGGCTGGCGGAAGGGAGGGAGGGGGCTGCTGCTGTAGGCTGGCGGCAGGGGGAAAGGGGGGCTGCTGTAGGCTGGCGGAAGGGAGGAGGGAGGGCTGCTGTAAGAGGATTTAAACTATAGGAAATGAATAGTAAATATCCTTTTTGAATAATACAATTGAATAGGGAAAAGGGGATTCTGGACAGCCAAACGGTGGCTGTTTGGGGGGCTGTTGGGGGGCTGTGGGAGGGAGTTTGGAAGGGGAAAAGAGGGCTAGGGTTAGGGGGTACCTTGAGGAGGGAGATACAAGCCTAGGAGTCGTCACCTAGGGTTCCACGGAGTCGGCACCGTGGGATGATCGCGGGAATCCGGGAATAGCTTTCTCCAAATTCTGCAATGCTTCAAATCAGCCCACTACTCTCTTATTTATAATAAAAACAAAGCTAGGGCATCCCAATCAACGACTATGATTGGCCGGGAAAAAATCCACTTAAACACAACAATAATAAACCAAAATATATAAAGTAATATATGAAATCGACTCGCAACACGAATCCGAACGCATCCACGAAGTCGGATCGTCGATCCGGGCACGCCATATATGGTAAGTCGCCAAATCAGCCCCGAATGGGCCCAAAGCTCGTCCTCGCCTCTGCTCCGCATCAATCTCCCCGGCTTGAAAGAATTCATCTCCCGATGAATAGGGGTCAGAATTCTCTCGCCGAATGCCAGGTAAAACTCGAAGATGCCCGCCAGAGGTCGTCCAAGTGTCGTCGCTGAAAAGTGGCCTCGCCAATCAACTCCCCCTGACTGAAAAGCCGTCATCTCCGGTGAATGGAGACGGCCGTACTGAAGTCGAAGTCCAGGGGTGAATCGATCAAGCTCTGCTGCAAGTACCTAGATGTCATCAACGTCTGTAGTAGGAATGTACCGACAGAATATGGTCTCCGTGATGCTCTCAACGCTCAACTCACGAGTGGTGGATCCCGGTGCGATCGGCGACGCCGTGGGTAGAACCAAAGAAGACGAGTCCCCAGGTGGGTGGGTGTCAGAAGTGGGTGAGTAGTGGTGGCCATCAGACGTGGGTGGGCTATGAGGGTGGTAAGGCAATGGGAGTGGAGGCGTGAGAGGCTGGAAGTCCCCACTGCTTGGGTCCACATACTCGCGATGCTCGTAATGCGGCGTCATATCTTAAACACTAAATACCAGGTGGATACCCATACTTGCAGGGATATTAAGATCGTAGATGTTTGCTTCGATTTGTCTCATGATTATATAGGGATCCATTCGCTTAACGCTCATGCTTTTAACAAGCCTCGCACGGAACCTCACAACGCAGATTCTCACCATCACCTGCTCACCTTCAAGAAGTACCTGCACTTGCCAGTGAACATCCGCATGTGATTTACAAAATTTATTATCATTATGGATTCTTCGTCGGACCGACTCATGACACACATGCAAACGATGAACAGACAACACAACAGACTCATGCAAATGATGTAAATGAAACATGACGGACACAACATACTTGCTACGAGAAAGGCTAATAACCACTTGAAAATCTACCAAATGAGGTGGCCTATCAGGAGGCTCTCTCGGAGGAGTGTAGAAAAACTCATCCCGTGTGAGATGAGTGCTTAGATGATCGAGAGAGACAACTATACTCAAATACGAGCTCGTAAAGATCCAAGTATCTTTCAGGGAACGTGACACCTCAGGGGGCTCACTAAGAGGTGTGTAAGAGAAGTCATCTCGAATGCAACGATCGCCTAAGTGAAAATCATGTGCACCGACCAGAAGACGTGGCTCTATAGTGTAGTGAGTGTCCCCGAAAAGAAAGAGCTCGTCTGGTGGGTCAGCAGGCGGTGCATCCCAAAACTCAGCGAAAGTGCGATGTGTCAGCAGGTGGTTCCTTAAATATTGGATGCTCCTCACAATATCCATCCTCTGGGGCGGGGTCAAGGACGATAATGGAAGAGGCTTCCATAAATCGATACTCATACGTGCGGGGCTCACATTAATCGCATCCTCACCAGGATGTGGTGACTCATCAGGAGGCTCAACAGGGGGCTCGTCGTAGAACTCGACACTAGGGTCTTGGTCCTCCAGATGAGTACCAACGTGAGGGGTAGTGCCCCCATGAATGGACGACATAGCCACTACGAGATCAACACTAGGCTCTGGTCTTTCGTTCGTGATGTGACTAAGCGTAATGACAATGGGAGAGCGACATAGATCTACGCTCAAGAATGGGTCTGTGGGTGCGGTGTCAAGACGTGAGTCCAGGGTAGGGGTGCTAATCAACCCATGACATGCCATAGGTTGTGGTGTGGGTGAGGGGCACGACACTATAAGCTCAAGAGGTCGTTCCGGCTCACTCTCAGTCGGGGTCACGAGAGAAGGGTCAGAAACAAGAGATAGGTCACTCACTGGGCTAAGCACCTCGCTAGCGTGACAGCAATCTGCATCAGGTATCACTTCTGCCATGTCGGACGGAACTATGGTAGGCAGAGTGGTGTCATCGGTGTGGGAGGAGCTCGTACTGCAGAGGTCAAAGTGAGGATCCAACCGACCAGCTCTTGCGTATCCCAAAGACTGTTCGTAACGAAGGGCAAGCTGATACGTCTGCTCGAGGGACTTCGAGCTATGATAAACCACCTCAGTACGAATGTCTGAATGAAGGCCAGAACAAAATCTGCAAGAGGTTATGGCTGGGTCCTCTCGGATATCGCTCCTCACAACTAACTCATCAAAGCGATCCCTGTACTCAGCGACGAACATGGATCCTTGCTGAAGGGAAAATAATTGGTCGAGCAAGCGACTCCGATACGACGAAGGCAGATACCTCTGACACAATGTACGTTTCATGTCCACCCAACTAGTGACGCGATATAGATGGTCTCGCTCGGGTGTCCTCTCAATGCTAGCCCAATATGCCCTCGCCTGATCTAAAAGTCTAAGTTTCGCAACCTTGACGCGACGCTCTCCGAATACCTCAAAATGGTCAAGATAATACTCCATATCCACGAGCCAATAACTGAAAGACTCGGGACTCGATGAGCCGTCAAAGGAAGGGGCAACAGTACGAAACTGACTCTCAAGATCTCTCTCGGAACGACGATCCTCATAATAATCATCCCTGAGGTAACCGAGTCATGTCGAAGGATCAACACGATCCGCTCGCGTGTACAGATAAGAACGACGACAATCATCATACTGATCGTCTCTAGCATAGTGGGGTCGTGTCGGTGGGCTAACACGATCTCTGGAAGTGGTGTACTGCATTCGCGAATAATCATCGTAGTATCGTGAGGGTCTCCCTAAAGGGGATCTATGAGGGCGGGTGCAAGTGGACTCGAGACCTCCAAAGTGAGGGGAATAATTGTGACACCTAGACATAATGAAAAACTTATAGACTCTACGACTGCGTATCAAAAAGAGCGCGAAACCTGGCTTTGATGCCAATTGACGCAGGACGAATCTATAGGCGGCGGATAAACCGTGACCTAACCCTACATGCTATGCAAAGCCCGACTGATAAGCCATAGTTAGATAATAATTAAAATATCATCCCACGCAGATAATTCAAGACAAGACATAATATTTATTAGGGCGAAAATAAGCTTAGGCTTTCCTCCGCGTGGAGGGCCAAAGCACGAGCGCGCGGCGAATAAGCCCTGCAAATCACAATAATAATCTAACAAACAACTACCATGCAAGATATTCAAAACAGGTACAAGATCCAATCCAATATAAATATGCTGAAAATAATAATCCAATACAAATAAGACTCACAAAGTAGTGGTCTTACCAAGGCAATGAAGAATCCGGGTCCGGGTATGTAGATCGGCGATCGAAGGTGGAACCGGGGACGCGACGGAGTGGCGGTGGCTGTCCTTGGCGGAGAAAGGTGAGATCGGACCGGAAATGGATAGATCCGGCCACTAGGAAATAGATCCGGGTAGGGGTGGATAGATCCGACGATTTAGGAGCGGATCCGGGCTGGATTTGTCTAGATCTGGACTGATTTGGACGAGAGGGTGGAGGTGGTTCCACGTCGAGGAGAGGGGTGGTGGTTGCTGGGAGCAAAGCAGGGAAGGGGGCTGCTGCTGTGGACTGGCGGCAACAAGGGAAGGGGGCTGCTATTGGCTGGCGGAAGGGAGGGAGGGGGCTTCTGCTGTAGGCTGGCGGCAGGGGGAAAGGGGGGCTGCTGTAGGCTGGCGGAAGGGAGGAGGGAGGGCTGCTGTAGGAGGATTTAAACTATAGGAAATGAATAGTAAATATCATTTTTGAATAGTACAATTGAATAGGGAAAAGGGGATTCTGGACAGCCAAACGGTGTCTGTTTGGGGGGCTGTTGGGGGGCTGTGGGAGGGAGTTTGGAAGGGGGAATAGAGGGCTAGGGTTAGGGGGTACCTTGGGGAGGGAGATACAAGCCTAGGAGTCGTCACCTAGGGTTCCACGGAGTCGGCACCGTGGGATGATCGCGGAAATCCGGGAATAGCTTTCTCCAAATTCTGCAATGCCTCCAATCAGCCCACTACTCTCTTATTTATAATAAAAACAAAGCTAGGGCATCTCAATCAACGACTATGATTTGCTGGGGGAAAATCCACTTAAATACAACAATAATAAGCCAAAATATATAAAGTAATATATGAAATCGACTCGCAACACGAATCCGAACGCATCCACGGAGTCGGATCGTCGATCCGAGCACGCCATATATCGTAAGTCGCCAAATCAGCCCCGAATGGGCCCAAAGCTCGTCCTCGCCTCTGCTCCGCATCAGAAGTGTATGTTCTGACTAGGTCAATTAGTGATGAGAAAGGGACGACTTTATATCATTCCTCGTTTCGAACCTGTATGGATCGGAACAATTTCCTTTGTCTAATGGTACGAAGCACGAATACTTAAAAATGCTTTGCGTATCGGCTCAGACATGTATCGGAATAGGAAATGCCCGGAAACGTGTTCCCGAAACTCTAGGAAACATGTTTCCGAAACTCTAGGAAACCCATTTTTAAATAAAAAAGGAATTTTAATTCGGAATCGCGTAACCCGCACCTGTGCGGTAAAGCCCCGCCGCTTATTTATTTCATTTCACACATTAGGTTTAAGCGATTCTCGCCCGTCGAAGCTGCAGTGCTGCTCCAGATCCCGCTCCACTGCCGCTCCAGATCCCGCTCCCTGCTCTCGATCCCGCTCGTAAGCTCTTCCTCCTCCTCTTCTTCTTCCTCCTTGTCTTCTTCTTCGTCTTCCTCCTCCGCCTCTTCTTCCTCGTCCTCTTCTTCTTCTTCTTCTTCTTATTTTTCCTCTGCTTCTTCCTCGTCGTCTTCTACTTCCTCTTATTCTTCTTCCTCGTCTTCTTCCTCGTCCTCCTCCGCCTCCTCTTCTTCTTCCCCCTCTTCTTCTTCCTCTTTCTCTTCTTCTTCTTCAACCTCTTCCTCTTCATGTCCTGTGTTAGAATCCTTGTTGCAAAAACAGTTTTGTTTTGGAGCCAATTATTAGCGTAGTATGGAATGATTTGTCACCTTACTACTAATGAGTTAGGCTAAGAGAGGAGAGCTGGCTAATTGTTTTTTGCAAGTTGGATATTGGTGGTTTTCCTATATAATGGTTGATGTTAAAAGTTAGTAAATATTTCAAAGATAGAACCATGATATTATGTCTATTTAGAAGAGTGATGGGCTCTGGGATGTGGCGTTATCAGAATTTTTATTCACTATGTCCTCTTTTTAATGTGTCATTGTGTGGACTAATATTTCAATCTGTTTGACCTTCTATATTTTATTTATTATAATTCTTTCTTCTTGCCAATATCAGACATCTTAATAAGGTTTGCTCTATACATCCTATATTTTCAATTATTCTCTGTTTCAAATAACACATTATAATGATGTGTAGAATGCTTATTTTCATGCTTACATTAAGTAGAATGCTTATTTTCATGCTTACATGTACACCTATTCATCTTAATACTCTTTTGTACATTACATGCTAGTTCGAGATTATTTACTAGTTTACATTATTTGCAGTTTGTACATTATTTAGAACATTATATGAAGTCCCGGTTTTCATATGTATGGTCTATGTTGTAGTCTTATTAAATTTTTTTCGTTGCAATTCAAGATATGTACAATTAGTTTGTTAGTTGTCTTATTTTTCTATATTAATTAATACTTATATTAAAATAATTTAAAAAAATTAAAAATGTTTCCCGTATCCTTATTTTTTTTTAAAAACGGTATCCCGTATCCGTTTCGTATCGTATCCTGTATCCCATTTCCGTCCCCAACATGGGAACATTAGCTAAGAGGTCTAGTGAAACCAGAAACTAATGTGTTGTGCAAATCTAATGAGCTCCCTTCCTTGCTCTAGCAAACAACTACTTGATGATTAAAACAACGAAGAAAGAATATCAGAAAGTTGTATATGCCGACATTATTAGCAATCTGGGCAGCACAAATATTTGTAACGACCTTATGTAGCATATCCCAAATCTAATGAGCTCCCTTCCTCGGTCTAGCAAACAACTACTTTTTGATTGGAACTACGAAGAGAGAATATCAGAATGTTGTATATGGCCACATTATTAGCAATCTAGACAACACAAATATTTGCAACTACCTTATGTAGCATATCCCATATGCTTTGGAATTGAGAATTTTATGAAACTCTCGGGAACTTGTCCCTGAAATTTTTTCTTTAAATTATAAATTAAAACATTCTTAGATACTCTTTGTTACTCTCGGATACACTTGAATATGCTAAAAAATACTAAAACATTATGTATATTATGATGATACGGAGAAAGTCATCTGAAAGAAAAAATCATGTTGGATCATAAGTGCTGAGAGTCAATTAATTGCATACTATGTAGGATATAATGATTGAAAAAAAATAAAAAGATGTAAATGCCACGTGCCTTCATAATAATTTGTATTTACATTTAAATTATTAAAAATTCAAAAACGGTTTACGTATTTTTGGTTTCTGAAAATCATGAATCTCATATCCATATCAAACTGTATCTTGTATCTCATTTCTGTCCCTGTGTAACATCGGTAACAACAATCATACTGCATGCAAAAACATTGTAGACGCACATTTATACCATCATAATTGAAATAAAGTTGTTATTTCTTCTGGTTAAGCTGAACGAACAAATAGTCAAGGTTTTTCACTTATTCCTTTTTATTTGTCATACTCTTGGTAGGCACCAAAGTAGATTGCAATATAATATAAGAGATACAATCGCGAGGTATGAGTACGATCAACTCTTGAGTGCTAGTTCCCTTTATGAGTTCGTTCCAAGAGAGATTTTAGCCTAAGCTTCCAAGATAAATGTTAAGACTCCACATCTCTCCTTATATAAGAGGGGAAACTTGTAACACTCCATCAGTCCACGCAATATAATATAGGCCCGTCTGGGATCCCACAATATACAATATACACAAGTAAATGCTAAAAGATGTACAAGAACAACATTTGAAGAAGAAGCAGCATTAGCGGATGCAAATAAGTCTTTTAATACACTATGTGATGCGGAGCAGAGACGAGGATGAGTTTTGGGACCATTCGGGGCTGGCAACTTTCCATATATGACGTGCCTGGATCAACGATCGGATTTCGCAGATGTGTTCGGATTCGCGTTGCGAATCAATTTGATATATTAGTTTATTATTTTTGCATTTTTAGATGTATTTGGGTGGCCCCACCTCCGGCCAATCATAGCCGTCGATGGTGGGATGCCATAATCCGGGAAAGCTATTCCCGGATTCCCGCGATCATCCCACGGTGCCGACTCCGTGGAACCCTAGGTGACGACTCCTAGGCTTGTATCTCCCTCCCCAAGGTACCCCCTAACCCTAGCCCTCTTTTCCCCCTTCCAAACTCGCTCCCGCAGCCCCCTACAACCCCCCAAAATTCAGCCACCTTGCTGCCTAGATTCCATCCCCCTGTTCATTTTCATTGCACTGTTCAAAAATTAAATTTACTATTCATCCATATAGTTTTCCCCTCTCTAATCCACCGCCAGCCCCCTTTGACTGCCGCCGCCTACTCCCCTTTTCCTGAAGCCCCAGCCGCCTACTCCTCCCCCACCTGAAGCCACAACCGGCTAAGCAGCCACCGCCCCTACAAGCCCCCCCTCTTTGTCGCCAACCTTCCCCCATCCCGTGGAGCCACCCTCACATTCCTCCCTCCCAAATCAGTCCAGATCCGGACTGTTCAGCCCGGATCCGCTCCTAAACATCCGATCCATCCTTTCCTCGCCCGGATCTACCCATACATCGTCGGATGTATTCATTTTCGGTCCGTTTCGACCTTCCGCCGCCGAGGACAGCCACCTCCGCCATTTCCACGCCAACGGTTCCACCTCGGATCGCCGTTCATGAATCTCCGGCTCCGGATTTTTCAGTGCCTTGGTCAGCCCATTATTTGGTGAGATTTCGTTGTATTGGACTTATTATTTTCAGCATATTTATATTGGACTGGATCTTATACTCGTTTGGATATCTTGTATGATAGTTATTTGCTTTTTAGATCATTATTGTGATTTGCAGGGTCTATTCGCCGCGCGCTCTTGCTTTGACCCTCCACGCGGAGGAAAGCCTAAGCTTGTTTTCGCCCTAATAAAATATTCTGCCTTGTCTTGAATTATCTGCGTGGGATGTTGTTATTATTTATTAACTAATTTGTGACTAATCCGTCGGGCTTTGCATAGCATGTAGGGTTAGGTCGCCTATTATATCGCCGCCTATAGATTCGTCCTGCGTTAATTGGTATCAGAGCTAGGTTACGCGCTTTTTTTGATACGCAGTCGTAGAGTCTATAAGTTTTTCATTATGTCTAAGTGTCACTATTATTCCTCCCCTCACTTTGGAGGTCTCGAGTCCACTAGCACCCACTCTCACAGAGCCCCGTCAGGGAGATCTTCTCGTTACTACGACAATTATTCTCGATCGCAGCACACCACTTTTAGACATCGTGTTGACCCACCGACACGAGACCACTACACTAGAGACGATCAGTATAATGATTGTTGTCGTTCATATCCTTGCACGCGAGCGGATCGTGTTGATCCTTCGGCTCGACTCGGTTACCTTAAGAATGATTATTATGAGGATCGTCGTTCCGAGAGAGATCTTGAGAGTCAGTTTCGTACTGCTGCCCCTTCCTTTGACGGCTCATCGAGTCCCGAGTCTTTCAGTTATTGGCTCGTGGATATGGAGTATTATCTTGACCATTTTGAGGTATTCGGTGAGCGTCGCGTAAAGGTTGCGAAACTTAGACTTTTAGATCAGGCGAGGGCATATTGGGCTAGCATTGAGAGGACACGCGAGCGAGACCGTCTATATCGCGTCACTAGTTGGGTGGACATGAAACGTACATTGTGTCAGAGGTATCTGCCTTCGTCGTATCGGAGTCGCTTGCTCGACCAATTATTTTCCCTTCAGCAAGGATCCATGTCCGTCGCTGAGTACATGGATCGCTTTGATGAGTTAGTTGTGAGGAGCGATATCCGAGAGGACCCAGCCATGTCCTCTTGCAGATTTCGGTCTGGCCTTCGATCAGACATTCGTACTGAGGTGGTTTATCATAGCTCGAAGTCCCTCGAGCAGACATATCAGCTTGCCCTTCGTTACGAACAGTCTTTGGGATACGCAAGAGCTGGTCGGTTGGATCCTCACTTTGACCTCTGCAGTACGAGCTCGTCCCACACCGAGGACACCACTCTGCCTACCATAGTTCCGTCCAACATGGCAGAAGTGATACCTGATGGAGATTGCTCTCACCCTAGTGAGGTGCTTAGCCCAGTGAGTGACCTATCTCTTGTTTTTGACCCTTCTCTCGTGACCCCGACTGAGAGTGATCCTGAACGACCTCTTGAGCTTATAGTTTTGTGCCCCTCACCCACACCACCACCTATGGCATGTCATGGGTTGATTAGCACCCCTACCCTGGACTCACGTCTTGACACCGCACCCACAGACCCATTCTTGAGCGTAGATCTATGTCGTTCTCCCATTGTCATTACCCTGAGTCACATCACGACCGAGAGACCAGAGCATAGTGTTGATCTCGTAGTGGCTATGTCGTCCATTCATGGGGGCACTACCCCTCACGTTGGTACTCATCTGGAGGACCAAGACCCTAGTGTCGAGTTCTACGACGAGCCCCCTGTTGAGCCTCCTGATGAGTCACCACATCCTGGTGAGGATTGATTCATGTGAGCCCCGCATGTATGAGTATCGATTTATGGAAGCCTCTTCCATTATCGTCCCTGACCCCGCCCCAGAGGATGGATATTGTGAGGAGCTTCCAATATTTAGGGCACCACCTGTCGACACATCGCGCTCTCGCTGAGTTTTGGGATGCATCACCTGCTGACCCACCAGACGAGCCCTTTCTTTTCGGGGACACTCACCATACTATAGAGCCACGTCTTCTAGTTGCTGCACACGCTCTTCATTCAGGTGGTCGTCGCATTCGTGATGACTTTTCTTACACACCTCCTGGTGAGCCCCCTGATGTGTTACGTTCCCCGAGAGACTTTTGGCCCTTTACGAGCTCGTCTTTGAGTGTAGGTGTCTCGCATGATCACATGAACACTCGTCGTCCACGGGATGAGTTTTTCTACACTCACCCGAGAGAGCCTCCTGATAGGCCACCTCCTTTGATAAATTTCCAGGTCATTATTAGATTTTCTCATAAAACGTATGTAGTGTCGGTCATGTTTTATTTGCATCATTTGCATGAGTATGTTGAGTCGTTTGTTCATCATTTGCGTAAGTCTGTTGTGTTGTCTGTTCATCGTTTGCATGTATGTCATAAGTCGGTCCGACGAATAATCCATATTGGTTATAAATTGTGTAAATCACATGTGGATGTTCATTGGCAAGTGCAGGTACTTCATGAAGGCGAGCAGGTGATGGTGAGAATCCGTGTTGTGAGGCTCCGTGCGAGGCTTGCTAAAAGCTTGAGCGTTAGGCGAATGGATCCCTATATAATCATGAGAAAGATCGAAGCAAACATCTACGATCTTGATATCCCTGCAAGTATGAGTATCCACCTGGTATTTAGTGTTGAAGATATGACGCCGTACTACGAGCCTCGCGAGTATGTGGACCCAAGCAGTGGGGACTTCCAGCCGCCCACACCTCCACACCCGTTGCCTTACCACCCTCATAGCCCACCCACGTTTGATGGCCACTGTTACTCAGCCACTTCTGACACTCACCCTCCTCGGAACTCGTCTTCTTTGGTTCTACCCACGACGCCGCCGATCGCACCGAGATCCACCACTCGTGAGTTGAGCGTTGAGAGCATCACAGAGACCATATTCCGCCGGTACATTCCTACTACAGGCGTTGATGACATCTGGAAACTTGCAGCAGAGCTTGATCGATTCGCCCCCGGACTTCGACTTCAGTACGTCCGTCTTCACTCATCGGGGATGGAAACTTTTCAGTCCGGAGGAATTGATTGGCGAGACCACTTTTCAGCGACGACACTTGGACGACCTCTGGTGGGCCTCTTCGAGTTTTACCTGGCATATGGCGAGAGAATTCTGACCCCTATTCATCGGGAGATGAATTCTTTCAAGCCGGGGAGATTGATGCAGAGCAGAGACAAGGACGAATTTTGGGACCATTCGGGGCTGGCAACTTTCCATATATGGCGTGCCCGGATCAACGATCGGACTCCGCAGATGTGTTCGGATTCGCGTTGCGAATCAATTTGATATATTAGTTTATTATTTTTGCATTTGTTTTGATGTATTTGGGTGGCCACACCTCCAGCCAATCATAGCCGTCGATGGTGGGATGCCCTAATCATCCTTTTATTATAAATAGATGGTTTGTGGGCTGATTGAGGCATTGCAGAATTTGGAAAAAGCTATTCCGGATTCCCGCGATCATCCCACGGTGCCGACTCCGTGGAACCCTAGCATGTAGGGTTAGGTCGCCGATTATATCGCCGCCTATAGATTCGTCCTGCGTCACTATGAATGTCCATCTAGTACATTTAGGAATACAACACTGCGGGCCTTATGACCTTCCATCAAATATGACCACACACCGCGAAAAGGAGGACAGTGACATGAAAAAGAGTGCAAATACACGAAAAGTGCATTTAAACAATATGTTACTGTCTCGCAGGCCGGATTTACAAATATAAAGGTAGTCATCATCCCTGCAAGCTGCTTAGGGCTTTAAGCCCGCTACGCTCCTTTGCGGTCTGAGGCTCCTGCACCATACAGAAGTCAGAGAAAACATGGGTCAGCTATGAGTTGACCACAAACCGCATAACAAGTCCCCCGGTCATCCTAGCTGACTCTGAGGCGGGTCAACGCACACATGCAAGCACGCACGAGTAACATGCAATATGTATAATCAAAGTAGGAAAGTACTATGCAACTAAACATGGCGAAGGCTCAACACAATCTTCTAGGTTTGCACATGTATAAATGAGTGGAACTAGTAATTCATGATGTTAGGGTTCACCCAAGGAGTCCCCACATCCTCCTATCAATTCACCGCATGTTATAGTACCAAACATTGCAATCACACGTAACAAAGTCAAGGGAGAGTTATATCCCTCTCAACTTTGCCTCATCAAAATAGGTAGGCACAAAATTCTCACCTCTTGGCCGGAGTGTCATCTCGCAACCGTATCCCGAATGTTAGGTGGACATTAGGTCAACACCTCTGGGTGGAAGTATCATCTTGCTACCGTATCCTCGTATTATAGGTGGGCAAGTAGTCAACACCTCTTGGCGGGAGTATTACCTCGCCACCGTATCCCGATCTATAGGTAGGCATGTAGTCAACATCTCTTGACGGGAGTGTAACCTCGCCACCTGATGAGTCCGATATTTATAGTGTTTTACGGACTCATCCAGACTAGTTTTCACTCTTGTGCACTACACTTTCAGGCCTTAATTGCTTGTATTTCACTTGTACACACATTCACTAAAAGTGCACTGTTTAGGCCTGTGGTGGTGTGCAATTGCGTGCTATATTGTTGGGGGTAAGCACATGGTGCTCCCCGTTCTTTTTTTAGTGTTTGGATTGGGCTGGAGGTGTGTTCCCAGCTGGTGTTTTGCTGTGCAGGTGGGCAGATCCCCTATGCTGTTCATAGTTCATTTCTGTAGGAACCACACGGTCGTGCGTTTCCTTGACGCACTATCCCTGCGACCGTGCGCTTCCTGTATCACTCCAGGATAGTGATCTACCCCCGCTCGTGCGTTTTGTTCGCGCACGGGTAGTTTTGCCCGTGCTCGAGTAAAATCGCACGAGCTCTTCTTTTGTTTCTAAATATTATTAAATGATCGCCCGTGCGTTCTCTTCACGCACGGTTGGATTCAACCGTGCGCGAAGGAAATGCAAGATCTTCTCTTTGTTGGCCCAATTTCCAGCGATCTGTCTCTGCCCGTGTGTTTTGTTCGTGCAAGGTCGGTTTCGACCGTGCGTGAGTAAAATCGCACGGGCTCTTCTGCTTAGTTTTTCTGGGATTCCTACCTGGTTAATATCACACGATCCACGCACGGTCGTGCGTTCTACCGTGCGTGCCCAAATTTCTGACTGTATAGTATACAAGCGCAGGATTTCGCCCTATCTCGAGAGACCCGATTTTCCCCCAATTTTCGCGCCTAAGCTTCCCAGCTCCTCTCCTTCCAATCGCTCCACCTCCGCCCACCTTAAGGAGGAGCTCCGACCACCATTTTCTTGCAAATCAAGGGCTAGGACTTCATCCTCGGCCTCCTCCATCATTCGTATGCTCCCAAGCTCCGTTCCAAGGGATTTGTCGCTGCATTCTCAGAGTTCTCCGGCGAGGGCTTGACCGAAGCTGATACACGAAGAAGACGGGTCGTAGAAGAAGGTGACAACTATTCTGGACCTCGAACGACAGTTGAAGATCGAGCAAGGACGAGGCTTGACAACCCTACGATTCCGGCCGCGAATCTTCGACTAGTCTTTGCGCTTTTGTTGTACTCTTACCCCCTCTGTATTGTTCCAGTTAGGGGTGTAAACGAGTCGAGCTCAAGTCGAGCTTGGCAAAAATCCCAAACTCGAGCTCGAGCTAAATATTTCGAGCTCAAGCTCGATTTCGTCGAGCTCATCCTGCTTGGCTCGAGCTCGAGCTCGAGACCAGTATATTGAGCTCGAGTTCGAGCTTTCGAGCTCGCGAGCTTTTTGCTCATGAGCCTATTTATATATATATATTTAAAAAAATACCCGAAAAAAAGCTCGGAGCCGGCTCGCGAGCTCATGAACATGAGCAATCGAGCTCGAGCTAAACTGGCTCGAGCTCGAGTCGAGCTTTTTTCGAGCCGGCTCATCGAGCTCACGAGCCGGCTCGACTCAACTTGCACCCCTAGTTCCATTGATTTCTTTGTGAATGTGGTGTTGTATGAATGATCTCCATGAACCATGACTTGCGATTAATGTTAATTTCATTCCTTTGAATGCTATTGTGGTTTGTGCGAAGTGAGGAGCGCCCCCATTCCATCCTCCATCCCGCCAGTGCGTTGAGGCGCCGCACTTGCAATTGCTAGTGGCGTGCTTGTTGACGAGTTGCCTTCGAACCTCACTCCGCCTTGTGCTATTCATCCATCTGCTAACCTACTCGTACATCCGCCAACCGAAGCAGTGCATTGTGGCCTGCAGTAGTTCCACTCGCCAAGCAAAGCGGTGTATTCGACCCGCATTAGTTAAATTAGTTTTTCTTTTGCTTTTAAAAGAAATCCAAAACCCTTTTTGATACTAAAAATCCTTATAATTAGTTTATTGAACAACAGAATCACACACCCCAACCTGCATTCCTTGAGATCGATACTTGGGGATTTACTCCCCCATTTTATATTACTTATGCGACCGGTACATTTGTCGTAAGCGAGCTTGTAGATGTCGGCTGACATGTCCGACATGTCATTTTTGAGGAGAAATCGCAACGTTAGCGACACATATGAGAAAAATGGCGTTTTCCCCTATGGCGGCCGACATGTCGGACATGTCGGCCCGACATGTCGGTTTATGGCGGTTTATGACGGCGGCATTAGCTGTTTTCTACCTGATGCTATTACCACCTGCTATTTACCTGTTATTTTCTGCTGTTTACTTGCTTTTTTCCTGCTGCTACCTACTGTTTACTGTCATAAATCAAAGGCTAAAACATACTAACTCCATATTTTACTTTAAAACACTACTAAAAGAAACC
The DNA here is from genome assembly GCA_033032865.1 of Dactylorhiza incarnata. Classification (NCBI taxonomy): domain Eukaryota; kingdom Viridiplantae; phylum Streptophyta; class Magnoliopsida; order Asparagales; family Orchidaceae; genus Dactylorhiza; species Dactylorhiza incarnata. The sequence continues at coordinate 1,402,303 of JAWHQI010000420.1, read as the reverse complement.
ATGAATGCTATGCTTCTGTTTTTGCTTCTGTAATGCTATGCTTCTATTTTTGTAATGCTATGCTTCAATTTTTGAAATGCTATGCTAATTAGCTACTGAATGTCTTCTTCTTATTATTCGTGTTTACATTGATATTATTTGTTCTATTTTGTTTTTATCAATTATGTTGCTTTTATTTTAATTTATTCAAAAATATTTATATTTTTTGTATGTAGTATGAATTCATCAGAAGGTTCGAGCAACATTTCTTATTTATTATAAATTTATTAAACACTAGTTAGTAGTTTAATCTTCTCATATGAATTTGAGTTTGCCCTTAATTAGAAAAAATAATTATCATCTAATTAAAAACATATATATATATATAATTAAAATCTGACATTTTGAAATGTCCCCGATATATCCCCCGCAATCCGACCTCCGACATAAAAAACCAAAACTGTCATGACTCCGACATCTGCAAGCTTGGTCGTAAGTGCATCAAGTTTTTGGCGCCGCTGCCGGGGAACGCAGACGTTGTTTGATTTTTCTGTCAGGAAGTTGTTATAAAGATTTGTTGTTTTTTATTTCTGTTTGTTGTTGTGAGTTGTATGCAGGGGCGAGGCCCTAGGGATTTGGTTGAATACGATCCCGAAATAGAGCGAACGCTGCGTGCGCGCCGCCGTGCTACTGCTTCCATGGAAGGCAACCGAAACAATGGGATTGATCTCAGGGGAGAGAACGTGCCCGTCGTTGGTCAGGCTGCGGATGAACACGAGGTGGCCCGACCAAGGCCCCGAACTATGCGTGATTACACCACTCCCACTATTGGGAGTGTATATCCAAGATTTGACCCGACCATCACAAATAACCAGTTCGAGATCAAGCCTGCCGTCCTGAACATCATCCGCAACAACGCCCAGTTCTCTGGGATGGCAAGTGAAGTTCCCCATCTTAACTTGGCTGAATTCTCTGAAATCTGCGGAACGTTCCGGTACACCGACATCTCTAATGAAACGGTAAAGTTAAGACTATTTCCATTCTCTTTGCGGGACAAGGCAAAGGCTTGTCTCCATACCATTCCACTGGGTGCTGCTACCACGTGGGATGTGCCGTCATCCAAGTTCCTGTCCAAATTCCATCCGATAGACAAAATCGTGAGCCTGAGGCGAGAAATCGCAACTTTCCATCAAAACGATCATGAAAACCTTGCGGAGGCGTGGGAAAGATTTATGGACCTCATCCGGAAGTGCCCTCACCACGAGCTCCAACCTTGGAACTTGGTTGAGAACTTCTACTTTACGGTAGAGCCCAACTACAGGTCCATGATCGATGCTGCTGCGGGTGGGACTTTGTTGAACCACACTCCTGAGGAAGCACTGCGAATCCTGCAGGACACCGCGACGCACAACTCTTTCTGGCCGGCCAACAGGAACACGCCGAGAAGTGCAAGGGGACTATTTGAAGTAAACACTCCAGTGTCACCAGCAGATGCGGCACCATCACCATTTGATAACATAGCCTTGTTGAAGAGGGACGCCTCTACGTCTGCTCAGATGATGGCCATCTCGTGCCAAGGTTACGGGAACCCCGGGCATCATGCTTATAAGTGCCCAGCTGGTGAGCTTTCTTCATATTTTTCTAACTTGAATGTCGAGGAGTGTGTTCATTATGTCAACAATCAAAACCGTACGACGCTATTTTCAAATGCTTATAACCCGAGTGTGAGGAATCATCTGAATTTTTCTTGGAACCAAAATGCTGCAGGCCAACGATGGTAACCGAGCCAACATCAATTTGATGCTCAAGCTTCCGGAAGCCAACTGAGGCCGCCACATCCGGGTTATAGTCAAGGTGCCCCTGTCTAGAGAAAAAGTGCGCTGGAAGAAATGATGGAGAAGTTTGTAGATGCGGCCCAGTCTAACATGGCCAACCAGACTGCTTCAATGAGAAACTTGGAGATGCAATTGGGCCAATTGGCCTAAGTGCTATCTAAGCGAGCTTAGGGGGCTCTTCCCAGCACGACTGAAAAAAATCATTGTGAGCAGGGAAAGAGCTTGGCCATGTCAGATGGTTTCAATGAGGGTGATCTGGTAGTCAAGTGCATTATAAATAACGTTGAAACCACCACATTGTGCGACACGGGATCATCACGCAACGTTTCTTCTACACTACAACAACAACACTCAAGCCTTTATCCCACCATAGTGGGGTTCCTCTGAATTATATGGATCCTTTGTCGCATTGCGCCCTATCTTTAATCATAGCCTCATTAATACCTAAGTGCATCATATCTTTCCTTATAGTTTCATTCCAAGTCTTTTTTGGTCTACCCCTCCCCCGTTTAACTTGTCTAGTGACCAAACTCTCACAACGCCTAACAGGTGCCTCTAATGGTCTCCTATGTACATGTCCGAACCATCTTAAACGAGCTTCTCACATCTTCTATACAATTGGCTCCACTCCTGTCTTATCCCTGATACATTTATTCCTAATTTTATTCAGTCTCGTGTGACCACACATCCACCTAAGCATTCTCATCTCCGCAACTCCCATTTTTTGCTCATGTACACCATTCACTGCCCAACACTCAGAACCGTAGAGCATTGCTGGCCTAATTGCAGTACGGTAAAACTTGCCTTTAAGTTTTAATGGTACTTTACGATCACATAAGATCCCAGGCGCGCCTCTCCACTTCAACCAACCTGCTTGGATTCTATGTATCACATCTTTATCTATACCTCCATCTTTTTGAATTATCGATCCCAGATATTTAAAGCACTCACTGCGGGAAATATCTTGGTCACCCATTTTAATGACGGAGTCATCCGACCTTCTTGCACTACTAAATTTAAGCTCTATATACTCCGTCTTTGCCCTGCTCAACCTAAAACCCTACTTTTCTAAAGTGTCTCGCCAAGATTCAAGTTTCACGTTTACACCCTCGCGCGTCTCATCCACCAAAACATATCATCTGCAAATAATAAACACCAAGGTAGTGCTTGTTGGATATGTCCGGTAAGCTCATCTAAGATTAAGGGTAAAGAGATAAGAGCTTAAAGCTGACCCTTGATGTAAGCCAACGACGATAGGGAATTCCCGTGTTAATCCTCCAGATGTCCTCACCCTGGTCACATCATCCGTCAAAATCGCATCTGATTCATCTTTTATGCATGTAACTTGGCTTAAATTTCTTGTTTTCCTCTCTCTAACTCGAGGAATTTTATTTATATCACGCTCTCCATCTTTGGTATCTAGTCGTTTGTAAAATTCTTTATAAGCTTGACTTCTTGCTTTACTTACTGCATTTTTAGCTTTTCTTTGGTGACTTTATACTTTGTCAAGTTTTTATCATTCCTACAAGCATATAATGTTTTGTAGCCGACCCCTCTTTGCCCTCACATTGTCTTGCACTTTATTTTTCCACCACCAAGATTCTTTTTGTGGGGGCGCAGGACCTTTTGACTCTCCAAGTACGTTCTTTCCACTTAACCTTAAGTGAGAAGACATAACTTCCCATGTGACACTAGGATCAATATAAGGATCATCAATTAGTTGTTCTAAAACCGCTGCTTGAAAGCAACCTGTTTTTCCTTCTTCAAGTTCCACCACCGAATTTTTGGCAACACTTTTGTCTTTCTCTTAAAGTTACTATATTTATTTTGCACATCCAACACCACTAACCTATGTTGCGTTGTCAAACTTTTTCCTGGTATGACTTTGTAATTCTTACAAATCTTTTTTTCTAATTTGCGAGTCATAAAATAGTCAATTTGTGACTTATTTTGTCCGCTCTTGAACGTAATTAAGTGTTCTTCCCTCTTCATGTAGAACGAATTTGTCACAATTAGCTCATGTGCTATGGTAAAGTCTAGAATGGTTCTTCCTTCTTTATTTCTTTCCCCATACCCCAATCCTCCATGAACATCTGTATAATCCGTATTTTTCTTCCCTACATGTCCATTTAAGTCTCCTCCAATGAAAATTTTCTCGCTTTGTGGGATTGCTCTTACCAGATCATCTAAGTCTTCCGAAAATTGTACTTTAATAGCTTCACTTAATCCTACTTGTGACGCATAAATATTAACTACATTAATAGTTTCCTTTCCTACGATTAATTTAAGAGCTAAAATTCTCTCCTTTTCTGCTTACCCCAACAACTTCATCCCTCAAAGTAGTATCTACAATAATACCAACTCTATTGCTTGTTTTATTTTTTCATGTGTACCATAATTTAAAACTTTAATTATCTAGAAATTTAGCTTTCTCACCCACCCATTTAGTCTCTTGCAGACATAAAATATTTATCCTTCTCCTAATCATTGTATTCACTACTTCCATCGATTTTCCCGTTAACGTACCTATATTTCAACTTCCAAACCTAAGTCGATCACAAATCCTACGATCTATTTTTCTAGGACGCCTAATATGTGGATGCCTAATGTTGGGAAAAACCCCTTTTGATTTAACTTAACAAATTATTTAAAAGTGATTTTATCTACTAGGATTAAATTACCCATTGTATAGTGAGGGTAATATAGTCATTAGATCCTCTTAGGATGTCACACTCAACATAGAGTGTCAGGACTAGATCAAGGGAAGCAAAATTGGACTAAGTTAACATTTGCGTCGAATAGAATTCGACGCAACATCGAGTCCATATCGACGCTACTCAGACTAGAAGTCCAAGTGGTTCAACCCTTCTGTCGAAGTAACTCAAGTCGACGTTACGTCGAATAAAAGTCGACGTAGAGGTGATGAGTTTGTCAGAGTAATTGGAGATGTCGACGCAGCTTCTATTTCAACTCGACGCAGAAGAGGATATCTGTCAAAGCCAACTAAAGTCGACGGAACGTCGACTTCATCTCGACGCAGAAGATGGAGTTCAGTTCAAGGCAGATCAACTCGATGGGTGCGTCGAGAAGATATCGACGCAACATCGACTAGCATAGTTCAGTCAGAGCACAGATGAAATCGAAGTAGCTCCTAGAAGAACTCGAAGCTACGTCGATAAGAGAAGAAATGAATTCGACGCTACTTCGAATACAGTCTGTAAAAGTATATCTTTTCAGCTGTCTTTCTGATCCCTCTTTCACGGCCCACATCTCTCAAGACCGTTCTCCAACGGCTCAATAATTGCCTGGAATAGAAAGAAGCATTAAAGATCGAGACAAAAAGGTTTCTTGGAAACATATTCTTTCCAGGTGGACGGGTCGAGAATTAAAGAGGAAGGAAAGAGAATGAGATAAGCAGATTACCTTATCAAGCCATATCAGAAAGGGAAACATATTCAAATTTGAAATAGAGAGAATAAAAAGAGAAGGAAAAATAGAGGCAGACAAGACATTCATTACTATCAGCCGTCTCCTTCATTTTCTAGGGCATCTTCTTCTTCTCCCTTTCTTAGGAACTCTAACACAGCAAATAAAAAGAGAAGAAGGCTCTGCTGTTCTTCATAAAATAAAAACAGAGGATCTGAAAGCTGCTGATCATCACAATCTCATAGCAGCCAGATCATAATTTGAAGAAGAAGAAAGGATCTGACAATAAAAAGCTTATGCAAATCATCACTATCAAAAGCAGGGGCTAATCAAGAGCAGATCCTTTGGAACAACTCATAGGCTGATCTTCATACAACCATCATCAAGAATTCTGAGAACAGAATTTCTTCAAGCTTCTCCCTTATTCTTTCTCATTCTGTAAAAGAGTTATATTAACCCCTCTTCAAAGGATTCAGTGGTTCAAGATCTCCTTATCAAAAGATCTGGTGGTTCAAGATCTCCTTATCAAAAGATCTGGTGGTTCATGATCTCCTTGTCAAAAGATCATTGGTTCTAAGAGTCTCCTGATCAAAAGACTCAGGCACAGTGGTGCATTCCTACCAGGTGGTAGAAGATAAGACTATCCACATTTTGGGGAACCTCTATAAAATTCATTGTGTCTGTGCTGTGATTTTCTGTGCTGTCCCAGTCTTTTATTCTGCACTTATTTCCTGCATTCTTTATTCTGCACAAATTTCCTGCATTCTTTATTCTGCCTGGATTGTTAAACATAACTCCTTAAAATAATTTATTGTTAAACACAGTTATGATAGAAATATTTTAAAACTCTATTCACCCCCCTCTAGAGGAATCTCAGGGGCACACTGTGCACTTTCAATTGGTATCAGAGGGAGGTTGATTATTAAGAGGTTAACACCTTGATCAAAAAGACCTCCTACTCTTATTTCTTTTCTATAAACATATCTTATAAAGAAAATGAGCTCTAAGGATTTTGCTTCAACAAGACCTCCAGTGTGTAGCTTAAATAAGTTCACACTCTGGAAGACCGGAATAAAACTTTACATGAATTCCATTGATGAAGATATCTATGATGTTCTTCTCACAGGTCCTCCTGCTCCAGTCAGACAAAAGGAAGGAGAATCCTCAACAACAGAGGCTGTCGCAAGAAAGGAATGAACAGAGGCTGAGAAGAAGGTCAAGGCATGTGTTGCCAAGACCATGAATATGCTGGTATCAACAATGTCTGATGACATTTTCCAGAAGGTTGCTGAATGCCAATCAACAAAGGAGATCTGGGATTCGCTCACCACAATGGTGGAGGGAAGTGCTGATGAAAGAAAGGACAAAAAGTCCCTTCTCATATCCCAGTATGAGAACTTTCAAAAGAAGGCTAAAGAATCTGTTGCCAATATGTATGACAGATTCAGTCTTATCATTAATGAGCTCAGAGGCTTAGACAAGGAAATATCCTTGACTGAAATTAATGATAAGATTCTCATGTGCTTCCCTAGCTCATGGGATTCAAGGATCTGGGCAATCAGAGAATCCAGATGCCACAGAGAAATCTCAACTGAAGCTTTGCTAGGAAAGCTTAAGTCCTATGAGATGCTTCTGAAAAACAGGGCTGATGCTGAAGAAAGGGAGACCTCTCCAGCTCCTGTTCAAAGGTCCCTTGCTCTCAAAGCTGCTGAAGGAGAGTCCTCCACTCCTGAGGATGAAATGTTCAGCCTGCTGGCAAAGAGATTCAAGAAGTGGGTAAAGACTGAGGACTCAAGGAGAAGAGAAAGGGACTCAATACCCAGGTATGATAAGACTCCAAAGAAGGAGGTTATCTGCTATATCTGCAACAAACCAGAGCACATTGCTCCTGACTGCACACAAGAGCAAAGGGAGAAAAGCAACAGCAAGGATGAGAGGAAGAAGAAGTCCTTCAGAGGAAAGGACAAGAAGAAAGCCAAAGGCTTTATTGCTGAGACATGGAGTGATTCTGAAGCAGAGCTAAACTCATCATCATCTGAGAGTGATGATGAAGCAGAAGCTGTAGCAACCTGCATGATGGCACTGAGAATGACATCAGATGATGAAGATGATCAGGTATCATCTGTCTTTGATGAATTTGATTTTACTTCAGATGATTTTAAATCATGTTTTAAAGATTTATGCATAGATCATCTTAGAGTAGAAAAAGAATTGAACATTGCTAGGTCTGAATTAGATGAATTTGATTTTACTTCAGATGATTTTAAATCATGTTTTAAAGATTTATGCATAGATCATCTTAGAGTAGAAAAAGAATTGAACATTGCTAGGTCTGAATTAGAGAATCTTAAGAAAGATGAAACATTCTTAATAAATCAGAATCTAACTAATGAACTTAATGATAAAGAGTTAGAATTGATTAAGCTTAGAGAGGAAAACACAAAACTAAAAGAAGAGCTAGCAAAGGCAAAGGACTTTGAGGACTCACTCAATGGGAGGAGTCAGAAACTCAAGGATATCACAGAAAATCTCTCTATGAGATTTAATCACCTAGGTTTAGGAGCAGAGCCCTCCACTAGCACAGAGTCATCTAGGAAACCTGCCTGGAAAAATCCAGTTTCCTTTGTAAGACCTACTGATCATCAATCAAGTGAGAAAGGTGAATCATCCAAGGGTAAAGATAGCAGTGATATGATAGGTTAGTTAAACCTAAAAGGGTAAATCTAAATAAGAAAGAAAAATCCCTAGGCAAGAATCATAAGGTCAGAGCAAAACCTAGGGAAATAAAGCATTCTGCTGATCTTCGTTACTTAGATAAATTTTACTCTCATTTCAAGTATCAAGATAATAGGTCTGGGAAATCCATTCCTTATCATCCCAAGGGGTATCATGAAAGACCCTTCTATTCTTTCATTGAACTCTATAATGGTAAAAGCAAAAGGCCCAAGGTAACCTGGGTCCCTTCTAATGTTTGAATTACCTGTGCAGGATGAGGTAAGGTCCCACTCAGGAGAAAATTGAGTGGGAAGAATGATGTAGGTCATGAATAAGGAACAAAAATCATTCAAGGGAGTAATTTCTATCTTAAATCCTCCTTAACATCTATTACATCACAATATCATCTATTTTCAATAAGTAAAATTAATGGGAAAAACAGCAAGGATTTTCTAAAGAAATAGATATGTTCCTTAAGAGGTGCGTCGAATGGAAGTCGACGTACCATTGACTTCTACTCGACGCCAGCGTCAAGAAGCACACAGAGCAGACAATTCGAATAGAATTCGACGCAGCGTCAAGTTCTTATCGACGCATACGTCGACTTAATAACTGCTGACTAAAATTCGAAGTCACGTCGATTGAAAATCGACGTAACGTCGACATGACTACGTCGACTCAGGGTCTCTAAATTGTCTCGAAGCTACGTCGAGTACCAGTCGACGCAACGTCGATATATCGGTGCGCGCAGAAATGCTTCTAGAAGCAATCCCGACACAGCTTTGCACGCCAAATAATAAGTATTATCGACGGTACGTCGACCTAAACCCTAAGTAGCGATGATTCATCTGCTTTTAAGCAATTACTGCGTTGAAACATTTACACTTTCGAATTCTCTTGCTATCTTGCTTTCTTGCTCTTTTGCTCTCCTGCTCTCCCGTGCCCTTCTTTCTCCCTTTCTCTTCATCTTTGCAGGTACGCTCAACGAGATGGCTCCTCCCAAGGTTAATTCAGGATTTGATGTAGATGTGGACTCTTTCAGTGCAGCAACAAAACATTTCAAAGCAATTCATAGCCTGTTTCAGGAGGCTGGTCTGACCAAACTTATCTCAACACGATGCAAGATTCTGGAAGTCGAATTGACTGAACTTAAAGACAACATTCACATAGGAGAGGATGGCTCCCTCAAAGGGAAGATATATGACACAAATGTGTTGATCACAGAGGAATTGCTGAACCAAACATATGACCTTCAGACAGGGGATGAGTCAGATGAACTCACAGGGGATGAACTTAAGAGATCTTTGGAACTGATGAAATTTAAAAAGGACAAGCCTATCAATCTGAAAAAGGTGGATCTTGGTGAAGAGCATAGATTTTTAGCTGATATAGTGGGGAAAGTATTGCTGTGTAAGATCTCTGCACATGATGCCATACCAAGGCAACAACTTCAGATAATGGGAGCACTGATACTTAAGAAGAAGGTAAACTGGGGAAGACTGCTCCTAAAGATGATTGAGCATAAGTATGCCCACAAGGAGAATGCTTTCATGAGGATAATGAGCCAGGTGCTCTTCCAGCATTACTCAAATGTCTGCAAATCAATTGGAGTGCCCATTCCTCCTGGAAAGAGGATCAATATTGGGATCTTCTCAAAATGGACAACGCAAATCTTGAAGCCTGGTCAGACCCCATCTTCACCTCCTCCATCTCCTCCTCATCAAGAGCCTAAAAGGCAAATTCCACATCCTCCAAGGGATTTTATCTCTCCTGCTCACTCTCCACTTCCTCTGGATAATGTTCCTCATATCCATCACGATGTCATCATAGATCAACATTCACAACAACAGCTACAACAACAACAACAGTTTCAATCCTCCTCAGAACCTGAGCTATCTCCTCAGCCAACCTATCAACCACCACCCAATCTCATTCCAGATGATCATACTGCTCCACCTCCACCACCATCAACTCACTTCTCTCCTGAGGTCTACCATCCTCTTTCCCCTATCCATGAAGAGTTCCCTCCATTACCCACAATTGATCTTGATCAGATCATTTCCAAAGCAGTGGCCATTGCCTCCTCAACCTTTGCAGATCAAGTGGCCTCTCAGGCCAGGAAATTTGACAAGAAATACTCACAGATAGAGGGTGAGTTATTAAGATTTCACAAAAAATTTCAGAGCCTCAAAGAGTTTATATCTTCCTCCATGGTCACAAAGGAATTCTTAACCTCCCTGACCAGCAAGGTTAAGAAGGGGGAGAATATTTTGGAGGAAGAAAGACCTGTTCTAGAGTTGAGTGGACAAAATAAAAGTGATGCCAATGAAAGCTCCTGTCAAAGGTGCACGTTCTTAGGGGGAGCATTCAGAGAGGTTGAATGATGATGTTCAGGGAAAGCCTGCAAATCAGGGGGAGCCTATCCCAGATGTACAAAGGGATCTAGATGCAGAAATGGCAGCTGTAAGCACAGCTGCAGCTCCAGCTCAAGATGAAATTAAGGATAAAGATTCATTAGATGAAGTTGCTCAGATAGCAAAGGAAGCTACCTAGGAAGCTGAGGACAATGCACATTCTCAGGGGGAGCCAATCAAAAACACTTCCAGTGAAGAAGAAGGGAATGAGCCTCTAAAGATAGCCCCAAGGAAGGTCATCCCAGTGGTGTTCTCTAGGAAAAGAAAGACTCCAGAGAAGGATTCTGAGAACCTATAGAAGGTATTCTGTGATTCTTTATTCTGAGAACAAGCATATACTGAGAAGAACAATGTGATACAATCTTAATGTGGGACAACCGAATAAAACTGCTTATGATTTCAGTCTGTCTAATGTCTATGTTGTGTTGTATGTATTTTATGTTATGAAATGTGTAAAATCACTTTGAACAAGCTGTAAAATTTGTTAAGATAAATAGTATCTTTTTCATCGCTCTTTAATAACCACATCATCCGTCAAAATCGTATCTGATTCATCTTTTATGTATTTAACTTGGCTTAAATTTCTTGTTTTCCTCTTCCTAACTCGAGGAATTTTATTTATATCACGCCCTCCATCTTTGGTATCTAGTCGTTTGTAAAATTCTTTATAAGCTTGACTTCTTGCTTTACTTACTGCATTTTTAGCTTTTCTTTGGTGACTTTATACTTTGTCAAGTTTTTATCATTCCTACAAGCATATAATGTTTTGTAGCCGACCCCTCTTTGCCCTCACATTGTCTTGCACTTTCTTTTTCCACCACCAAGATTCTTTTTGTAGGGGCGCAGGACCTTTTGACTCTCCAAGTACGTTCTTTCCACTTAACCTTAAGTGAGAAGACATAACTTCCCATGTGACACTAGGATCAATATAAGGATCATCAATTAGTTGTTCTAAAACCGCTGCCTTGAAAGCAACCTGTTTTTCCTTCTTCAAGTTCCACCACCGAATTTTTGGCAACACTTTTGTCTTTCTCTTAAAGTTACTATATTTATTTTGCACATCCAACACCACTAACCTATGTTGCGTTGTCAAACTTTTTCCTGGTATGACTTTGTAATTCTTACAAATCTTTTTTTCTAATTTGCGAGTCATAAAATAGTCAATTTGTGACTTATTTTGTCCGCTCTTGAACGTAATTAAGTGTTCTTCCCTCTTCATGTACCTATATTTCAACTTCCAAACCTAAGTCGATCACAAATCCTACGATCTATTTTTCTAGGACGCCTAATATGTGGATGCCTAATGTTGGGAAAAAACCCTTTTGATTTAACTTAACAAATTACTTAAAAGTGATTTTATCTACTAGGATTAAATTACCCATTGTATAGTGAGGGTAATCTAATCATTAGATCCTCTTAGGATGTCACACTCAACATAGGGTGTCAGGACTAGATCATGGGAATCAAAATTGGGCTTTGTTAACATTTGCGTCGAATAGAATTCGACGCAACATCGAGTCCATATCGATGCTACTCAGACTAGAAGTCCAAGCGGTTCAACCCTTCTGTCGAAGTAACTCAAGTCGACGTTAAGTCGAATAAAAGTCGACGTAGAGGTGATGGGTTTGTCAGAGTAATTGGAGATGTCGACGCATCTTCTATTTCAACTCGACGCAGAAGAGGATATCTGTCAAAGCCAACTAAAGTCGACGGAACGTCGACTTCATCTCGACGCAGAAGATGGAGTTCAGTTCAAGGCAGATCAACTCGACGGGTGCGTCGAGAAGATATCGACGCAACATCGACTAGCAGAGTTCAGTCAGAGCACAAATTAAATCGAAGCAGCTCCTAGAAGAACTCAAAGCTACGTCAATAAGAGAAGAAATGAATTCGACGCTACGTCGAATAAAGTCTGTAAAAGTATATCTTTTCAGCTGTCTTTCTGATCCCTCTTTCACGGCCCACATCTCTCAAGACAGTTCTCCAACGGCTCAATAATTGCCTGGAATAGAAAGAAGCATTAAAGATCGAGACAAAAAGGTTTCTTCGAAATATATTCTTTCCAGGTGGATGGGTCGAGAATTAAAGAGGAAGGAAAGAGAATGAGATAAGCAGATTACCTTATCAAGGCATATCAGAAAGGGAAACATATTCAAATTTGAAATAGAGAGAATAAAAAGAGAAGGAAAAATAGAGGCAGACAAGGCATTCATTACTATCAGCCGTCTCCTTCATTTTCTAGGGCATCTTCTTCTTCTCCCTCTCTTAGGAACTCTAACACAGCAAATAAAAAGAGAAGAAGGCTCTGCTGTTCTTCATAAAATAAGAACATAGGATCTGAAAGCTGCTGATCATCACAATCTCATAGCAGCCAGATCATAATCTGAAGAAGAAGAAAGGATCTGACAATAGAAAGCTTCTGCAAATCATCACTATCAAAAGCAGGGGCTAATCAAGAGCAGATCCTTTGGAACAACTTATAGACTGATCTTCATACAGCCATCTTCAAGAATTCTGAGAACAGAATTCCTTCAACCTTCTCCCTTCTTCTTTCTCATTCTGTAAAAGAGTTTTATTAATCCCTCTTCAAAGGATTCAGTGGTTCAAGATCTCCTTATCAAAAGATCTGGTGGTTCAAGATCTCCTTATCAAAAGATCTGGTGGTTCATGATCTCCTTGTCAAAAGATCATTGGTTCTAAGAGTCTTTTGATCAAAAGACTCAGGCACAGTGGTGTACTCCTACCAGGTGGTAGAAGAGAGGACTACCCACATTTTGGGGAACCTCTATAAAATTCATTGTGTCTGTGCTGTGATTTTCTGTGCTGTCCCAGTCTTTTATTCTGCACTTATTTCCTGCATTCTTTATTCTGCCTGGATTGTTAGGCATAATTCCTTAGAATAATTTATTGTTAAACACAGTTAGAATAGAAATATTTTAAAACTCTATTCACCCCCCTCTAGAGGAATCTCAGGGGCTCACTGTGCACTTTCACCTAATATGTGAGGGCTCTTGCATATTTAACACTACACCCAAGTACTCTTGGAGGTGCAACTACCCTTGCCAAGACGCCACATTCGGACCATACGACGATGATTCTTCCCTATTTAACACTACACCCAAGTCCTAGAGATGTAACGGTCCTTGCCAAGATGCCGCATTCGGACCATACGACGCGTTCCTTAAGTGGAACAACTTAGCTTAGCACAATTTCTCAAAAGATCCATATTCATAAGGGTGACTAAATCTTATGCTGACCGTCTACCTAACACAACCCTCAACATTTTTCATCCGGGCTTGAGACCGGCATCGGCTAATGAAAGAAAATAAAAACTAAATTACTATTGTGGGTCGCCGGCACAGCTTCGCTCCTCCGCGGGTCGCCGACCTCCACTTCGCTCTTCCGCAGGTCGCCGACCTCCGCTTCGCAACACGACCTATGTCTAATCAAAGACAACACAACCACCACTCTTACTTCCGCCACACAACAAGCATAACCGCTTAGGGAAAGACAAAACAAGGAACTAGGCCTCCTAGGCTACTCCAGGGAAATGGACAAACACAAGGAATACTTCAACAGAAATATTAATAGCATTCATAAACACAAGTCCAATCCACCATCATCAAAATAAGAAAAGAAAGACAAGCCACTTCGACCTAAATTGCGGGAGAGGACGAAAGAGATACAAACAACGCTTGAGACTCTTCCGTGGAGACAAAGGGGGTTCCAGATTGTGACTCCGTGAACGCTTTGCTCGTCGGCTGTTGTCTGGGGTAGAGGAACTTCTGTCACAAGCTCTCAGTTGATCCGTCTTCTCAAGGGTTTTGCCCCACTCACGTCTTTTCTTCAGGATCCCTAGCTTGTGGCGAGAGGGATGCTTCTTCTTCTTCAACCTTGAGCTCTTGGATTATAGGAAGAGCCTAGGGGATCATCCCTAGCCCTTGGAGAACAAAAACGACGAAACTTGGGCGAAAAAAAACGGAAAACGGCGGAACTTTTTGGACTCCCGACTGAAATCGCTAACCTGCGTATTTATAGACAAAACAGATTTTGACCTGCGCACGAGCAGACGCACGACCAATGGTCGTGCACTAAGGAAAGACAAATGTTCATGCGCAACGAAACTGGATTGGCGGGAAATATTTAACATTTTGGGGTGAAAATTGTTGAACGCGCACGACCAGTGGTCGTGCGTATCCTTGTGCGCTTTCAAGGGGTCGCTTGGGTCGAAAATGCGAAATGGCCGCGCACGACCAGTGGTCGTGCGCAGAGGGGGTCACTGCTCGTACGGCAAGAAAAACACACAAGTAGTGGCCTCCTCAATGGAAAGGACGAGACGCCCCGGGAAAACCACACGAGGGCAGCACTGCCAGCACCTGCAACAAAACTCATTTAACAACTCCAGAATTTACATTCGCAGTCATACACATAATAACAAAGTTAACAAAAGAAATAAGAGAGTGAAAAGGTCTCTCTCATGCATGGATTGGCATAAAAAGCGCTCTAACTAGCAAAACATGCTCAATATACGTTCATTCAGATTATTAAAAGTTTTATGATGCCACACAAAGATTGAGCAATATCAATGGAAAAGAATGCTAGTAAAGAGCCTAAATCATTATACAAAAATCACTTATCAAATACCCCCAGACTTGAATTATTGCTCGTCTCGAGCAATCCATCTACCTACGGGGTGTACGAGAGGTTAATTACAAATAAAAAATGAAATATGAAAGTGGACCGAGAAGTCTCGTGTCCAAGGGAAATAAAAGTATGTTAAAGGAAATTTCTAAGCATAAAATTTAATTACACTGCATTTAAACAAATTATCCTACGGCTATATCCACTCATATTTAGAAGATCTAAGTGATACGTCCTAGGCTTAGTGTAGGCGAATGTAGTGACACGAAGTGTGGTATTAAGGACCCAGAACTTCTAGGGTAGCGTCCAAAGAAATCAATCAATGACGGTGTCCATAGGCTCGCCCGGCCACACCTTGTCCACTGCACTCGATACTAACTAACTCTATGAATCCTTAGGACTTAGGTATGGTGAGTTTTGGCTTAAGCTTATGGTGAAGATTTCAAATAAGGGAAGGACGTGCTATCTCACACTTAAGCAGAAATTTTGAGCTTGCATCAAAATGACTACACCACTGGCTAGAAATGGGTGAGTGACACCCCCAGACTTAGCTTTTGACAATTGGGGTCACTCACCAATTCCCAAACACCGCAATAAAATAATTTTCTAAAATTTTATTTTTCTTTTCATTTCTTTTCTTTTACTTTTTGCAAATAAAATTTCTACTCAATTTTTTCCAAGAATATGCTAAAAGCACACCCAAATATACAATAGAAATTCACCAAACTAACGGAATTTTATCCGCCACCGCAATTAGCAAAATGATATTTTAAAAACAGCTCGTATCTAAGTGTGATCGAAATTTTGGCAATTTGGTTTTGGTGTTAGTGAGGTGGAGGTGCACAAAGGAAGGGTGTTGGCTCAACTGGGGCTTGCACGGGTAGTGAGAATGGGTTCAGATAAGAAAGCTCAAACTATCCAATTGAAGGCCTAAATCATATTCGAAGAGTTAATTACTAATTAGTGCACATGCTTTGAAGATCGGTAGGGGCGAGTTCTAGGCACCGAGAAAGGAAACCCCCTCGTCGTGAGCCTATAATACAACACTAACGACACTACACACACCTCTATACTAGCGTTGGACTCAATCACGTTCTAGCGAGGAGTGGATATACAACCAACGATATTAAGTGAAAATGCAGTGTAATTAACATATATAGAAAAATTAACTCTAAATCTATTCCTATCCGAGAACATGGGCACTCGACTAGGAGCACTCTACGAGTCAACGGTTCACTACCCAATTTCGGTTTTTTGATTTTAAATTAATCTAACCTGCACCTAAAGGAATTGGCATGCACATGAATAACAACAATTCAAGTAAAAAAATGAGGTGGGTGCGGACAATGAAATGCGCGAGAGCGTTTTAAATTTTAAAATTTGGAGCAGATTTTTATAAGAAAGACATCGCTCTGGAATGCATGAAGTGTGTTGCGAGCATGGATAACTGAAAACTATCCCCCAGACTTAAACTAAACATTGTCCTCAATGCAAATCTAGCTGTTAAAAATATTTGAGGAGTGCATAAAAATAAAGTTGAGATGGAAATTCGTTACCCATGCCCAAGAATGGGGCATTCCGGAAGCAGCTGAATTTGGAATTTGAACATGAAAATCAGCTCCCAGTTCCGACTTGGTCAAGTAAAAATATTACGCTGTCGGATTCCTGCTGGAGTCAAACAAGAACAACGCACAAACAAAATACGAATATATCGAAAAAAGTTAGTAAAAATAAACTGTGCAAACAACAAATGCGAACATCCACGTGGATCACACAAACATTCAAGCAAACATGCAAATAAAGGAAAACTAAAATTGAAATGCGGATAACATGCAAATGTCTCCCAAGAGCGTATTGTTTAACGTCATTGAGCTGGACCAAATACCTGTATTTACAGTTTTATATTGATTGTTTATGCAGAAAATAAATAAAGTTAAATTTTTTTTACTCCTAAACTAGCTAAGAAGGTCCATAACTTGGAGGGGATCAACTATAAGCTGACTTATGATACAATTCGGCTTGGAGGGAGGGCGACAGTGCAGTGCCGGTGCGTCAGTGCGGGTGAGAAATCCCCCTGGATTTACACCGGAAGCAATCAACATTGCAGCCTTACAGGATGCACGCTCATCTCTTATCTTGTTCTTCAACTCCACACGCGGTGATCTCCACCGGGGAACATCCTCCGTACCAATCGAATGATCAACATCAAAAATAGGGGCAGCTCCTTGCTCCACTGTCATGGTAGAGACAAGGTCTGCCCAATGGACTTTCTTCAGGGACTTTGGCTCGGCTTTTCTACTTGCTCTAGCCGCCTCGCCAACAAAAATGATCTTTTTTTCTCCATCATCTTCAGCTATCATAGTCTTCTCCTTGATCTTCGCAACCTGCTTCATCTCTTCAACTATCATAGCAACCTCAGCCATTTTCTTCTCCTCTTCTCTAATTCCACCTGCACATAAACTAGAAATCTCATAAGAATCATCACTACACCGAGGTGTAGTGCCATCAACAAAATCAGAAGTGGGGTTGGGGTAAGCGACACTGGACGGGAAAGAAATGCGCCACTCTGCAACGTGCAAAGTTGCGCCCGGAGTCGTAAGCAAGGGGAGGCCGAAAATCGGTGGTGAATCGTTTTCCGGCCGTCCCATCACTTGGAACTCCGCGGTTATTGTATTTCCATCCAGTGTACTCTCGACATCCTTATCCGCCCCAACGGTAACAACGCTTTCTCCGTTAGCCAACATAAGTGGCACGACCTCTTCCTCATCAGTATGGATGTTGAACTTGAACTTGTCAACATCCCTTAGTGCAATTATGTTACAGGAGGAGCCCGTGTCCACCAGAACTTGTGTAGGCACACTGCTTCAACAGAAATATTAATAGCATTCATACACACAAGTCCAATCCACCATCATCAAAATAAGAAAAGAAAGACAAGCCAATTTGACCTAGATTGCGGGAGAGGACGAAAGAGATACAAACAACGCTTGAGACTCTTCCGTGGAGACAAAGTGGCTTCCGGATCGCGACTCCGTGAACGCTTTGCTCGTCGGCTGTCGTCTGGGTAGAGGAACTTTTGTCACAAGCTCCCAGTTGACCGTCTTCTCAAGGGTTTTGCGCCACCCACGTCTTTTCTTCCGGATCTCTAGCTTGCGGCGAGAGGGATGCTTCTTCTTATTCTTCTTCAACCTTGAACTCTTGGATGATGGGAAGAGCCTAGGGGATGATCCCTAGCCCTTGGAGAATAGAAACGGTAGAACTTGGGTGAAAAAAGACAGAAAACGGCGGAAATTTTTGGACTCCCGGTTGAATTCGCGAACCTGCGTATTCATTGACAAAACAGATTTTGACCTGCGCACGAGTATACGCACGTCCAGTGGTCGTGCGCTAAGGAAAGACAACTGCTCGTGTGCGAAGGAACTGGACTGGCGTGAAATATTTGGCATTTTGGTGGGAAAATTGTTGAACGCGCACGATCAGTGGTCGTGCATAAGTCCTCGTGTGTATCCTCGTGCATTGTCAAGGGGTTGTTCAGGTCGAAAATGCGAAATGGTCGTGCGCAGAGGGGGCCACTGCTCCTGCGCGAAGAAAAACGCATGAGTACTGGCCTCCTCAATGGAAAAGGACCGAGACACCTCGGGAAAACCACACGAGGGCAACACCTGCAACAAAACTCATTCAACAACTCCAGAATTTACATCCGTACAGTCATACACATAATAACAAAGTTAACAAAAGAAATGAGAGGGAGAAAAGGTCTCCCTCATGCATGGATTGGCATAAAAAGCGCTCTAACTAGCAAAACATGCTCAATATACGTTCATTCAGATTATTAAAGGTTTTATGATGAATTCCACACAAAGATGTTCAATTTCAATGGAAAAGCATGCTAGTAAAGAGCCTAAATCACTATACGAAAATCACTCATCACCCACCTTAATGAAATTTCGTCCCGAAATTCACAAATTCAGTAACATTAAAAACCAATAGCAACAAAAAATTTCTTTTAGTTTACTGTGCTTGAGGAAATAGTTCATGACATTCTTCTCTCATGGTTTACTCCCGTTCCCACGAGAGTTCTTCATGAGCACAATTATCGCACCAAATTTTCACCATTTTTATGCTCTTGTTTCTAAGATGCCGGGCTTCCTCGTCCTCAACACCGATAGACCTTACCTTAGTTGTCAAAGCTCGACTCACCGGCACTTAATCAATTTTAATGAATTGAGCAGGCTCTTGAATTTCCTTTCTCAATATCGAGATGTGGAATACATCACGCAATTCGCTGAGTTTAGAAGACAAAGCAAGTCGATATGTTGCATCTCCAACACGTTCCGTGATCTCAAATGACCATAAGTATCTAGGACTTTGCTTCTTTATGCGTCGGATCCTTGACACTCCTTTGACCGATTTGATCTTTAGATATACCCAATCACCCACGGCGAACTCCACATTTCTATGCTTTGCATTGTAATACTTCACTTGTCTATCTTGGGCAATTAGGAAACTTCTCGCGCATGGCTTGAATCATCGTGTTTGCATCATCCATATTTTCACTTTAGCAACTTCGTGTCGTCTATCTCCGCCCAAGCTAAGAGATGAATTTTTGAATCGAGATATAATCTTTGCCCTTATTTTAGGCATAATCTTTGGCCCTTATTTTAGGTATAATCTTTGGCCCTTATTTTAGGCATAATCTGTCATTATTTTTAGACGAAAACTGTTAATAAGACAAACCAAGAACGGTGTAGGGTCGGTGTTTTCACCTACATGGGTTGAGATCACATGAAATAGCAGATGAGGTTGCATGAGGAGCAGAGTAGTTTGTATGGATATCTCTTCAGAGCTTATACAATGAAGGGAAAATAGGTTGAAGCAGCTAAGTGTCAGCTCTACTAAAGCTTCCCTGTTGTCCATCCTTTATGCATCCGTAGTTAAGGTATTAATAAAGGGTAAAGAGAGGCAGCCTCTTTGCATTCGAGCGATGGGGGGCTAAATCCTCTTTAGGAGAGGTCATGCAGGCACCCCATCTGAATCTGAAGGACCACTAGGTTTGTACTGCTAATCGAAACAAGATTAGGATTACTACAGGTAGGTAAGTCTTGCCTGCGCCGTGTGTAATATGAACCTTTTAATCCTTTTTCGTGTGTACGTTTGTGCAACTATTCGTCGAAGACTTTTCGACTAACCTGCTTTCTAAACAGTCCATGGGCTTTTTAAGTATACTACATCTATATTCTTGTGTACCTAGGAACATGTGGGCATAAGTGGTTTCATATCAAAATTTATGTGCAAGGACATGTTACGTTTTCAGGGGTTATGCCCATAATTCTGGTATACTAAACATTGTTTCACATTTAATATTTAGATAGTTTCAGGAATTTGGGTTCAGTTATTCTATTGTATTTGGAACATCACCAAAGTTCTTTAGTTTCACCTACAAGCATGGAACTAAGGAAACTTAAAATATTATCTTGTTTTCGATGGAATTCAACTAAATTGATCCGCCGATGTGATCCGTTCAGTTTGCTGATACTAACTTGTATCAAGTTTTCTTCTTCTTTCAATTTCTAATAAATTCATGGAGCTTACACTTTTGGTGTTATATTCAGGTAAATATCAAATCATATGCAAACAATAATGAGCTCGCAGTGATGCCGCAAGACAGAGAAGTTCGGTTAGAATGGGATCGAAGATACCTCTCTGTTCTTGGTGTTGGAAACAACCGACTTTATGAATTGAGGCTGCAAACACCTGAAAGTGTATTCGTGGATGAAGAGAATGATCTGAGACAAGTCATGGATTCCTTCAGGGTCATCAGCTCGGTTGACTAACATATCAGTTCTGTTTGTACACGCTATGTTCCGTTTGAATGCCCAAAATCTTGAATTTGGAAGCAACACTACTTTTTCAAGTTAGGAATGTGTCCACTTGAAGCTTAATTTTAAATTATGAGATTCAAGAGCCACAGATTGATATGCCTTTTTGTGAAAACGTAGGTCATATTTGTGAGGAAAATGATCTCAAGGACAGTTATGTGCCGTAGACGGTACAATGCCCTAGAATTGTAGCCCAATTAGCTAGCCAAGTGGTTAAGGTGCTGTGTGGAACCCACATGGGCCCTACAAATTCAAATTGATGGGTCCATTGGTGATCCTATTGGGGGCCCACCATTTGGTGGTGGTGGCACACTTCAATTTGGAGTCGGGCCACCCCAATTTGATCAAAGTAGGATGTCAATAATGAACCAATCCTGCCCTAGGCCTAGGGTTGATCCAATCAGGGCTGAGGGTGGGACCAAGGTTTCCCTGACTTTGTCCCACCAACCTAATATCCCACCAACCTAATATCATGGCCATCAATTTTGGGGTGAGACCATGTTTAACCATGATGGTCAATTGTGCCAACTCGAGTTAGGCAAGTAACATATTGACCAAATTGACTTATTCATGCGCAATTGATGTGATTATGCTTCCCTAGCACTATACTATGATCACTAGGTAGTGGGCCACCCCTATTTGAGGGTGGGACCCTTAATTGATCAATTAGGTCAATTTGATGAGCTCGAGCTAGCCCAACTTTACCTTTGGCCAATTGACCATCTCTTACCAAATTGACCTTTCATAACCCTAATTACAGTTGAGGCAAGTGTGTTTGACTATTTGAAGGGTCCAACTTGCAGCGGAATCCTTCTGGGACAATCAAACTCCCATCTTTGAAAATGTGTGATTAATAACATTTTTGTTGGTTTCCTATTGTTGAGCTTATTGCTTTATGTAATTATCCAACCTAGTTGGCGGGCTTCCACTCCTTCTCGATAATTATTGTTAATGTCACTTGGGGGGTGTTGCCCCCGATCATGCAACCGGAAGTCAATGTGAAGTCTGTTCAAGCAAACAGAATTGTGCGAACAGCGCGGTCTGGCCCCTCCCAATTGCACCAGCTCTAGTCTCAGCGCATCTCAAGCCATCAAGTAGTCCCAACATCTAGCGCAGACAGGAATCACCGCGTCCGCAATCTCCCCCGTAGATACAGCCTGTCACAACCCATAATTTCCCACGAATTTAATAAATATTATCAGAGCAAGAGAAAATATGCGTCATGATGCCACGTCATGCAGGGGACAACTACAGACGCTCAGGCAAACACTCCTTACGAACATTTATAAGAGACATTAATGTGATTGAGTTAAATAAATTTTTTTTATATTTTTACTTTAAGACCATGTCCCTCGGTCCAGTGAATCAACTAGTCAACGAGTAGAAAACTATACATACGCAGCGGAAAAATATGTTTATTTTAGCCTACACGAGCATGAAGATCAACATTTCAGAGATGATATGCACAAATCTAAGTTAAGTATAAGTAAGGAAGGATTTTTCTACGATCTTCAAAGTAAGTGATATTTACTTAAAATCATGCTATGCAAGAATGTCATTTTTTATACATAAAATAACTCATGCATCCTAACATAAAACCTCCCAGAGAGCAAGTATATAAACTGACTAGCAAGTAACAGCAGAAAAGCTAGCAAGTAACAGCAGAAAAGCTAGCTAGTAGTCTAACAATGAAAAACCAAAGCTACAATTGAAGCAAATGAACAACTACCTGACAACAGTGAGGTGAGAACGAACAACTACAACTAACTGCAGCTTCGAAGACACCAACTCTACCACCCAAACCGCTACAGCTCCGAGCCTGAGACATTCAAAAGAAAAGAATGCCTCAGCAAGAAAGTGCAAGTGACAACAAGAATAAAACCAGGATTCTAAACAAGGGTTAGCAGCAATAAAAAATAATAGATTGCAGAAAGGAGAACTAAACAGATAAGCATTAATTAGCTTACAACAACCCGTGCCAGCTCAAACAAGTGCACTCGGTAAGAGAAATGCCTGCACCAAAGTAATGACCAAAATTGATCAAAACCAACCACTTGTCCGCTACTGCGGCTCAGAGGTGGTGGTCAAACATAATATATTACACCTATATATAAGCATATAAGCTATAAGCACTTGAGACTGACCAGCTCGAGAAAAGACATCATTTAACGTCGGGCAAAACACAAGGCCTCAGGTATATGATCCACAAACGGGTACTGAGGTGGTGGTCCTTCATCCACTGCCAACCTTAGCCCAAAATAAACCAAACCAGGTGTGTTGTGGCGGTGACTCCAGTCCACACAAACCAACTGCCCAACAAAGGCATTGTGGCGGTGACTCTTAGCTCACACAACCAACAGACCCCCAACAGAGCATACCTGGCTCCCAATAACCAACAGAGCAAACATCGCTCTTCAAATCCAACATGCCAAACAAAAGAGTGCTAGGCAGGAAAAACATGTTTTCAGATGATTTTAACCACAACTCAAGACGAGAGAATCAACAAGCACTAGATTCAACATTTAATCATTAGATCAACATTCAACTTATTAACAGGAGGAAGATTTCAGCAAGCCGACACCATGCAAGGCTTGGTGTCAGAACAAACAAAGATAAGCTTAACACGAAGGCCAAACACTAGAACAAAAATCAACAGTAACGGGACATCTCGACGAATAAAGCATAGCTTAAGATACTCGGGAACACCCGATAAAAGAACATACAAATATGCTGAAACAATTCAGAATATGCGATGAAATCGACAGAAAGACGCATCAACAGTCGTTAGGAAAACTTAACAAAGGTAATGACTGGAAACTTAATAAGAGAAGAAGAAATAAATACCCAATCTTAGGAAGAGCAACTTTTCCAAACCTAGGGAAGTCTTAACAGACTACCTGCAACACAACTAAGCGTGAATACACAGAAACTGCCTAAATTCAAGGGAAGGACAACAGAGGATCAAGAAAGCCAAACAAGATCCATAAGAGAAAAACAATAGCCACCAACCTATCCTTAACAGGTTATGCATACCAGAAAGAAGGAGAGACTGAAAGGAAGGACTTTCAATCTCACAGCAAAACATGCTTCAGGGAACTACTATTACTTGGAGATCACAACTAACAGGAGAGCCTAACCTAACTAGATTTCATGAGAAATGATCTTCAAAGAGAAGGACTGCTATTTGCAGCCAAAACTACCAAGATAATCTTTTACATTCAGCCAGAATATTAAGGACAATGAAGAAGAAATATTACTCCTCACTGAGAAAGTTAACTCAAATTTACATAGCAGATTGAGTAAAAAAAGGGGATAAATACTCAGAAGTCAAAGGTAGGTTACACAGAAGACCTGAGAGTTCTGGATAGAAATTCTGGACAGAAAGACTAATAAAATTCCGGACAGAAATTCAAATAAAGTCTGGAAATATCCAGAGAGAATGCTGGAACAAGTCTATGGAATAAGCAGGAATCAAAATACACTAAAAGAAACTTGATTGCTGGGAATATACAGAGAAAATGACTTTTCTGAAAACATTTATCAGAACAACAAGGAAGACCACAGCCAAACTATACTTGCATAAAAGGGGAAGAGACAATCATTAAAGTGGAAGAGAAACAAAACCAGGAAAAAGAGTTTCAACAAGGGAAAAGGCAGAAATCGACTGGCTGTCCCGTCGATCGGCGGACGTTCCCGTCGATCGACGGGAAGAGCCGTCAATTCTGACTTAGAGAAGATGGCTACCCGGCAAGGTCAAAGATCGACGAAATCGGATGGAAAGGCTCAGTCAAATCGACTGGAAAAGACTTAAGAAAAAGTCAACTGGAAAATTAGCCAAAATTGACTGGAAACAAGACATCTCTGCCCTCTCCCGTTGATTGACGGGAAGGGGTGTCGATCGACGGGACGAGTGCCGATCGATGGAAAAACAAAGGCAAATTCGACAGGAAGAGCTTACAACATCAATATCGACGGGACGGGAGCCCGATTCTTACTTAGAGAATTAGAAAACAAATTTCTCCCTAGCTAAGGCCAAGATCGACGGGATGGTCCCGCCGATCGATGAGAGGTCCCGTCGATCGACGGGATGACCCGTCGATTTTGACTTAGCCCACAAATTTTCTTTCTTTTTCATTCTAAACAAACCTAACCCACTACTAACAAAGCTCAGATCAGGACTACCATCTCAACTCAATTAACAACAATTAAGGGAAAAGTAAATCAAAAACACTAATTTCCAAAAATAATGAGGATTAAAAAGAAGCCTGAAGGAAAACACAAGCCAAAGGAGAAAGAATGCAAACCACCACTTGCCTTTACTCGGATCACCGAAAAACGGCCTCTCAAGCCCTCCACGCCAAGGACCGGCTCAAACACGGCCTACACACGAAGAATCTACGAAAATTAGGACAAAAAATAAGGTTATGGCTGCTAACCCTAGCGCCAAAAATCTACGAAGCGAAGAAAACATACCACACACGCGAAAAGGACGGCGAGAGCTTTCCAAATCTATGCTTCAGTGAAGATTTCGCGCACCGGAGCTCCGTCGGCAGCGGTCGGAAAGCTCAGGAACCCTAAACACTCTCTTTCTTTCTCTCTCTCTCTCTCTCTCTCAAACTCTGGCTCGGCTCAGGAAAATAGGAAGAAGAAGATGGAGAAAGAGAATAGTATATATATATGTTTATAAAGAGATGGAAAAGATATTTTTATAATATATATATATATATATATATATATATATATATATATATAAACAGAGAGATTGAGGAAGTGGATGGCAACAAAGAATCCATAATAATATGATTGATATTAATAATAATAATAATTAAAAGAAGAAAAGAATGGCAGAACTAACGGTCGACGATTCCAACGAAAATCGCACCGAAGACAAACGTCGGCGCTACGAATCCAACGGAGAAGTCGAAATCAGAATCCGACGAGCAAAACTCAAGATATAAATTTCTGAAGATTTAGGCGACCATAATTAGACAAATCTTTGAAAAATCACTGGGGTTCTAAAAACGCTCAGATCACTACAAAACTTCGATGAGCCTCTCTAAAGTTAAATAATTTAATTTTCTAACGTAAAATTTTCTAAATCCGATACACTCCAAAATTTGGTCGAATTGACCGAACGAACGCGAAAACGCGCAAACGACGGCACACTGCTAACTTCGCACTAACGTAACGCCCTTACGTCAAAAATGACGTCAAAGAAGGATTAAAATAATTCCTGGAAATTCAGGGGCGTTACAGTCACCCCACCTAAGAGGAAGTTTCATCCCGAAACTTAGAACCAAAACTTAGAACACAAACGAATCCAAAAGGGCAACGGGAGAGATAAGCTAATACTCGCTGGATAGAAACGCTAACTGAAGAGGGATAGGAAAACGGATGCGGGTAAGACTTCTTCTCAGCACTCAAAATAGATCACTCGATCCCTGATCAAGGTTCACGACAAAGGTCTCCTGAATCCAACACTTCCTAATTTACCCTAGCGATGGAAACACCTAAAAGTAAAGGACGAGCACCGGCTCAAGGTCAAAAGCAAACTCCACAACTCTCACAGGCAGAAAACCCAGGGAGATTAACTGGGAAAACATCCGGGAACTCTCGCGCTGCAGGAAAAAATCTCGATACACGACAAACTTCTAACAGTTTCTAGCATAGAAACAAGGTAAGCAAACCAACCAGAAATTAAAAGTTCCGAGCACACACCGCAGAAATAATCGGGGAAAACCTAGCGCGAAAAGCCAAACACAGTCAAGGAAAGACCGATGTCCAGCTTGAAGACCAAACACTTTACCTTGCGTTGGATAACAACATCATCTCTGGACGACCAGTCCAAGCCCAAAATCACGTCGAAAACCTCCAGGTCTAGCACCTATAGATTAGCAAAAGCCAAGAAATCACCTAAGGGGATAGGATAACTCTGAAAGCCCTGATTCGACAGCACGGAACCACCAGAGGGGAACTTAACATTAAGGGGATCTGCTAAACGACCAACAACCTAACTATGACCGCCTGCGATACTCTCTAGCCAAAACATCGAGTAAAACTCGAATCGAAAGGAAGGCACGCTCAACATCTTCTACCTTAACTCGCATATAATCGATATAACGAAAATCTAAATCTGCAACCACAAGCCAACAAAATACTAGGTCAAAACCTAACCTGAAAACGCCTAGGAGGAAAACTGCGCTTCCTCCTCCGCTACTGCATTTAACTTGGCCCCTCCTCGATCTAACTGCTACTGTTGAGGCGGTGGCGGTGCCAGAGCCGTAAGAGCAAGCTGCTGGCCGGCCAAATGGAACTGTGAACACTGGGATTGCACATGACCTTTCTGCCCACACTGATAGCATGCCCTATCCTTCAACCGACATCGAGTCGCATCATGCCCTCTTTGCCCACAATACTCACATTTCTCATCCTTCTTCCAACACAGGGTAAGATCGTGCCCCAACTTTCTACAAAAAGTGCAATACCTGATATTATTCGGAGCACCTGGAAGATCCAACTCCTGCTTGCCCTTCTTACTAGGAGCAGGGCTGCCACTATCATCCTTCCTCGACACCGCATCCTGACCCACAACAGGGTTCTGCACCCAGGCTACTGCCCAAAAGTAGCCGCCATCAAAACCTGAATCTGCACCTGCATCACGACCATTTGTCTTAACAACGCCTCGATACTCTGACACAACTCCTCAATCATCGCCTTACTGCGCGCACCCGAGGATTCACTATAAGACCCCATTTTTTTCGCTACAAAACCGGGTCTTATGCCCAGAACCGCCGCTTTGCGGTGACACCAACACTCCGGAAGGTCGTCACTACAAAACGCCGATCCTGCCGGCCATATCGATCACAAAAGAAGAAAAGTATAAATGAACAAATAGAAGTTCAAGTCCACAAATCACATGCTATATATAAAAATTTCCACATGATATAACTGAAATAACAATGGTTACAATAATAAAAGGGATCATGCCCTGTACATCATGTCCTCACTACAAGGTCACTCGCGGAAGCAAACTACTAATCACTCACTGATCCTGAAACTGGTGCTCCTGTACTAGACTGGCCCGCCTCTATCTGCACTGTCCTCTAGTGCTGTTGCGTCTCCTCGATCCCCTAAAATGATATGGTCCACTGACC
Organism: Dactylorhiza incarnata; assembly: GCA_033032865.1. Classification (NCBI taxonomy): domain Eukaryota; kingdom Viridiplantae; phylum Streptophyta; class Magnoliopsida; order Asparagales; family Orchidaceae; genus Dactylorhiza; species Dactylorhiza incarnata. The sequence goes on along the minus strand of JAWHQI010000420.1, from coordinate 1,374,260 downwards.
GTTAATCAAAAATACTAAGCCTTATGTTCCCCACCCCTCCCCCAATGGCTCCTAGGCACCAGCGGGAGGAATGAAGCGGAGGACAGCAAGGGGTATAAACAAAGAGTAGATGATGGTGAATCTAACTATATAAAGTTCTACCACTACACATGTGTATATTGATAATTGAAGCAGTAATAGAGCATGGTAAATAGCAAGTAAAGTACAGTAAGTAAAGATAAGTACATAATAGAAAAGTAACCATTGATTTATAGGAATGCCCATACAAACCTATAGACCAAGGGGTCGTTTAGCAGGGCCTATCGTATAAAAAGTCTCATAACCAATTTATACGATAGGGGTAGGGGTTGAAATGCAATGCTTATGCCATGACATGCAGAGTTATGCAGTTTATGCTATGCTCACACAAGTGTAATTCACACACTTCAACTCTATGCGCACAGACCTTTAGTTCCCCCTTTTTGGAGCTAGGAAGACTCCCAGGATACTCCCGTAGTGGCAAACGGAAGCGGTTGGTTGGGCCTCGCCCACCTCTAGGTTGGTATTCACACTACCTAACCTAGACCTATCGTACACCTCAACGCAAAACCGCAGAGCATCTGCGTACTCTTACTGGATGGACCACCAAACTTTTCTTGGCTAAGTGCAAATCCACAGTTGTCGAGTCAGCGTATTAACGTTAGTGTGAACGACCGTCAATACCGAAGACCCACCACCTTTATGCACATCCAGTTATGATTACCATCTATCTCAGAGCCATAAACTTCCCGGGCTAACCCGCCCGTCACCATAACCTTCCGAGCCACCGGCTCGCCAGACCAACCCGTCCGCACCAACAAGCATTACTAAGTCACAAGCTCACCAGACTAATTAGTCTGCTGCTACAACCACTAAGCCTACCGCTCGTAAGACACAACAAACTAATCTCCCGTAATCACGGGGTATGGGTGTGTGGATTATTAAGACAATCTTGCATAATGGTTTATTCATGCAGTTTAGGTTTAATCTTGGACTTTCCGAGGTCTACCCTATGAGGGGCTCGCAGCGGTACTAAGAGGTGCGATGGGATGATAGCACAAACCTCCCTTTCTCAAGACACTTAATGTTATTGGTAACTACCCATAAGAATACCCTTTTTATCATTACACTTGGATTATCCCCCTAAGTGTTTTCTGACTCCCCACGGGAAAGACGATCTTTTGTCAATCCCGAGCACAACTTTACCCTTAACTCACCAAGCACACTCTCATCACCTAAACTCCTTTTTGGTGACCTTCAATCTCTTCAACTAGGCTAGGTACACCAACTACCTTCCATTCTTACATACTGGTCTTCAATTTTATCAATTTTACAGTTTTACTATACGCAGACCAATTGAGTTATATGGGTTGTTTAAGATGAGGTACTCCAAATATTCATCCAAATGACTCAAGATATTTACTGGAGGTCTATCATGATGTTTTAATACTAAATCCAGAGAATCATATTTTTTCCTTATTTAATTTGGCATTATTATAATTTCTCCAACATTGGCCAAGTATGAAATTGAACATGAAGTGTAAGATCTTCTTATAAGTTGGCCTCCACAAAATTATGGAAAATCTATGATATAAAAAATAACAGTAAATATAGAATGTCACAAATTTACAGTAAGGTATTGACCTCTAATTATAATATTGAATTGTTATCCCAAATTAGAAATTAAAGAAGAAACCACCAAAAATACTTGTCCAAAAAATATGGCAAAATTACCAGACCTCTATAATAATCAGAAAAGTCTACTGGCAGGGTTTCATAATTTATAAAAACCATCAAGTCACATAAATAAATATTTCAAGTAAATCCAAACTAGGGAACATTGTGAAGTAGCCTACTGATAAATAATTCCAAAAATTATACAAAAAATCACAGAGCTTTCTAATGCCCTAAAATGTCCTACCACCAAGTCTCACAATTTTCCAGAGAATATTTGGCCCTCATTTATTTATCATAACCTTAAGACAAAATTGATGACTTGTGAATGGAGTACTAATTAAATCAATTCAAAAACTTCGCAAAAATTACCAGAGGTTTATACCATGATTATATGAGCACTACCAAACTTTCATCAATATCCAAAATAAATTGAGCATGTAAGTTCCTCTTATAAGAAAGTGCCCTAAAAAGGTTATAACCTAAATCAGAGGGGATAAGTGTTCCTAAAATTCTTATAAAATTACCTAGGGCTTATTTACACCCTATGAACTTATCTACCAAGTTCCATAACCCTTCAAGGACATATGACCCTATGTCCTTCATAAGGTCCAAACTGCAACCCTAGGATTTGAACTAGGGTGCTAGGGCACATCCACCCCAAATCACCCCAAATCACTCATGGGGGTGTTTTATGTGATCCTAAGCTAGTGGCCAAAGTTTTACATCATTTTGATGAGATTTGACCGCATAACAGTGCACCTTTGACCTATTTGACCTAGTTTGACCAAACTTGGGTTAATTAACAACCCAACCAAATCAGTCCCAATTGGGATGAAATTTTACCAGGTTCATATAATAACCCTAAGGAGCACCCACCAAAATTTTGAGGGGATTGGATGTCATTAGACCCTATGATTAATTAATATATGAATTATTAAATTTTTACAAAAACATTAGAAAAATGTTCTCCAAAAATTCCCTTTTTTGGATATGATTAGGGGGTAAATATAATTGGACTATGCTCCAAATTTCAAATCAATATCATTACCCAATCAAAAGTTATTCAAGAAATAGTGACTGTCCTACCCTAGGGACCAGTCCCACCAAAATGGCCCGACAGGGAGCTATAGTGCTCCTATTGGGCCGAAACAAATTTTGAAATAAAGTAGACCACAAGGGATACAACATTGGTATTGACCACTTTTTAATCAGAAGGGCCTAAGTATTTTTAATAATTAAAACAAAACACTGCATAATATGTGACAGAAAATTCAAATCATTTCAATCATTTAAATGATCCTGCACGAATCCTGAAGCAGGGATGGATGGCATCAGGCTGTCTTCTTCCTCTAGCCAACGACCAGGATTTTCCGCGCCTGGAGCTCCTTCATCCCCACTTTCCGGGCCACCTGAGCGCCGCCCCGTCCGGCCAATGCCACCACCAGCTTTGTTGAGGTGGTGGTCGACGCTTAGCGGTGGTTGGCCGGCCGGAGGTGGCCAGAATGGGGCTTTTAAGCGGGATCAAAAGCTCCGTTTCTATAGCTTTTGGTGAGCCTAATCCACGGCCAATTGGCCCCGAATCGAGCCCCCAACGATGAAAGATCTCACCAGAGAGAGAGAGAGAGAGGAGAAGAACCAGACCTTCTTGGAGCCTTGAAGCCTTGCCAAATCCTTTCCTTGCCATGGCCGATCCTAAGCTTGGTGCCTCTACATCCTCCACACCAAGTTGCCTGATTTCTCCAAGTAAATGGGGGAAAACACTCCTCTCAGTTCTCTGAAGGTTTTAAATTAGCCAATTTGGGGAGAGGGAGGGCCATGACATCAATTGCCATGAAGGCCATTAATGACCATTTTCGGCCATGGTGGAAACCTCTCAATTCAGCCCCCATGTGGGCTGGAAAACCCCTTAAACTTCTTGTAACAGCCAGAAAAGATGAATCACCATCAATGGGGAGATCAATTGGCCTCCCTTGGCCATGAATGCCATTAATCCCTCTCTTTCTCTCTCCTCCATTTTTGGGGAAAATGAAATTTCTCTCTCCTAGTCACCATTTACAGAAATTGAGTGGCAATTCCTAGTAATTATCAGCCTCATAAGCTAATGGGCTACTCCAATTAGGCCTAGCCCAAATGGATTGGGCTTGATTTGGGCAAAATAGGGAATTTTGACCTAAAATTAGGGTTGAGTTGACTTTGGTCAAATTGACCACTTGGGTTGACCCCAATGGGTGGTTAGTGACCCAATGGACTCCCCTAAGGGTTAGGAAGGTCTAGTTAGGGTCAATTTGGCAAGGTGGAGGCCAATTGACCCACAATAGGGCAATTTGACCAAAACAGGGCTAGAGTTGACTTAGGTCAAATTGGCCAAATTGGTGGCCCCATGATGGGGCTTTTTGATCTATTGGGTCCCTAATATCCTTATAAGGGTAGGGGAAAGGTCAAATTGGCATGGTGAAAGCCAATTGACCCTAATTAGGCTATTTTGACCAATTTAGGGTTACTGTTGACTTTGGTCAATTTGGCCTCTTTGGTTGACCTTAATGGGTCCTTGGTGCTCTAAGGGAACCCCTAAAGGGTTTGGTATGTTATGGTGGGGTCAAAGGGTCAAGGTGAGGCCATAAAGTCCAACCCTAAGCTTGGTAACTAGAAATTGCTATTTGCAGACCAAGGTGTTCTTCGACTTCAAGCCTAAGGCCAAGTGATCTCTTCAACCTTCCTAGGGTTTTGTCATTACCTAGTCATGACAAAACCACTCTAGGGGTCTAGTTGTTTGGGGGATGTTACATTCACCCTCTAACCGGAGAGCCGACTCTGACGCACTATGCTCTGGAGTCATTGACTGCAATTACGAACGAACACCTCAATACACCTAGCTTAAGACACAAGAGCTAGCAAACTAGAATTTCCTAACTCGATACAGATCAGAAAAGTGTAGTTACTTGCTCTTGCTGTTACCTTGCTCTTGGAATTCATGAAATGATGTTATGCTTAACCTAGGATGATATATCATTATCCTATTCACTCTTGTGCACATAATATGAATGCATGAATGCCAAAATTTTATTTCAACACATGTGTGTACGAGCGTCATCATGTATATCTTTAACTTGGCATGTGTGCTAATGCTTTGTTATGATGTGCATGCAGTGCTATGCATTCTAAAAAGGCCTTAATGCATGCTATGAGCGGCGTACAATGCGATCTTATGCATCACATACTACATATTATCGCATGTAACGAAAAAGAAAAATTGAGCTAATGGACATCCATGGTACTGCCGTTATGCATCCCATACTACATAACCGTCGCATGTTGTCACCTATGGGGATCTATATACAAACACATATTATGCATCCCATACTACATAATATGCCCCGTATACTTCTTATCATGCTATGAGTATAGTGTTCATGCTTCAGCCAAGACATACGAATGACCCTTTGGTGTGTGTATTCAATGAATAATGATTCTCACCAGGCAGTTAACCAGGCCAACCAGACTATCCCAGCAACCCGGCTAACCTCCCTCTGATACCAACTGTCACAACCCGCATTTTCCCATGAATTTAATAAATATTATCAGAGCAAGGGGAAAATACGCGTCATGATGCCACGTCATGCAGGGGACAACTACAGACGCTCATGCAAACACTCCTTACGAACATTTATAAGAGACATTAATGTGATTGAGTTATAAAAAGAATTTGTATTTTTAGCTTAAGACCATGTCCCTCGGTCTAGTGGATCAACTAGTCCACGAGTAGAAAACTATACATACATAGCAGAAAAATTGGTTTATTTTAGCCTACACGAGCATGAAGATCAGCATTCCAGAGATGATATGCACAAATCTAAGTTTAGTATAAGTAAGGAAGGATTTTTCTACGATCTTCAAAGTAGGTGATATTTACTTAAAATCATGCTATGCTAGAATGCCATTTTCTATAAATATACTTACTAGCAAGTAAGTAAACCTCCCAGAGAGCAAGTATATAAACTTACTAGCAAGTAACAGCAGAAAAGCTAGCAAGTAGTCTAACACTGAAAAACCAAAGCTACAACTGAAGCAAAGGAACAACTACCTCACAACAGTGAGGGGAGAGCGAACAACTATAACTAACTGCGGCTCCGAAGACACCAACTCTACCACCCAAACCGCTACAGCCCCTAGCCTGAGACATTCAAAAGAAAAGAATGCCTCAGAAAGAAAGTGCAAGTGGCATCAAGAATAAAACCAGGATTCTGTACAAGGGTTAGCATCAATAAAAAATAATAGATTGCAGAAAGGAGAACTAAATAGATAAGCATTAATTAGCTTACAACAACCCGAGCCAGCTCAAACGAGTGCACTCGGTAAGAGAAATGCTTGCACCAAAGTAATGGGCAAAATTGATCAAAACCAACCACTTGTCCGCTACTGCAGCTTAGAGGTGGTGGTCAAACATAATATATTACACATATATATAAGCATATAAGCTATAAGCACTTGAGACTGATCAACTCGAGAAAAGACATCATTTAACGCCGGGCAAAACATAAGGCCTCAGGTGTATGATCCACAAACGGGCACTGAGGTGGTGGTCCTTCATCCATTGCCAACCTTAGCCCAAAATAAACCAAACCAAGGGTGTTGTGGCGGTGACTCCAGTCCACACAAACCAACAACCCAACAGAGGCATTGTGGCGGTGACTCTTAGCTCACACAACCAACAGACCCCCAACAGAGCATACTTGGCTCCCAATAACCAACAGAGCAAACATCGTTCTTCATATCCAACATGCCAAACAAAAGAGTGCTAGGAAGGAAAAACATGATTTCAGATGGTTTTAACCACAACTAAAGATGAGAGAATCAACAAGCACTAGATTCAACATTTAATCATTAGATCACCATTCAACTTATTAACAGGATGAAGATTTCAGCAAGCCGACACCATGCAAGGCTTGCTGTCAGAACAAACAAAGATAAGCTTAACACGAAGGCCAAACACCAGAATAACAGTTACGGGACATCTCGACGAATAAAGCATATCTTAAGATACTCGGGAACACCCGACAAAAGAACATACAAATATGCTGAAACAATTCAGAATATGCGATGAAATCGACAGGAAGACGCATCAACAGTCGTCAGGAAAATTCGACAAAGGTAACGACTGGAAACTTAATAAGAGAAGAAATAAATACCCAATCTTAGGAAGAGCAACTTTTCCAAATCTAGGGAAGTCTTAACAGACTACCTACAGCACAACTAAGCATGAATACACAGAAACTGCCTAAATTCAAGGGAAGGACATCAGGGGATCAAGAAAGCCAAATAAGATCCATAAGGGAAAAACAATAGCCACCAACCTAACCTTAACAGGTTAGGCATACCAGAAAGAAGGAGAGGAATGAAAGGAAGGACTTTCAATCTCACAGTAAAACATGCTTCAGGGAACTACTATTACTTGGAGATCACAACTAACAGGAGAGCCTAACCAAACTAGGTTTCTGGAGAATGGGTCTTCAAAGAGAAGGACTGCTATTTGCAGCCAAAACCACCAAGAGAATCTTTTACATTCAGCCAGAATATTAAGGATAGTGAGGAAGAAATATTACTCCTCACTGAGAATGTTAACTCAAATTTACATAGCAGATTGAGTAAGAAAGGGGATAAATACTCAGAAGTAAAAAGTAGGTTACACAAAAGACCAGGGAGTTCTGGATAGAAATTCTGGACAGAAAGACTAATAAAATTCCGGATAGAAATTCCAATAAAGTCTCGAAATACCCAGAGAGAATGCTGGAACAAGTCTATGGAATAAGCAGGAATCAAAATACACTAAAAGAAACTTGATTGTTGTGAATATACAGAGAAAAGGACTTTTCTGATAGAATTTATTAGAACAACAAGGAAGACCACAAATAAACTATACTTGCATAAAAAGGGGAAGAAGCAAGCATTAAAGGGGAAGAGAAATAGAACCAGGAAAAAGAGTTTCAACAAGGGAAATGGTAGAAATCGACTGGCTATCCCGTCGATCGGCGGACGGTCCCGTCGATCGACGGGAAGAGCCATCGATTCTGACTTAGAGAAGAAGGCTACCTGGCAAGGTCAAAGATCGATGAAATCGACTGGAAAGGCTTAGTCAAATCGACTGGAAAAGACTTAAGAAAAAGTCGACTGGAAAATTAGCCAAAATCGGCTGGAAACAAGACATCTCTGCCCTCTCCCATTGATCGACGGGAAGGGGTGTCGATCGACGGGACGGGTGCCGATCGACGAAAAAATAAAGGCAAAATCAACGGGAAGAGCTTACAACCTCAATATCGATGGGACGGGGGCCTGATCGACGGGACGGGAGTCCGATTCTTACATAGAGAATTAGAAAACAACTTTCTCCCCAGCTAAGGAGAAGATCGGAGGGATGGTCCCGCCGATCGACGAGAGGTCCCGTGGGATGACCCGTCAATTTTGACAGCCCACAAATTTTCTCTCTTTTTCATTCTAAACAAACCTAACCCACTACTAACAAAGCCCAGATCAGGACTACCATCACAACTTAATTAACAACAATTAAGGGCAAAGTAAATCAAAAACACTAATTTTCAAAAATAATGAGGATTAAAAAGAATCCTGAAGGAAAACACATGGCAAAGGGGAAAGAATACAAACCACCACTTGCCTTTACTCGGATCACCGAAAAAACGGCCTCTCAAGCCCTCCACACCAAGGATCAACTCAAACACGGTCTACGCACGAAGAATCTACGAAAATTAGGACGAAAAAGAGGGTTCGGGCCGCTAACCCTAGTGCCGAAAATCTACGAAGCAAAAAAAATTTACCACGCACGCGACGAGCACGATGAGAGCTTTCCAAATATATTCTCTGGCGAAGATTTCGCGCACCGGAGCACCGTCGGCGGCGGTCGGAAAGCTCAGGAACCCTAAACATTCTCTCTTTCTCTCTCTCGAACTCTGGTTGGGCTCAGGAAAATAGGAAGAAGAAGATGGAGAAAGAGAATAGTATATAATAAAAATAATAATAAATAAATATATATATGTTTATAAAGAGATGGAGGAAGATATTTTTATAAAAAAAAATATATATATATATAAACAGAGAGATTGAGGAAGTGGATGACAGCAAAGAATCCGTAATAATAATAATGATATTAATAATAACAATAAAAAGAAGAAAAGAATGGCCGAACCAACGGTCGCCGATTCCAACATAAGTCGCACCGAAGACAAACGTCGGCGCTATGAATCCAACGGAGAAGTCGAAATCAGAATTCGACGAGCAAAACTCAAGATATAAATTTTTGAAGATTGAGGCGACGATAATTAGACAAATCTTTGAAAAATCACCGGGGCTCTAAAAACACTCGGATTGCTACGAAACTTCGACGAGCCTCTCTAAAATTAAATAATTTAATTTTCTAATGTAAAATTTTCTAAATATGGCACACTCCAAAATTTGGTCGAATTGATCGAACGAACGTGAAAATGCGCAAATGACGGCGCACTGCTAACTTCGCACCAATGTAGCACCCTTACGTAAAAAATGACGTCAAAGAAGGATTATAATTATTCTTGGAAATTCAGGGGCGTTACACAGCCCGCGCGATCACTCTTCCAATGGCCACGTGCTTTGCCCTTTTTTCTTATTCACACACCATGTAACCTCTCATCCCTTCGCGACTCTCCTATAACCCGAGCATCATATGTTCTTATAGAACTGCCCATTCAGGAAGCTCCCCATTAGTATACATAGGGGGGGAGCATTAACATGAGGGCACACTCATTCTGATCCGAATTGGGCCTGGGTTTCTGCTATAACTTGCCGCGAGCTCGGATTTAGAGTCATTCAGGTTGTTGCGAGCTCCCTAGCTAGTGCGAACATTCTCCTATAATCCTCTTTGGAATTAATAAAATCACCCGCAACAAGTGGAGTTGTCATTGTGGGTAGTATGGTGTAGCTGTTCGTGACAATCTTTTCCCCTGCTCGACCGCGAAGTAAACGACCGCTCTCAGTCTCTTCATCCTTAACTTAGTGTGGATTTTGTTGGGTGCACTATCTCCATCAACAGAACGAACACGTGACCTTCAAATTAGAGTTGGCCGAAAACCTGTCCGACCATAATGGGAGATCACATTGTCCATCATCAACCCGACGAGTCACGCCATGGTTCAGAGGGTGCGACCTCTTTGGAGTCTCTCGAGCTAAGATTTGAACAAGCTAGAAAGGAGACCGCGCAGCAGATGACCGCCATGATGCAAGCGATCACATAGTTGACCCCGCAGGTAGCTCCTCCAACAGGAGTGCCCGTGACTCTGCGGCCATAAGAAGAAGAGCTCGCCACTACCCACCACAACTTCTTTCGAGAGGCCGTGAACTATAGTACGACAAGGGAGCTTGATTTTCGGGGAGGTGCTGCCCCTCCCCTGTCCATGAAAAGAAGATTCTTCTCCCTTCTCCGTAAAGGCCCACTGGGAAGGTGTTCCGCAGAGATTCAGGGAGCCATACCTCCCTCTCTTCTCGCGAAGAGAGGATCCTGCAAGCCATCTCCAGGCCTTCGATTCTGCGATTTTTATGAGAACCCTAACCGATGGGATTTGTTGCCGGTTGCTCGCCACCTCTTTCGACGGTAAGGCAAGAGAATGCTCTTACAAATTACCTTTGGTTTTGTTTCTTCTTTTGCAGATCTGCGACGAGAAGTCATGCTAAGGTTCGTGACCTCTAAGAAGAGAAAAAGTTGCCACGCGACCCTCTTCAAGATCGTTCAAGGCTCCAACGAGAGCCAGACCCAGTATACTGATCATTTTCAAGAAGAGATTTTGGGAATCCAGATTTTGGGAATTCACAATGTGGATGCCTCTTTGTATCAGGTTGCGTTTACCTGCGGCCTCCAACAAAGTCTATTTAAATTTGAAGTGGGTAGGAAGTCGCCTAACTCCTACCATGAACTAATCGATATGACCAACCACTTCATTGAAGGGGAGGCCATCACTCCCGATATCATGTTCTCCATCTCTGAAACAATCAAGGAGAGGAAAGGAGCCTCTTCTGCTAGACCTCCTTCTCCCCGGAGTCAACCAAATTATCCTCACAAAGATTTCCCTCCGCCACCAGCACAGCGTGAGAGAAATTTCCTCCACCACCGTCCTCATGTTCCTCGTCAACAATTCAAACAAATGAGGCCTCAACCACCTGTTCCCTCTCCGACAAATAGGCCTGCTCCTCCACAGCACGTTCCTCATCCCCTCCAACCCTCAACATCTCGAGCTCCACTCCCGATCTTTCCCACCCAAGCTTAATATGATGACTCATATACTACAAGAAAACAGACTTTTGGCCAGGGCAAATTGCCGAATATGGTCATCTAGATTTTGGGGACTCATGGACGGCGTGGGGTTGGGAGTCGAAATCAGCGCGAAGGAGATGGCAGAAACATGGAGGATCGCGGTCGGCGAGGAGTGGGAAGCCGAAATCTGCGAGACGTGGGATTTATTTCACGGGAGCAGCGCGATTTTAGGGCTTTCTTTTGCCACGGCTGTGGTAAATAATTTTAGCCATGGATTTTGGTAAACCGTGGCTATTAATCTTTTATTACCCATGAACTTTGGTCATTTGTGGATATTAATCTTTTATTAGCCATGACTTATTTAACCATAGCTAATACTTTTTTATTAGCTACAAATTTGACTACCGCAGCTAATACTTACTTAATAGCCATGACTTCTAACCCGTGGCAAATAAATGTGGCTTAAAATTTTGTTTCTAGTAGTGATAGTAGTCATATACCGAGCTAAATGTTTCAAGAGGCCCCTCCACATCAAATATGATCTAAGAAATTGCAATTCAGAGATGTATTGCGAATTCTATAGAGAAAAAGGTCATCATATCGATAATTGCCAAGCCCTCCGCTACCAAGTGCAGAAGATGCTCAAGGAAGGTAAGATGCAAGGGTTGATAATCAAGCTAACCGTCGAGCCCGCTGCAGGTAAAGGGAAGAAGGTAGCTGAGATTTTTCATCCATCTCTGTGGGAGTGCATCGAAGTGGAGGAAGAAGGCTCCCTTGGGAGTATCAGCTGTATATATGAGTGCGTAGAAGCAACCGACGAAGGCCGCTTGGGCCGCATCAATTGCATCCATGGAGAAATCAGACCTGAATCCTCTCGAAAAAGAAGCATAAAACAACTCTATTGTCAGGAAGTTGTCGCAACCTCTTCTCTGGCTCAGCTCCGAGGGGACGCCATTTTCAACCGAGATGACCTCCCGAAAATGCCAATCCCTTTAATGATGTTGTCGTCGTCAAGGTATTTTTGGAGAACAACAAAACATCAAATAATCTGATAGATACCTGTAGTTTGGCGAATGTGTTAATCAAGACTACCTTTGAGGCAATGAAGACAGGGAAGGTGATCCAAGCAAGCGACGGACCCCTCTACGGGTTCCACTGAGAAAGGAAGGAAATAGAAGGAAGCTCGCTCTCTCGGTGACCGTGGGAGGAGTAACAAGGTCCGCCACCTTCATCATAGTAGATGCACCAAGTAGCTATATTGCCATCTTTTGGCGGCCCTCTAAACGGTTACCAAGCAATAATTTCAACATTCCATCAGGCGCTGAAGTTCACCATGGAGGGAAAGCAATTCCGGGTCAGGAGCGATCCAAATGTATCAAGGAAATGCTACACAAATTCTGTTAACACCATTGATTCTTCTCCCCTATAGTTGAGGGAGCACTAGAAGCTCTCATGCCTCTTATTGCTGAAGAGTGCAGCAAGATTTCGGAAGCTGAGTCTTCCATTGAGGAGGAGCCCGTAGTAGAGGATGATAAATAGAGAGTCCATCTAGAGCCAACACAGCCCATCCAAAGCTTTTCTGTTATGGGAGGTGATAGAGATAGGACGCTCTCCGTTAATGCTGAACTTTAAGAGGAGGAAAAGGCCAAGCTGGTGGCATGCCTCCTTGAGAATCTGGACATCTTCGCTTTGTCAGTCGCCGACATACATGGGGTAAGCCCCGATGTTGCCTGCCATTGCCTCAACATTGATCCATCAGCTAAACCAATCAAGCGAAAGAAGTGAGTAGTCACAACCACCCTCAAAGGGATGATTAGGGAGGAAGTCTCCAAGCTGCTGGAGGCTAAGTTCATCAAGGATATTCAGTACGCCGGGTGGGTTTCAAATGTAGTTATGGTTAAAAAAATATAGCAATAAATGGCGTATGTGTGTAGATTTCACTCGTATGAATGAAGCTTGCTCTAAAGATTGCTACCCTCTGCCTCAAATAGATTCTTTAGTTGATTATGTGGTGAGATTTTCTTTTATGGGTTTTTTGGCTATCATCAAATTCACAAGCATAAGCCCGACATTCTACATACTTCATTTATCATAAATGATGGTTGTTTCTATTATCAAGTAATGTCATTTGGCCTCAAAAATGCTGATGCGACTTAACATAAAATGATTGATCTCGTTTTTAACAAGCAAAAAGGCTGAAACTTGGTGGTCTACCTTGATGATCTCTTAATAAAAAAGCAAAGCGTTTATTACGCATATCGAGGACCTCATAGAGACGTTCACCACTCTTTGAAAATTTAACATGAAACTCAATCCGGTAAAATGCATCTTCAGAGCTTGCAAAGGGAAGTTCCCGGGGAATCTCCTAACACACCAGTGGCTCAACCCGAATCCCGATAAAGTAAAAGAAATTCTCGACATGACACCACCAAGGTCCCAGAAGGAAGTTCAGCAACTAGGTGGTAGGATCACATGTATAAGCAAATTCATCTCTCGTTTAGGAGACAAGTGCGCTCCATTCTTCAAAATTCTTCGTGGAGGCTCACAGTTTGGGTAGACCAAGGAATGTGACCTCACATATGTTGAGCTGAAAAGACAACTCACATCGACTTTGCTTCTTCAAAGCCCTCACGAAGGGGAAACTCTCCTGGTTTTCCTTGGCGTTGGTTCCGATGTCGTCAGCTCGGTCTTGGTCAGGGAAGACAAAAGAAAGCAACACCCAATCCATTATGTGAGCAGGATCTTGAAAGGTGTCGAAATCAGATATCCCATCCTAGAGAATCTAGATCTAGCTTTGGTTATCTTGACTAGAAGGCTCAGACCCTATTTCCATGCTCCTGCTATTCAAGTGGTCGCCGATCTACCCCTCAAGAAATGTTTTGAGGAGCCAGACCATTCCGGCAGATTGCCAAAGTGGGTCATTGAACTCAATGAATTTGACATTTCTTACGTACCAAGAGTGACCATCAAAGCTCAAGTACTAGCAGATTTTATGGTTGATGCAACATAAAAGATAGTCGAGAGTGAAGTAAAGATCCCCTTATTGTGGATAATGTTTGTAGATGGAGACTCAGGAGAAAACTCATCAGGAGTAGGGGTAGTGATCGTCAATCCGAATGGTGTTCGCTTAGAGCAAACTGTCAAGTTCTACTTTTCAACTACCAATAACCAAGCAGAGTATGTGGCTCTCATCGCTGGGCTCAAGCTTGCAAGAGAGATGGTATATATTGAAGTCAAGGTCAAGGCAGATTCCTTGATAATGGTGTAACACCCCAAGACCTTAGATCAAATTTCTGCTGCTGGAAGCTAGCGCCAGCGGTAGGTGCTACCGCCTAGCGCTAGCCAATTCGACGGGAGCTATCCAATTCGACGGGACTGCGAGTCATCGGCTGGAATCGAAGTATCGACGCGAGCTAGCGCTGGCGCTAGCGCTAGCACCAGCGGTAGCTTGCGATACGGATCCGTGATTTAGAGATCGTGGCCGTCAAATCCTTATGTTTTAGATCCAATGGTTGGGATTTATTCCGGGATTACTTAGGACTTGAACAGAGGAGTGTTTATACTTATTATTCTAAGTCTTATCTCTCTTCAAGCTTGAGAAAGAGGAAATCCTAGGAGGAAGAAGAAGGTATCTTCCGCCATTGACGGAGCTCTGAAGCTCCGAATCGCAAGCCATTTACAGATCTACGGTGAGCAGCCCGGTGCGGTCCTTTCCTTCCGACTGGAATCTTGGATTCTCGTGATGCCAAAGAAAACAACAAGGGTAACGATCTTCTCCTTGGACAAGTGAAGTCCTCCTTTTTATTGGCATGTTTGCCTGGAAAACCCCCCACCGATTGGTGGAGAAAGGGAAATTTTCTAGCGGGTTGATCACTTCGACCCCCTTTGGTTACTTGCATATAGCATCCATAATCGTAGTACGGATATAGGCATCGTGCGTGAAACCCATCCGGACAGGTTGGTCTGGAATGGTGATGGCTATGTTGTTGATTATGCCGGAGAAGACTCCGTGATTTTGTATGCGCTATTTCTGGGTTCTGGGTACTGTAGGGTACTGCAGGGAGTCTTGGAGTTAACCTCCAGGAAATACCCAAAGTTGTGGGCAGATTCGATGATCTGTCACTACCGCCCGACGCTAGCGCTAACGCCGGCGGTAGCTCCCAGGGAGCTATTTGTTGAGGTGTGAAGCCTTATTTCGTTGCTCGGGCTGAGGTGAAGCCGTAGCCTCGTCGGACGATTGATGCTGACTAAGTGAGAACGGGCAAAGCTGATCCAAACCCGCACCATACCGGATCGGTGAAGAGGTAGCTCCTCGGTGCACCGTAAGATGTTGGGAATGGTCCGTAAGGCAAGGTAGTCTTGACGGTCAATGCTCATGCAAACTCTGTCTAAGGAGTTGTTTGGTGTGACTCGGAGAGTACACCGAAAGAATGCCTTGAGAGCATGAAACGTGTAGCCGTGAGTGCCAACATTGGTGTTGATTGCTTATACATGTGGTGCTTGAACGCACCATGACAATCTATGTCTATACTGTTTGCCTACAGGGAAGGAGTACCACCACCCCGACTATAGGGGTGGGGTCGTTATAGTATTGGTCAGCTTTAGCTGACCGGTTACTTGTTTGCCACGTTTTGGTGGATCGTTGTTGCAGGTGCAGGTGAGCAAAGCGGGAAGTAGCTTGCTGGAGCTTATGCTGTGTTGGCCCTCGAAGGCCAACCTCCCCTCTTTTGCTTTCCTTAAATTGCCGGCCTGCGTGCCGATGTATGTTTTGGAGTTTTGAGACATTATTTAATGTAAGGCTTTAAGGCCATAACTTTATTGTTTCATTCCTGGGATAGAGGACAGTTCTAAAAGATGTTTTAATCAAATGCTTTCGCTTACGTTTTATTCACTCTAGTGTAGTTGTAGTTATTTTCTGATTATCACCTTATGATGCCTAACTAGTATGCATAGTATGGCGTGGGGTCCCGTCCGGACCTACTGTTATATTATTTGTACTGGCAAGGGTGTTACAATTTGGTATCAGAGGTAGGTTTAGATCCGTAGTTTCGTGAATTCCGAATTCCTTTTAAGGGGTGGAGTGCACGTGTTGTGCGTTCACCTAAAATGATTTAAAAACTAACAAGAATGTCCACTTAGGAATGAAAAGTGTGTTTTTTTGCGGAACCTGAGCGTTCCTTGCTTGTTTGTTATTATACTTTCGGTCCCTAATCTGTGTTTTGCACGATTATAGGTGACTAGGAGTGGTGCGGGCAGTCTCAACCCCGTAACACTACTGAAAGTAGTGAGTCTACTGAGGTACCAATGACCACTCCTTTTGCTGAGATGGTTAGATTAGTCGCTGAAGCGGTCTTTGCGATGATCAATAACCAAGCTGGATGGCTTGCACAACCTATTACTCCTACTCCAGAGGTGGCCCCAGTGCCTGTTACTGCAGTGGAGCCGAGAGCGGAACCTGTTATAGAGCCCAGGGTGGAACTGAGAGTGGAACATGTAGCTGCTGGGCGAGCGCGCGACCATCAATTAAAGCACTTTCTAAGCTTCAACCCTCCAACCTTCCTTGGGACCGAGTCCCCAACAGAGGATGAGGATTGATTGGCAATAGTAAAGAAGACTCTAAGGGCAACAACAACTGAAGAGGCGATGAAAGTCACCTTAGCCACTTTTCTTCTGAATGGAGAGGCAGGGCTTTGGTGAGATGAACTGGAAGCGCACAGGTTAGCCGGTAGAGATATTATCGAGGTCTCGATTGCAGAGTTCACAGGTCGGTTTCTCCAAAGGTTTATTCCCTCTGCCCAGCATATTGCGTTGCAAAACCAGTTTCTGCGGTTAACTCAGGGTGATCGTTCGGTGGATGACTACATGCATGAGTTCACGAGACTGAGTCGCTATGCGGGATCTTTTGTAGAAGATGACGAAGGACTTCGAGATGAGTTAAGGCTGCTTTTGGCAGGCCCCATGACTTTTGGCTTCCAGGTTATGGTGCAAACTTCCATATCACTAGAACTAGATATGCAGAGAGTGCAACGCATAAAAGGCCTCAGCAAGAAGCCAGAATTCCTCGCGCCGACCTCTCAATCAAAGCATGAGTTCAGAAAAAATAATAGGAAGTCTAGGTTCACGGAACCAGCTCTTCAAACGTATTGGGTGCAACTTCTGCGCGGGGTCCTATTACGTGTTTCACCTGCGGGAAGGTGGGACACAAAGCCCTAGTGTGTCGAAGTGGTCCCCCGAGGGCAGGAAACCGAGCTGTGGACTATGCTCGTGCGATGGGTTCATCTTATACGGAGAAAGGCAAAGCTGCGGAGTCTTCTGCTTCCCAGCAACCTCCGACCCAGCCGAGAGTCTATTCGCTTGGCCAGCAAGAAGCCATCCGACAAAATGACGTCGTCACAGGTATGAATTAAAATTTAGCTTTTACAGCTTAACGTGATTTATACTGCATGTACGACTATACCTTTGTTGATGTGCTTTTAGGCTTCGTTCTAATTTTCAACTATTCGGCGAGATCTCTCTTCGATACTGGAGCATCACACTCCTTCTTATCTAAGGACTTCGTATTGCGAATCAGAGCACCGTCTACCCTGGTGAAGGATAGACTGGAGGTAGTGCTGCCCAATGGATCTCTGATGAGCGCGGATAGGTTGAGTCGTGTAAAGGTGCGGATTGGGAATCAGGATTTCGATTTGGAAGCGTCACTACTACCACTAGCTGAGTTTGATATAATCTTTGGCATGGACTGGCTCTCGAAGCAGTGAGCATGCATAGATTGTAATCGAAAGGAGGTTACTCTGGGAAAGAACACCGGTGACGAGACCACATTTGCGGGTATGCGAGGAGCGAGCAAGACGCTGATGTCTGCTCTCCAGGTGGTCAAAGCGGTGGGAAAAGGCGGGGAGTTGTTCTTCACGTTGTTGGAGGCTTTGACGCATAAGCCCAGTTTAAGTGATGTCCTTGTGGTGGCAGAGTATGTGAACGTGTTTCCTAACGAACTCCCTGGGGCTCCACCCCAGCGAGAGATTGATTTCTGTATCGTGTTGGTGCCAGGTGTCAAACCTGTGTCAGGCTCACCATACCGGATTGCGCCAAAGGAATTGGCAGAGTTGAAAGTTCAGCTGCAGGAACTGCTAGAGCAAGGCTATGTACGTCCAAGTTCATCCCCTTTGAGTGCACCAGTTCTATTTATGAAAAAGAAGGACGGGAGCTTGCGTCTTTGCATCGACTATCGAGAGCTGAATAAGCTGACCGAGAAGAACCGTTATCCGATTCTGAGAATCAATGACTTATTCGACCAACTGGTTGGGTCGACGGTATAATCGAAGCTAGACTTAAGGTCCAGCTTGAAACAATTGCAGAACAAAGCCATCCGAATGGTAAAGGTCCGTTGGGACAACTACGGAAAAGAGGAACTCTCTTGGGAAAGAGAGCAAACCATGCTTGCGGAGTACCCTGAGCTTTTCCTTTCAGGTATAAATTATATTTTTGTACTTTGCTGTTTTCATAATTTCTCTTTTAAGGGGGGGGGGGGGGGGGGGGGGGGGGGTGGAGTTGTAACATGATGCGCAAATTCCTACACCGCTTATAGGCGGGTGCAAAACGCGATCCGAACGGCAGTGAACTAGTCGTTGTCAAGTAATAATATGAGGAAGTAAATCCCCAAGTATCGAATCTCAAAGGAACACAGTAAGGTGGAGTTATCTATTGAGGAGAGACTTGAGATTGAAGTCCTTTAGGTCGGATGGATTGCGGAAGGGGGTGATTTGAGTTATGGAAAATAAAAGAAAAATAACTAAACTATTCCTATGTAGGCCTTAAGCGCACTGATTCACTAGGCGGGATGGAAACTACGTAGGCCTTGAACGCACTACTTCGCAAGGGCGGATGGATGAGTAGGCACACAGAATGGGCGAGTAGGCTAGCAGAATGAAGTGGAGGGTGGAGTGGATTTGGTGGCACATCTCAAATACACATATAAACGAAATACTTTCATAAAGAGATGAAATAAGAATTAACACAAGTTTATATTGTACCTCATCACTAAAATGAGGATTACATTCATATACATCTATGCAGGTTAGAGAAAAGGCAAGAGATACGACCAAATTCAGAGGCTTGTTGTAGATTCTCGGTAGGGATCACCGGGTTGTCAATCCGCTTCCTAGCTCGGTCCCAACAATCTTCCGGGGTAGAGGAGGGCTGTCACTTCCTCACATGTGGACCCGTCTTCTATGGTAAACTACAATCTGGCCACGTCCGATGCGAAGAACTCTTTGCTTGGCGATGAAGATGAGGGTGGAATCCTCTCCTTGAAGAGCTTGGATGATGGAGGCGGCCGAGAGGATGCTCCGGCTTTGAATTTGCAAGGAAATGGTGGCCGGAGCGCCTCCTTAAGGTGGGCGGAACTGGAGCTCTGGGAGCGAGAAAGACGATTGATCGGGCGAACTGCGGATTAGGTTTAGATCTGTAACGTTTATCGAAAACTGGTCAGAAATTGGTCATGCACGGTCGAACGCACGACCGTGCGCGGACCATGCGATATTAAAAGTACAGGAGCCCAGGAACAAGAAGCAGGCGCGCCCGTGCATTTTACTCACGCACGGTCTAAGCCGACCGTGCGTAAAAACGCATGGGCAATTTCAGAAAGCTCGAAATCTGGCAAACAACAGGAGGTCGTGCATTTTGTTCGCGCACGGTTGAGGCCAACCGTGCGTGAAGAAAACGCACGAGCGTGGCAGATCACCATATTGACCAGCCGATCATTGCGCATGACCACAGCCGACCGTGCGTCAAGTAAACGCACGACCGTGCGATTCATACAGGATGAATTCTGGGCAGTATGGACGATCTGCCCACCTGCACAACAAAACACAATGCTGGGAACACACCTCCAACACAATCTTAAAAGCATAAAAAGAATGGGGAGCACATTGTGCTTACCCCCAATCAACAAAGCGCACAATTGCACACCGTAATAGGCCAAAAAGTGCACTTCGTGTGAAAAGAGTGAACCAGTGAAATATAAGCATTAATGAACTAAAAGTGGAGTGCATATGCATGAAAACAAGCCCAGATGAGTCCGAAAAAGGGTATATAACTGAGACTCATCACACCTCCAGACTTACCTGTTTGCGCATCCCGAGCAAACAAATCCGGCGGAGTAGGAAAAACATAGCTAGCCAAAGCATTACAAACATGGAGTAGTATGCGATGTTGCACACTTGTGTGCGTAGAAGCTCATTAGAAGAAGTTTCTAAATATGCTAGCTAATTTATAAAAGTGTAAATGTGTAAAAAGGAATTTATTTTTACTCAAAAATGGAATATTGGTGAATCTTGTGGTCACGCGTAGTACGAAAGTAAGCAAATCGCGAAGGGGAGTGTTACCCAAGACCGGAACTCAAAATTATCTTCGTTGAAATCCATCAACGTCGAGAGCCATAAGCTCGCCCTGTCACCCTCTCTCCACGGCACTAGTGAACTCACAAGATGAATCAATAGGACTTTGGGTTTACACGAGGCATAGGTTACGGTTTGGAATGCAAAGATAAACGTGAAGGCTAATCGCAACCCAAATGAGCACACAAAAGTGCTAAATCATTGCAGCCCCAATAATACACGTGTAACACACCTCCAGACTTGACTTTGAAACCGGGTGTGCACACGGCCTACTCCAATCAATAGAACTATATGTTTAAATTAAAATGCTAGGGATATATTTTTCTTTGCTTTTTTTTTAATCGCCAAATCTATTCGCAAAAATCTCAGCATATAGAAATTTTTATGAAATCCACATCAACACTAAAATTTCTCATCGCCGCATCGCATTGGAAAATTACAATTCATTAATGCTTTTGGCTTATTTTTGGTTGCGATAATGGGATTAGCTTTTAGGCCTTGGTGAAGTATGGTGGAGCTGAATCAAAAGGTCGGGTAGGCACAAAAATAGGCTAGCAACGGTTAGTGTATAGGAATGGTAGAACAAAGCTCAAGCTTGCCAAATAGATGGCCTACGTCACGCTCAACTTGCAAATCGTTCGCACCCATGCTTCGAGAGTCGCTTGGGGCAAGTTCTTAGCCACCGAGAAAGATAATTCTTCCTCCCGACTCGAGTAACATGAACCTCACGCTCACCTACACACAATACCACGCTACCACTAGATTCAACCACATTCACCATTTTGAGTAAAATAAAATAAAATCTACGCAAATCAACTAATTGTAAATTAGAAGCATAAATAAAAACTAATTCTACTCAAATTCCTAAATAAGACACGAGTACTCAACTAGAGCACTACAAGAGTCAACATGCCACTCCATCTTGCAATTTTTTGGCTAATACAACAATTCCTACATTACAACCACGTATTGAATATACGGGAGCATACAAATAAGTGAGAGCGCGCTCAAGTGGTTGCTATGGTGTGCGATGAAGATGAACACATAATATAACTGAAATAAAATACCTCCAGCATGCCCTGAGATGTGCACGTGCAATGGGTAACACATAGCGGCTCTCCCCCAGACTCAATCTAAGCAATAGACGCAAATGATGTAACCATGAAAATTGAATAAAAGGCTAGGGGAAGAAAAGTTTCCCATGCTCAGAAATGAGCATACCAGAAGATTGGCGTTAATACTGCGATGGAAATCCAAGTCCGCCACCAAAAGATCACCACCCTACAAAAAGGACGCACCAAGCAATAGCAGAAATAATATAATATAGCATTAGCGGATTAGAAAAAGCAACATAAGCAAAATTGGGTTGTCTCACATTAGCGCTTTTGTTTACCGTCCTTAAGCTGGACTAAATACCTGTATTAAGCAGTTTTATAAGATTATCTAAACATAAAAGCAAAAGTCAATAAATCATAATTATTATTACATGCACGCCAAAAATGATCAACTGTAAGTTGATTTAAAGTAGTAACTGCAAATAATAGAAATGGGTCCGTAGACCCAACAACAACAGTCAAGAAGATCGGAAGCTTTCCATATCCAAATTTCATCTTTCTTCATCCTCTTCATCTCCACCAAATGGCGGTCATTGATGAAATAACGCTTACCACCCTGCACCCAGTCTTTCAAGTAGAACACAGACAATGATGATGAGGTGGAATAGGCGATTGATTTCATCATTGCAATTTGCTTCTCCTTCCAAGACTTCCACTCAAAATTACCCAAAAATGGGTCCAAATATTCATGCTCCTGTAGGGGGATATATGAAATATCAGAAATTAAAGCAAGAGGGGAAGCAGGAAGGGTGAACATATCAATATCAACATTAAAAGAAGGGCGATTAGGAAATAAAATAGACAAAGAACTAAAAGATTCAACTAAAGGAGGAGTGGTCCCGGTCTCACTCCTAGCAAGTTCCAAGGATAAATCACTGTCATCATCGTAAATATCATAGCAAGGGGAACCCAAGAACTCAAAGGCCTCGATGGTGAGTTGGACCTCCTCGTCCCATGAGGAAGTGCAAACCGCCTCATCAGAAAGAGTACCCTCATCATACCACCGGGGTGCACCATCATTTTCAAAGTATTCATTCTCCCCTTCGGGGAAAACGACATCCTCATCCCACTTTGAAGCACCCTCCGAGTTAGAAACATCACCCTGCTCCTTTACTTCGATAGGATCATAAAAAATATGTGTAGAAAAATCGTGCAAAGAAACTGGAGGAACAAAAAGATTTGGTTCCTCCGAAAAAAGATCTGCTAACGCCTCCCCAATGGAAAGAATACTTTCCTCATCGCACTCAGGTGCATCTAGGAGCTCCAATTCCTCTCCTTGTTGGCTAACAGATGAGTGATCGTCATCACTAGGAGTGAAGCCATACACAGGGAGTGAGGAGTCCATGCACGAAATAAGCTCGGGGGTAGAGGGCACGATTGCCTCCATGGGTAAAGAATGAGTGATATGGATAATGTTGTCATGAGTGAAGGAACATCGGTCAGGATTGAAAAGACTTGGAAAATCCTTCAATTCATGACCCTCTCCTCGAAACAACAAGCAAACAAAGTTCCTACACTGCCTAGCATTTAACTCCTTCATTTGGTCTATATAATAAACCATCTTGTCGTAAGTGCTAGGAGAACTATCCCATGACGACATTTTCAACAATTAAAGCAGATATAACTAAACTGAAATTCTTTGCAAGGAAATTTACACAAACTAATAAAACTCCTTGGATTAAACTTGCCTAAAACTTTAAAACAGGATAGGAAGAAATAATAACAAACGATATATAATTAAAAAGCAAAAATAAAATAAAAAATGGCTATACACACTGGAAGAACTACTATCTCTTGTATCTCTCTACAACAACTCACACGTCTGTGTTCCCCGGCAACGGCGCAAAAAACTTGATGCGCAAATTCCTACACCGCTTATTGGCGGGAGCAAAACACTATCCGAATGGCAGTGAACCAGTCGTTGTCAAGTAATAATATGAGGAAGTAAATCCCCAAGTATCGAATCTCAACGGAACACACTAAGGTGGAGTTATCTATTGAGGAGGGACTTGAGATTGAAGTCCTTTAGGTCGGATGGATTGTGGAAGGGGGTGATTTGAGTTATGGAAAATAAAAGAAAAACAACTAAACTATTCCTATGCAGGCCTTGAGCTCACTAATTCACTAGGCGGGATGGAAACTACGTAGGCCTTGAACGCACTACTTCGCAAGGGCGGATGGATGAGTAGGCACACGGAATGGGCGAGTAGGCTAGCGGAATGAAGTGGAGGGTGGAGTGGATTTGGTGGCACATCTCAAATACACATATAAACGAAATACTTTCATAAAGAGATGAAATAAGAATTAACACAAGTTTATATTGTACATCATCACTAAAATGAGGATTACATTCATATACATCTACGCCAATTAGAGAAAAGGCAAGAGATACGACCAAACCTGGAGGCTTGTTGTAGATTCTCGATAGGAATCGCCGGGTTGTCAATCCGCGTCCTAGCTCGGTCCCAACAATCTTCCGGGGTAGAGGAGGGCTGTCACTTCCTCACATGTGGACCCGTCTTCTATGGTAAACTACAATCTGGCCACGTCCGATGCGAAGAACTCTTTGCTTGGCGATGAAGATGAGGGTGGAATCCTCTCCTTGAAGAGCTTGGATGATGGAGGCGGCTGAGAGGATGATCCAGCTTTGGATTTGCAAGGAAATGGTGGCCGAAGCGCCTCCTTAAGGTGGGCGGCGATGAAGGGGCGGAACTGGAGCTCTGGGAGCGGGAAAGACGATTGATCGGGTGAACTGCAGATTAGGTCGAGATCTGCAGCTTTTATAGAAAACTGGTCAGAAATTGGTCACGCAAGGTCGAACGCACGACCGTGCGTGGACCGTGCAATATTAACAGTACAGGAGCCCAGGAAGAAGAAGCAGGCGCGCCCGTGCATTTTACTCACGCACGGTCGAAGCCGACCGTGCGTAAAAATGCACGTGCAAATTCAGAAAGCTCAAAATCCGGCAAACAACAGGAGGTCGTGCGTTTTGTTCGCGCACGGTTGAGGCCAACCGTGCGTGAAGAAAACGCACGAGCGGAGATCACCGTATTGACCAGCCGATCATTGCCCATGACCGCAGCTGACCGTGCGTCAAGCAAACGCATGACCGTGCGATTCATACAAGATGAATTCTGGGCAGTATGGACGATCTGCCCACCTGCACAACAAAACATAACGCTGGGAACACACCTCCAGCACAATCATAAAAACATAAAAAGAATGGGGAGCACATTGTGCTTTCACCCAATCAACAAAGCGCATAATTGCACACCATAATAGGCCAAAAAGTGCACTTCGTGTGAAAAGAGTGAACCAGTGAAATATAAGCATTAATGAACTAAAAGTGGAGTACATATGTATGAAAACAAGCCTAGATGAGTCCGAAAAAGGGTATATAATTGGGACTCATCATAACACCCCAAAACCTTAGATCAGATTTCTGCTGCTGGAAGCTAGCGCCAGCGGTAGGTGCTACCGCCTGGAGCTAGCCAATTCGACGGTAGCTATCTAATTCGACGGGACTGCGAGTCGTCGGCTGGAATCGAAGTATCGATGGGAGCTAGCACTGGCGCTAGCGCCATCGCCGGTGGTAGCTTGCGATACAAATCCGTGATTTAGAGATCGTGGCCGTCAAATCCTTATGTTTTAGATCCAATGGTTGGGATTTATTCCGGGATTACTTAGGACTTGACCAGAGGAGTGTTAAACCTTATTATTCTAAGTCTTATCTCTCTTCAAGCTTGAGAAAGAGGAAATCCAAGGAGGAAGAAGAAGGTATCTTCCGCCATTGACGGAGCTCCGAAGCTCCGAATCGCGAGCCATTTACAGATCCATGGAGAGCAGCCCGGTGCGGTCCTTTCCTTCCAACTAGAATCTTGGATTCTCGTGATGCTAAAGAAAATGACAAGGGTAACGATCTTCTACTTGGACAAGTGAAGTCCTCCTTTTTATTGGCATGTTTGCATGAAAAAACCCCCCACCGATTGGTGGAGAAAGGGAAGTTTTCTAGCGGGTTGATCACTTCGATCCCCTTTGGTTACTTGCATATAACATCCAGAATCGTAGTACGGATATATGCATCGTATGTGAAACCCATCCGGACAGGTTGGTCTGGATTGGTGATGTCTATGTTGTTTATTATGCCGGAGAAGACTCTGTGATTTTGTATGTTCTATTTTCGGGTTCTGGGTACTGTAGGGTACTGCAGGGACTCATGTAGTTAACCTCCAGGAAATACCCAAAGTTGTGGGCGGATTCGATGATATGTCACTACCGCCCGACGCTAGGGCTAGCACCGGCGGTAACTCCCAGGGAGCTATTTGTTGAGGTGTGAAGCCTTATTTAATTGCTCGGGCTGAGGTGAAGCCATACATGCGTCAGACGATTGATGCCGACGAAGTGAGCACAGGCAAAGCTGATCCAAACCCGCCCCAATACTGGATCGGTGAAGAGGTAGCTCCTCGGTGCACCGTAAGATGTTGAAAATGGTCCGTAAGGCAAGGTAGTCTTAACGGTCAAAGCTCATGCGAACTCTTTGTCTAAGGAGTTGTTTGGTGTGACTCAGAGAGTACACCGAAAGAATGCCTTGAGAGCATGAAACGTGTGTCCGTGAGTGCCAATGTTGGTGTTGATTGCTTATACATGTGGTTATTGAACGCACCATGACAATCTATGCCTATACTGTTTGCCTGCAGGGAAGGAGTACCACCACCCCGACTATAGGGGTGGGGTCGTTATAATATTGGTCAACTTTAGCTAACCGGTTACTTGTTTGCCACGTTTTGGTGGATTTTTGTTGCAGGTGCAGGTGAGCCAAGCGGTAAGTAGCTTGCTGGAGCTTATGCTGTGTTGGCCCTCGAAGGCCAACCTCCCCTCTTTTGCTTTCCTTAAATTGCCGTCCTGCGTGCCGATGCATGTTTTGGAGTTTTGAGACATTGTTTAATGTAAGGCTTTAAGGCCATAACTCTATTGTCTCATTCTTGGGATAGTGGACAGTTCTAAAAGATGTTTTAATCAAATGCTTCCGCTTACATTTTATTCACTCTGGTGTAATTGTAGTTCTTTTCTGATTATCACCTTATGATGCCTAACTAGTATGAAAGTGAGGTTTAGATCTTACATTTACTCTGAGGGGGGGGGGGGGGTGAATAGAGTATTAAAAGTTTTAAACTTATTTTATAGCGGAATTAAAATACTGATATATATATGTGTGTAACAGAGTGAGTATGAAAACAAAATAAATGAACAACACAACACAGCACAACACAATACAAAAAATCACACAAACACAGAAGACACAAGAATCTATAGTAGTTCCCCAATCAAACTGGGTACATGTACTCTTCTACCACCATTGGTAGGAATCCACTAGGTTTTTGATCAGGTGCCCTATCACCAATGAGATTTTTGATCAGGTGCCCAAACACCACTGAGCTTTTGATCAGGTGCTCAAACCAAATCACAGGTTTTTGATCAAGTGCCCTGCCACCAGAGGTTAACTTTTGAAGGGAGTTAGAACCCTGTACAAGATGGGATAGAAAGGGTAAACAAAAAGATTTATGACATTCTTCTCTATCAACAAGCTGAGAGAAGACTAGTGGATTGTTGATGTAAAAGCTCCCCATGCCTGATAGAATTTCTTGACAGTTGATGGATGGAGCTTTCTCTTGGATGAAGGAGATCTTCCTTGATAACCGATGAATATGAGAGGAAATGTTTCTCAGATTGTTGTTGCTCTTTGAAGATCAAGAACCAGCAGCTGAAAAATGAGAAGATTATTGATGTTCTCAGGGAATGAAAATTGCTGCTGTAGAAGATGAAGATTTTTGTCACTGTGAGTATTTCACTGGTATATCACTTTCCTTCTCTATTCTCTAATATATCTTCTTGTTTTCTTCTATATCTCTTTTTCCTTAGATATATCTGACTGATTATAAATTCAAACCTCCTAATTAAGGAATAAAATAATCTGAAAAGATCATTCTTGGAACTGTAATCTGATTCAGCACAAATCTTTAATTCTTTTTTCCTTTTCCATGAAAGTATCCTTCTCCAATATATGTCAACGGCTACTTTCTCGAAAGAAGAGAATAGAAAGGAATAATAAAAGGAAAGATCAAATCTTGACTTATCTGATAATGAATAAGTCCAAATAATAGAATAGATCCGTTGCTGATTAGTCGATCTGAGTTCAGAGAAAAATAAATAACTGATCTATCAGAAGTTGTTAAGTTGGAGAAGAAATTCATCGAGCAGAAAACTGAGTTCGTCGAGCTGAGAGTTGAGTTCGTCGAACTGAACATTTTGTTACTTATACGTCGAACACAGAGCTGAGTTCGTCGATCTCAAACTGGAGTTCGTCGAACTGAAGACAAAATCTGTAGGGCTGGCTGGAAGACTGAAATCGTCGAGCTGAAGAGCAAGTTCGTCGAACTGAAGCATGACGCTCGTTGAACGCAGAACGGATTTTGTCGAACGCAGATTGAAGTTCGTCGAACTCAGAAACTTTGGAATTTTTCCTAAGTTCTAGCTACTCAGACACACTTAGTGAAAGTGGAGTATTAGTTCTCATTTATTAAAAGTCTTATTTAACTTTGTTTCAAATTAAGTGATATATATAAATATATATATGAGTGCTGATTGAGAAAGTAAAAAACAAGCACATAACCAGATGACACAAGATATATAGTAGTTCCCCAAAACCTGGGTACATCTACTCTTCTACCCACTGGTAGGAATCCACTAGGAGGTTGTTGATAAGGTGCCCTCTCACCAAGGTGATTTTGATAAGGTGTCCACACACCAATGGGAGTTTTGATCAGGTGCCCAATTCACCTATAAGCTTTTGATAAGGTGCTTATAAACCAAGCTGCAGGTTTTTGCTAAGGTGCCCTGTCACCGGGAGTAAACTTTTGAAGGGAGTTTTAACCCTTTACAAGATGGGAAGGAGAAAGGGAAAAGATATATTGTTCTTCTCTTTTAGCTGAGAAGACACTTGAAAATCCTGATTGGATGTTGAGTTGGATCTTGATGAAGATGGTGAAGAGAGCCCCCCCCCCCCCCCCCCCCCCCCCCCCCCCCCCCCCCCCTGTCTGATTTAGTTGTGGAGGCTCCTTTGTTCCGAATCCACTATTTCAAATATATGGAGTGGATCACCTCTCATTGTTCTCTGTCGACCTTCTCCTTATTTATAGCTCTGTGTATTAAGATAACACTATAGGAGAGAAATCAATTAGTAGACAGAGTATTAGAAAGAGAGAAATATTTCCATAACTATTATATCTATAGAAGGAAAGAATTCATTTTGATTTCAAATAATATCCATAATCAACTTAATCAATTTAGCCAAGAATCAATTAGAGGGAAAGAATGATTCATAACGGCTATAAAAGAATAATATTATTCCATATAAATTAGATTTTATAGAAAGAAGGAAAGAGATCTGGTGTTATTTGAATTTAACATAGTAATCGACGTACGTCGATTACAATTCGACGTAAGCGTCGAATTCATCCTGGCTGGACGTCGAGAGGAGAATAAGGAAGGTGCGTCAACTAAGGTGCGTCAACTAGAAGTCAGAGCTACGTCGACATAGGATACGCCGAATTCTTATTAAAGTTACTTCGACTCATTCTGAAAGAAACGTCGACAACACTTCGACGTTGCGTCGAATACTATTCGACGCATATTTACTTAACCTTGATTTTTCTTTCTTAGAATTCATATTCAACTCATTTTGGGGGTTAAGACAAATCATTTTCCCAACACTTAGACCTTGACCCTTAGACTATTCAATGAGGTCAACTTGAGTCCTAGTCACAAATAGTGATCCTAGCCCAAATCAGTAATAGAGTTGTTCTAACAATCTCCCCCTATTTGGGTTAGGATACTATTTGACACAAATTAAAACAAACAAATAGCAAACACAGAGCATATATATATGACAGAATTTTAAATCATTTCAGCAGATAGAAAATATATAGAACTCTGAGTTTAAGAATATTTACACTGAAAACAAAAAATAAGCATAACCAAATAATCAAGAGCTTTTGTCTTTCTCTGAAGGAGGCTTGAATATGATTTGTCTGTTTGGATTTTTTGATTCTCTTTTACTCATATAAAGGTCATTAGCTCCCAGCAGTGTTTGAGATGAAACATGAGGAACCACTGCTGCTGGGTGCAACCTTAAATAATCTTCAGCATTAAAGAGGTTTCTTGATTTGTACCTTTCAAATTCTTGCTTTCTGAATTCAGATATTGTAGTATACTGAGAGAAATCCTTGCCTTCTACTTTTGCTTTATTGATCTAAGCTGTAGCAATAGATTCTTTGAATCTAGCCATATGAGCAATCCTTTCTGCATCTGGATTTACTGGAGAAGGAGGCCTTTCATCAATATCACTGGTCTGATATGAAGTTTGTTCATCAGAATTCCTTTTCCTGTGAGAGTAGCCATTAGAAACATGATACTTATATACTGATGAAGAAGTTCTGGCAGATCCTGAAGGAGGAGCTCTGGCTGATTTAGAACTATGGGAGCCACTTGAGCTTCGATGGCTTCCTTCAGATCTTCTTGATTGCTGGGGGACAGATTTCTGATAGGAGGAAGAAGACATCCCTGCTGATCCTGCTGCTGGAGGAGGAGGAGGAGGAGGGTGATTAAACTTTACTGGCTTATCAGAATAAAAGCCTGTCTTCTTCATTTTCTTTCTTCTGTTGTTCTCATTTCTGTAGAACCTCATCCATGCTGGTGAATCCTTTGTGAGGGTTATATTATGCAAAATATAATATGGAGTATCATTTGTACAAGATGGAGGTTTAGGAACAGCAACAACCTTTGCTTTGCTTCTTGGCTTTCTTTTCTTTGAGGATGTATCATCAAAATCATCATCATCATCAATATCATTATCTGAAAACTGAGCAGGGGCATTATACAGATCATCAA
Organism: Dactylorhiza incarnata; assembly: GCA_033032865.1. Classification (NCBI taxonomy): domain Eukaryota; kingdom Viridiplantae; phylum Streptophyta; class Magnoliopsida; order Asparagales; family Orchidaceae; genus Dactylorhiza; species Dactylorhiza incarnata. Next base: position 1,343,820 of record JAWHQI010000420.1, on the reverse strand, counting down.
TTGCTTGAATGCCCTTAACAACATCTTGTTGTTCTGGAGGAGCAATATCATCATCAAAATCAACATCCTCTGGAAGAGGAGAATCATCAAACACAAAAGTAGGAGGGGATAGAGGTGATTCATCAAAAATAAGAGTTGGAGGTGAATTCACCAAATCAACTTCTTCTGTTACTTCAACTGTAACTAGAACTGGAATCTGGACTTGAACTGGAACTGAAAAATTCTTGATAATTTTCTTTAGCAAAGCAGAATCTACTGGAGCTGTATATGGAACAATTGCTTTTGAATAATTTTGGAACTTTGGCAAACTTTTGAAAGCTGAATTGAATTTTGATAACAAAGAATTAATATCTATTAAAGGGTTAATAGATATATTATTTACTGAATCTATCACTGGAACTGGAGCTGTAACTAGAGCTTCTTCTATATCAACAACCATATCTGTATCTGCATTAACTGGAGCAAAAACTGCATCTGAAATTGCATCATATGGAGCTTCTTCATAAAGCATCTCCCCCTGCCTAGTTTCAGGGAGACCTGAAGCTAGCCCCCTAGAAGAAGGGACATTGGAATAAGAGGCTGGGAAAGATGCAAGTTTGGAAGACAGATCAGAGATGGCTTGCAAAACTGGAGCTAGCTTCTCATCAAGGAGAGAAGTTAGCTTGGGAGATATATGATGAAATATCTGGTCAGCTATAAAGGAGAAATCAACATACACAAAATCATGTGGATGCTGAGAAGATGATGGTGCTGGAGTAGAAGAAGATGGAATAGAAGAGGGTATGAATATGGTAGTAGCATCTGATAGGGGTGGAATATTATCCTAATGGATAGGGGATTGAGGATGGATATGTGACTGAGGTGGAGAATGTGGAGGAGATAATATGGAGGGGAATGAAGGGGGGAAGAGAGTCAAGAGGGGGAAGGGAATCTTCATCTGGTTGGGATGAAGATGGAATATCTGTTGATAGATTTATTTGGAGTGGAGGAGAAGAAGGCAATTGAGATGGAGAGGCTATGGTAGAGTTAGAGGGAAGACCTTCTTCAGTAGTATTCTGAAGAAGTTGAGAGGGGAGAGGAGAAGAAGATATAGGGAGATGAACTTCTTGGAGGGTTGGAGGAGTGGTTGTATTAGCCTTGGTGTTCTCAGAAATACTCCTGGAAGCCGCTGCTCTGGGAGTCTTCTTAGGAATAACTCTCTCCCACTTTCCAAAGAGAGCTGAGGTCAGCCTCTCGCTAGCATTGATGAACACTATTGGGGACACCAACCGTTCTAGGCATTTGTCCTAGAGAAGAAGCCTTAACACTCTGCCATATCAAACATTCAGTTTGCCTAGCTTCTTCCTTATTGATTCAAACAGAATCAATCCCCAATTTATCTGTTTCTTGTCCACTAAGGCCACCATCAAAAGTAATTGGTGCCTAGTGATATAATCATGAGCAGAGGTTTTGCCTACCAAAACTTTTCCAACAACATCTGCCAAGAACTTGTATTCCACAGACAAGTTCTTCTTCAGAAGGTGATTAGGGTTTCTAGTGGAGTGACCCATTTTAATCAACTCAGCATTAAATTCATCAGAACTAATATCCAACTCATCATCACCATTCAACAATCCAAAAACTTATGGGGTAAAAGAAACCTAATTTCCAGAAATTGATCCTGATTTTGTTGTTGCATTCTCTGTCTTAAGGGTGTGTACCCATTTTTTTATCTCTACTAGTGGAAGCTTGATCCTGGTGGTCATGAACTTCTTCAGTTGCTGTTCTTCAAATAGTTGAAGAATGTCTTGGAAGATTTGATCTGAATGAGCAAATGACTCCATGTCGATATCAAACCCTGCATCAAATTTCATGGAAGAGATTACTACTTGAGAGATTGCCATTGTACCTGCAAGAGAGAAAAACGATCAAGTGCAAGGGGAACTGGAGGGAGAAGCAGGTTCTGTAGGCGCAAAGACGAAAAAGAATTAAAGTTTGATTATAAGGAAAAAGATCGGAGAAGGCGCAAAAGTTTTCGTAGAACGGGGTTCGGCTAACCCTAATAAATCAAAAGTCGAAGAGTCTTAGGCTTCATCAAACTGCGCTCGACAAAAAATTAATTTTCGTCGATCTCAGTTCGACGAACGCGTTGTCTTCGTCGATCTCTGGAGTTAATAGGTTTCGTCGATCTCCGTTCGACGAACGACTAAATTTCGTCGATCTCCGTTCGACGAAATTAGGGGATAAATAGAAGATATAATTTTTTAATTATATTGAATCTCTATCTATCATTCCTAGCTGATTTATAAAGAAGATGTGCTTCTTTTCATCCAAGGGTTTGGTAAAAATATCAGCCCTTTGTAAGTCAGTATGAATAAATTGTAGGCAAATTTTATTTTTATCCACATTATCTCTGATAAAGTGGTGCCTAATTTCTATGTGTTTAGTCCTACTATGGAGTACTGGATTTTGTGCTATAGATGTTGCACTAGTATTGTCACAAAATATAATTGACTTATTTAGATTAATGCCATAGTCTAGAAGTTGATTTTGTATCCGCAATATCTGTGAGCAGCAACTGCTAACAACAATATATTCTGCTTCAGCTGTTGATGTAGACACAGATGTCTGTTTCTTACAAAACCAAGACACTGGCTTATCACCAAGGAACTGGCAAGTTCCTGATGTGCTTTTCCTGTCTACTCCGCATCAAGCATAATCAGAATCTGAGAATCCAGATAATTCAAATTCTGATGCAGTTGGATACCAGAGTCCTAGATTTGGACAACCCTTTATATATCTCAAAATTCTTTTTAGTAAAATAAGGTGAGATTCTTTGGGGTTAACTTAGAACCTAGCACAAATGCATGTAGCAAACATTATGTCTGGTCTACTAACTGTTAAGTAAAGTAATGAGCCAACAATTGCTCTATATACTTTTTGATCAACAGGTTTCCCTGATTCATCATTGTCTACAACAACATTGGAGGGCATGAGTGTTTTCATAGTAGAAGCATCAAACATGCCCAATCTTTTCACTAATTCCTTAGCATACTTGGATTGTGATATGAATATGCCATTAGGAGTTTGCTTCACTTGAAGGCCAAGGAAGTAAGATAACTCACCCACACTACTCATTTCAAATTTAGATTGCATTAGGTTAGAAAACCTTTTGCATTGATTTGAACTAGTTAGGTTTGATTTTTATGTAGAGCCAAAATTAATGTCATCTACATAAATTTGAACTAGTAAGGTTTGATTTTTATGTATCCCGAAAAATAAGGTTTTATCAACAATGCCTCTACAGAATTTGTTCTCTAAGAGAAAATTAGCTAGGGTCTCATACCATGCTCTGGGAGCTTGCTTGAGACCATAGAGAGCTTTATTAAGCTTAAAGACATAAGAAGAGTGAGTTGGAGAGGTAAAACCTGGTGGTTGTTCCACATATACTTCTTCTTTGATATCTCCATTCAAGAATGCACTCTTCACATCCATCTAATATACTTTACACTTTTTGAAAGCAACAAAGGCAAGAAATATCCTGATAGCTTCAAGTGTAACACCCTCCCTGTTACATAGCATATAACAGTAGGTCCGGCCGGGACCCCACGCCATATGAAATGAACAGAAGAGCGCGTTATGAGAATTAGTGTCTAAACAGTTACAAATATAACTATCTCAGCATCAGAGTCGCATAACGGAAGCATATTTATTTTTATTTAAAACCAGTTCATAACAAGTCCACTTTACAACTAGGAATGAAATAAAACAAGAGTTATTTACATGAGTTTGTTTACATCATCTACGTGGCTTCCAAACATCGGCACGCAGGCCGGCCACACATGAACAAAAGTAAACAAAAGCTTTGTCCTTCAAGGGCCAGCACAGCATAGCAGCAGGGGCTTCAGCCCGCTATCTCCCGCTAGTCTCACCGGGACCTGTATAAGCAAATCCACCAATTGGTGGGAGAACAGGCAACCGGTCAGCTTTAGCTGACCAAGATTTATAATGACCCCGCCCCACATTCGGGGCGGCGGTGCTCCTTCCCTGCAAGTAAGAGTCAGCAGCATATATATATATCCGCAAAAAACACCAACGGAGGCAAACCAAGCCACCCGCTTCGTGCTCTCAAGGCACACTTTGGCATACTCCCTGAGTTACGCCCTCACGCTAAGTCTTATTTCAACTTAGACAAGCAAATTGAGCTAGTCCGTACACACGAAGTTCCGACACTCATCCATAGCCCGGTGCACCGAGGGGCGACCTCTTAACCACCACTATGGGAGGGTTCGGATCATCTAGGCCCGTTGCTCAAATACCACGATTCCACTATGCAAGATACGGGTAAGCGTCACCTACTACCCATCTCTAAAAGCTGGGTTTTGCAAGTTCCACAACTTTTTCTGCTACGCATCCAACATCCAAGAATGTAGGTAGCACTGAAACACACTGTCTGTGTGCTGGGCGCTAACGCCGGCACTAACGTTAGCGCCCGACGCTAGCAACAGAACCTTGTTCTGCCCGGCACTGGTAACAGAACTCAACCCTGCTACCTCTGGGAATACACCTCCAGACATCAACACTGGTAGCTCACCTGGAGCTATCGCCGGCGCTAACGCTAGCGCCCGACGCTAGTGACAGAACTCAGTTCTGCCACCAAATTTCGGGTACAGCCTGGGAAACACCTCCAGGTCCTATTTTTTGTACAACAGCAGTCACATGACCGAATCACAGCACGTACACAGAATTATTTCCGGCACTTTACACGCACTAATTATCACCAATCCGGCTCGAACTGTCCGGATGGGCTTCACACAGCATGCCTATGTCCGTAATACCGTTTCGGACTCTATATAAAATTTGTGGGGAAATCACTTCAACCCACCGGAATAGCCGATCTACTAATTAGTAGAAGTATTCCAAAACGCATGCAAATCAAAGGACGTACATGTCCAAGGATTAGGGAGGAGATTCGTTACCCTTGTAGGCCGTTTCGGTGCCATAGAAGTGAGAGGTGGATGGCTGGAATCCGCGGTGGCACACGCACGCACACGATTCTTCACTAATCTCCCTCCTGGCACGATGAAATCTCAACTCCAAAGGCTCTCCCTCCTTTCTCCCAGCTCTCTGCCCTCAGCACTTAAGAGAAAAATGGCTGAAAAGTTGGGATTGAGGATATTTAAGATTTAGAGCTACCGCCGGCGCTAGTGGCTAGCGCCTGGCGCTAGCCCTGAGTCGGTACCGCTAAGAGATGCTACCGCCGACGCTATCGCTAGCGCCTGGCGTTAGCTCATCTGTTTCAGTCTGCTCCATTTATCGGGAGCTCTCGGAACCATTTCTCGGGATTTCTCGGGACCATTTCTCGGGAGTTCTCAGAACGCTACCGCCGACGCTATCGCTAGCGCCTGGTGCTAGCTCCTTAATTTCAGCTCATGCTCATTTTTGGTATTTTGGGTGCACTTGCCATTTGGGGTCTTACAATTCTTCCCCCCTTAAATGAATTTCATCCCGAAATTCTAACAGTGCAAATAATCAAAACGATATAAAATACAATGTGTACCTTAAAGGAACAGCTCGGGGAACTCCTCACGCATAGTTTGCTCGCGCTCCCATGTAAGTTCCTCACGACCGCAGTTGTTCCAGCGGACTTTGACCATCTTGATCAATTTATTCCGTAGCTGTTTGACCTCAGGGTCTTCGATGCTAATAGGTATGACCTTTGTCTTCAACCCATCATCGACCGGCACCTGAGTAGCCACAAGCACTTGGCTAGGCTCTGGTACAGCTTTCCTCAATACTGATATGTGGAACACATCGTGTAGACTACTCAACTCAGTCGAAAGAGCGAGTCGATAGGCAGCTTCGCCAACACGTTCCAGTATCTCAAACGGTCCAAGGTATCTTGGACTCAGCTTTTTCAAGCGCCGAATCTGGGACACACCCTTGAAAGGTTTGATCTTGAGGTAAACCCAGTCGCCCATGGCGAACTCGACGTTTCTGTGCCTGGCGTTGTAGTATTTCGCCTACCTATCTTGCGCAATTAACAATCTCTCCCGGATTGTTTGAATAGCCGAATTTGCCTCTTCGACTTCCTTTCGCTTAAACAGCTTCGTTTCACCTGTCTCCGCCCAAGATAAGGGAGTGCGGCAAGCTCTACCATAGAGGGCCTCAAAGGGTGCCATCTTTATACTTGCCTGATAGCTGTTATTGTAAGCGAATTCGATCATGAAAAGATGATCTTCCCACTTTTTACCGAAGTCCAGGACGCACATTCGGAGCATATCCTCCAGAGTTCTGTTCGTACGTTCAGTCTGTCCATCCGTCTGAGGGTGGAAGGCAGTGCTAAACTTCAGCTTTGTACCTAACAACTGGTGGATTAGCCTCCAATCCTTCGAAGTGAAGCGCCCATCTCGGTCACTGACGATGCTACGGGGCACACCGTGCAATCGTACGATGCTATCAACATAAAGTTTTGCTAACTTTTCAACTGAATCATCCTTCCGGTTTGGAATAAAGTGGGCTACCTTTGTCAAGCGATCCACGATCACCCATACGGCATCATTCCCACTCTGTGATCTCGGCAAACCGTGAACGAAATCCATCGAAATGTCATCAAATTTCCATTCCGGTATAGGCAACGACTTCAGAAAACCTCCAGGTTTATGACATTCCGCCTTCACCAGTGCGCAAGTTTTGCATTTTGCCACGTACAAGGCGATGTCTTTCATTAATCCCGGCCACCAAAACAGCTTTTTCATGTCTTGGTACATTTTTGTGCTCCCTGGGTGAATTGAGTATTTGGTAAAATGTGCTTCGTACATCAATTCCTCCCACAACTTACCCACATTTGGGACGCACAACCGACCATCTTTCCACATCAGACCGTCGTCCATCACAAACTCTACAGCAGTCCCATCCCCAGACTCTGCCAAATAGCGTTGCATGCTCGAATCAATCTCCAAGGTCTGTCGTATTCTGTCGGCGAGGTCATACTGCACCTCCGTCCAGTTTAAGCACGCATTCGCACTAGAACTCCTCTCTACACAGGAGATCTCCAAGGCTTCCAAGTCCCTGATCAGACGTGGATCACACATCTGAATCCAGTTGGCCTGTGCATAAGCCCTTCGTCTCAAAGCATCTGCGACTACATTTCCCTTCCCGGGAGTATAGTGTATATCAAAAGTGTAGTCCCCCAGGAACTCCATCCACCTTCGTTGTCGCATGTTGAGCTCCTTCTGATTTAGCAGATACTTAAGGCTCTTATGGTCTGTAAATATGTCAACCTTCACACCATATAAGTAGTGCCGCCATAGCTTTAGAGCGAAAATCACGGCTGCCAATTCCAAGTCGTGGACCGGATAATTCCGCTCATGCACTTTCAACTGACGAGAGCCATAAGCTATTACTTGACCGTGCTGAAGAAGTACGCAGCCTAAGCCGCTCCCTGACGCATCACTGTAAATTTCATAACCCTCTACACCAGATGGTAAACACAAAATTGGTGCTGTGGTCAGACGCCTCTTTAATTCCTCAAAAGCCCGTGCACACTCTGGTGACCAAACGAACTTCTGATCCTTCCTCGTCAAGGTGGTGAGAGGTAGAGCGATCCGTGAAAAGTTCTCCACGAAGCGCCGATAGTAGCCGGCAAGTCCAAGGAAACTCCTGACTTCCGCTACTGTCGCCAAAACGGGCCACTTCTGGATTGCATCAATCTTTGCCGGATCTACTGCGATACCCTCGCCACTAACAACATGACCAAGGAACGCCACTGAGGCTAGCCAGAACTCGCACTTAGAGAATTTGGCATATAGTTGACTACATTGCAGGATTTCCAAAACTTCACACAAATGAATCGCGTGTTCTTCTTCAGACTGAGAATACACCAAGATATCGTCAATGAAGACAATGACAAACCGATCAAGGCACGCTCGAAAGGTCCTATTCATCAGATCCATAAATACTGACGGTGCATTCATCAATCCAAACGGCATCACTGTAAACTCGTAGTGTCCGTAGCGAGTACTGAATGCTGTCTTAGGGATATCACAATCCCGAATTCGTAACTGGTAATAGCCGGACTTGAGATCCAACTTTGAATATACCGTTGACCCAACTAGCTGATCGAATAAGTCATCGATTCGAGGAATCAGATACTTGTTCTTCTCGGTCAGCTTGTTCAATTCTCGGTAGTCAATACATAGACGCAGGCTTCCGTCCTTCTTCTTCACAAACAGGACCGGAGCACCCCAAGGGGAGGTACTTGGATGTATATAACCCTGCTCTAGCAACTCCAGTAATTGAACTTTCAATTCCGCCATCTCCTTTGGCGCAATTCGGTACGGTGAGCGTGAAACAGGTTTGGCACCTGGCACCAGCTCTATAGTTAAGTCAATCTCTCGCTGAGGTGGCGCCCCAGGAAGATCTTTCGGAAACACATCTGGATACTCTAAAATCACAGGAACATCACTCAAACTGGGTTGAGGCTTTGCAGCCCCCACTAGCACAACACATAACTCTGCACCTTGCCGAACCGCCTTGACCACTTGGACAGCAGACATCAGTGTCTTACTCGATCCACGCAAACCAGCAAACGTAGTTGTACGTTCGGTATTCCGCCCCAGTGTGACCTCCTTAGACGTGCAATCAATGTAGGCCTACTGCGCTGACAGCTAGTCCATACCAAAGATTACATCGAATTCCGAAAGCGGGAGTATAGGTGCTTCCAAATCAAAGTCTTGACTCCCTATTCGTACCTTTACTACACAACCTCGATCCGCGCGCATCGAACACCCATTGGGTAGCATCACATCTAATCGTTCCTGTCTAAACGCCGAAGGCACTCCAAGTTGCTGTATGAAGGCCTCCGATATAAAGGAATGTGAAGCACCCGTGTCAAATAGTGCTCTTGCCGGATAGTTAAAGATCAGGACAAAGCCTAGGACATCAATGGTTACCAAGCAATGTATAAGGTATGAAGTATAAAAAGCAACAAAAGCTATATACTATTGCATACCTGTCACCACATCGTTCTGTTTGATGGCCTCCTGTTGGCCAAGGTTGTAAACTCTAGGCTGGGCTGGAGCAGCGTGGGATGCGGTTGACTCTGCCGCCTTCCCTTTCTCTGCCGCATAGGCTGCAACTAGCTTCTTCCCACTACGACAGTCACGTGCTATATGTCCCGGCTTGCCGCAGTTGTAACAGATGATTGGGCCTCGCCCAGTCACTCCCGATGCTAAAGATTGAGCTGACCCAGACGGTCGCGCTCCTTTCTTCCATTTGCCTTGCCCCGACTTTGCCGAGCTCGATACTTTGAACTCTGGCTTGACTACTGCTAGCTCCTTCCTACTATGGGACCGCTTCATGTCTTTCTCTAAAGAAAGAGCTGAGTTGACCAGGGTCATAAACCCTTGCGTCATTGGCCCCATCAGAAGAAACCGCAACTCCTCTCGCAAGCCTTCGTAAAACCAATTTGTCTTACGCGCTTCATCCGCAAATGTCACGCCTGCATAATGACCCAACCGTGTAAACTCATGCAGATAATCATCGATAGTACGATCACCCTGAGTCAGACGGTTGAACTGGTTTTCCATTTCTATCTGTTGGGCCTGAGGAAGATATCGCTCCAAGAACAATTTGGCAAACTCATCAAAAGAGATATCGGTCAGCTGCCTTCCCGCTAGCTGATGTATCTCCAACTCATCCCACCACAGCTGCGCCTCCCCATCTAGTAGGAAGGTTGACAAAGTCACTTTTTGTCCTTCCTCCGTGTCCGTGGCCTTCAAGGTTTTGCGCACCTTTGATAGCCAATCTTCTGCTTGTGTCGGGGTTCCTGCCCCTGTGAACGTGGTAGGGTGGAAACTCAAAAATTATTGCACCTGTTGATCTGGAGCACTTCGTGCCCTCAACGACACTGGCCTTTCCACCTCAGGTTCAGCTGCTGGAGCTTGCACTGGAGGTTCAGCTGCTGGAGCCTGCACTGGAGCCACTCCAGGGGTAGGAGGCTGTCCAAGGACATGCCCTCCTGGCTGCGCAGTGAACATTGCAAATACTGCCTCAACAATCATCCTTACTGTTTCAGCTGAAGGAGGAGTCGGCACCGGAGTTGGTGCACTGCTTGCAGTCGAACGAGGGGGTCGAGAAGGCCCTGCTCCACTCCCAGTCGCCTATATGTACCCAAAACATAATTAGCGACTACGAGATAGCATAACGCAATAAAGGAACACAGAAGTTCCATCTGAATGCTACACATATACATGTAAGTCATTTCCAAAGTGGACAAAACTGGTTATTTATATGAGTTAAAGGCGACGCACACACGTGCTCACCACCCCTTAAAAGAATTCGACCACGAATGCAGACGGAAAGGGATCGAGACCCGTAGCTGATACCAATTTGTAACACCCTCCCTGTTACATAGCATATAACAGTAGGTCCGGCCGGGACCCCACGCCATATGAAACGAACAGAAGAGCGCGTTACGAGAATTAGTGTCTAAACAGTTACAAATATAACTATCTCAGCATCAGAGTCGCATAATGGAAGCATATTTATTTTTATTTAAAACCAGTTCATAACAAGTCCACTTTACAACTAGGAATGAAATAAAACAAGAGTTATTTACATGAGTTTGTTTACATCATCTATGTGGCTTCCAAACATCGGCACGCAGGCCGTCCACACATGAACAAAAGTAAACAAAAGCTTTGGCCTTCAAGGGCCAGCACATCACAGCAGCAGGGGTTTCAGCCCGCTATCTCCCGCTAGTCTCACCGGGACCTGTATAAGCAAATCCACCAATTGGTGGGAAAACAGGCAACCGGTCAGCTTTAGCTGACCAAATTTATAACGACCCCGCCCCACATTCGGGGCGGCGGTGCTCCTTCCCTACAAGTAAGAGTCAGCAGCATATATATATATATATATATATATATATATATATCCGCAAACAACACCAACGGAGGCAAACCAAGCCACCCGCTTCGTGCTCTCAAGGCACACTTTGGCATACTCCCTGAGTTACGCCCTCACGCTAAGTCTTATTTCAACTTAGACAAGCAAATTGATCTAGTCCATACACACGAAGTTCCGGCACTCATCCATAGCCCGGTGCACCGAGGGGCGACCTCTTCACCACCACTATGGGAGGGTTCGGATCAGCTAGGCCCGTTGCTCAAATACCGCGATTCCACTATGCACGATACGGGTAAGTGTCACCTAGTACCCATCTCTAAAAGCTGGGTTTTGCAAGTTCCACAACTTTTTCTGCTACGCATCCAACCTCCAAGAATGTAGGTAGCACTGAAACACACTGTCTGTGTGCTGGGAGCTAAGGCCGGCGCTAACGCTAGCGCCCGACGCTAGCAACAGAACCTAGTTCTGCCCGGCACTGGTAACAGAACTCAACCCTGCTACCTCTGGGAATACACCTCCAGACATCAACACTGGTAGCTCACCTGGAGCTATCGCCGACGCTAACGCTAGCGCCCAGCGCTAGTGACAGAACTCAGTTCTGCCATGAAATTTCGGGTACAGCCTGGGAAACACCTCCAGGTCCTATTTTTTGTACAACAACAGTCACATGACCGAATCACAGCACGTACACGGAATTATTTCCGGCACTTTACACGCACTAATCATCACCAATCCGGCTCGAACTGTCCGGATGGGCTTCACACAACATGCCTATGTCCGTAATACCGTTTCGGACTCTATATGCAATTTGTGGGGAAATCACTTCAACCCACCGGAATAGCCGATCTACTAATTAGTAGAAGTATTCCAAAATGCATGCAAATCAAAGGATGTACATGTCCAAGGATTAGGGGGGAGATTCGTTACCCTTGTAGGCCGTTTCGGTGCCATAGAAGTGAGAGGTGGATGGCTGGAATCCGCGGTGGCACACGCACGCACACGATTCTTCACTAATCTCCCTCCTGGCACGATGAAATCTCAACTCCAAAGGCTCTCCCTCCTTTCTCCCAGCTCTCTGCCCTCAGCACTTGAGAGAAAAATGGCTGAAAAGTCGGGATTGAGGTTATTTAAGATTTAGAGCTACCGCCGGCGCTAGTGGTTAAGCCTGGCGCTAGCCCTGAGTCGGTACCGCTAAGAGACGCTACCGCCGGCGCTATCGCTAGCGCCTGGTGTTAGCTCATCTGTTTCAGTCTGCTCCATTTCTCAGGAGTTCTCGGAACCATTTCTCGGGATTTATCGGGACCATTTCTCGGGAGTTCTCGGAACGCTACCGCCGGCGCTATCGCTAGCGCCTGGCGCTAGCTCCCTAATTTCAGCTCATGCTCATTTTTGGTATTTTGGGTGCACATGCTATTTGGGGTCTTACATTAAGTCTAGCAATAGGAGCAAAGGTTTGATCATAATCAATTCCTTCTTCCTGAGAGTATCCTTGGGCTACTAATCTTGCTTTATTTCTGATTATGAAGCCTTGATCATCTAGCTTGTTCCTGAAGACCCATTTAGTGCCAATGACTGGATGGCCCTTTGGTATTGGAACAAAATCCCAAATTTTGTTCATTTCAAATTGATTGAGTTCCTCTTGCATTGCAAGAATCCAGTTTGGATCTTGTTCTGCATCTTTTATGGATTGAGGTTACTTGTGATATGAAACAAGTGTGCATCTGATTTTGGTTGAGTTGATGCCTTGTTTGAACACCTGCTGAGATGTCTCCAATAATTTGGTATATTGGATGATCTAACTGGGATGTGATCAATAGTTGGAGTGGGTTCAACAATAGTTTCCTCTTGAGGGATTTGATCAGCTGTAACTTGATTAGAATTGTCAGCAAGATCTTCTGGATGATCTTCTTCTTCACTGTCTTCAATAGTTTGAGTTGATGGAAGTAGTGAATCTTAATTCTGTAGATTTAATCCAATGAGCTCTTCACATAAAGCTGGTACCTGCAAAATATCTTTGGTAGAGGTGGCATTCCTCTCCTCATTTAACATGTTAGTTTCATCAAATGAAACATGCATGGACTCTTCTATCTTAAGAGTTGATTTGTTGTAAACTCTATATGCTTTACTAGAAAGAGAGTATCCAAGGAATACACCTTCAGCAGACTTTGCTTCAAATTTCATTAGATATTTCTTGTCATTGTTATGCACATAACATTTACAGCCAAAAATCTTAAAATAGTTAACCTTAGGCTTTTTATTCTTAAGTAATTCATAGGGTGTTTTACACTTAAGTTTGTGTATCAAACTCCTGTTCAACACATAATTTGCTGTGTTCACTGCCTCTGCCCAAAAAGAGATTGGCAAGTGAGCATCAGCAAGCAATGTATTTGCTGATTCAAGTAGTGTTCTATTTTTCCTTTCAGCTACCACATTTTGTTGAGGAGTTCTAGGAGCAGAGAAGCATTGCCTGATCCCTTCTTTTCCACAGAATTCTCTCATCAGAAGAGATTCAAACTCAGTGCCATGATCACTTCTGATCAATGCAACTAGAGTAGAGTACTCAATCATGATGGACCTGAGAAAGTCTGTCAGAACACTGAAGGTGTCAGACTTGTTCCTAAGAAAGAACACCCAAGTGAATCTAGAGAAGTCATCTATAATAACTAAAGTGTAATGCTCCCCCTAGACTCTGTATTGCAGTGGGTCCAAAAAGATCCAAATGCAGTAAGTACAGAATCCTAGGTGCATCACTCTTGGATAAAGATTTAAAACTACTCTTGTTCTGCTTTCCTAGTTGACAAGCCCTGCAGAGTCCTTCCTTCTTGTATGAGCCAGAAGGCAGTCCTCTTACTAGATTGTCCTTGGAGAGCTTAGAGATAGTTCCAAGGTTAATATGTCCTAGTCATTTATGCCATAGTTCATTTGTTTTACTTATTGAATTAAATAAACAAATGTCTGAATTGGCAGAGTCAAATTTGACTAAATAAATATTTCCATGTCTAATACCAGATAACACATTAATGTTTTTATTATTGGTAATAAGACATAAGGAATGATTAAAAGTTACCTGATAACCTTCATCACATAACTGGCTTATGCTAATGAGGTTATGCTTGAGACCCTTGACATAAGCTACCTCTTTGAAGGTAACTGCTCCAACTTTGATTTTTCCATATCCATTGGTTTGTCCACAGTTGGAGTCTCCAAAAATCACTTTGGGTCCAAGCTTTGCCTTGTAATTGCTTAGGTTGGCCTTGTTTCCTATCATGTGCTTAGAGTACCCACTATCTAAATACCAATGTTCCCTTATGTGTGGATAGCTCTGTACCTGCACAACATAAAATTAACTAGTTGTTTTTGACCCAGACTACCTTGGGTCCTTTTGTCTTACCACAAAAATCAGAAATATAAGAAATCTCAGGCTGATCCTTATTGCCTTGTGGATGATATCTCCTTGGAGGAATAATCCACTCAGTAAAGGGATTTTTAGTATGTTGAGAATTAGAATTCTTTTGAAATTCAGTATATTTTCTGTTCGACGAACTTGGCTGAGTTCGTCGATCGTCGTTCGACGAATTGAAGTAATTTCGCCGAGCGTCGTTCGATGAGTAGCTGATGCGCAAAACTATATCCGCAAACGATAACGTCAAGTGTACCGTATCGAATGTAGTATAGGTTATAAAAACCAAGGTCGTATTAGACTCGGGGCGGTTGATTACTCTTACTTCGGAAAATCTCTATTATCTTATCGAATAAAACTTGTTGTTGGTTGGTTGCAAAAAGGAGAAATAACTTATTTTAAATTAATGAGTTTAAAGACTAGTACTCAACCTTGAATCACCTTGGAAAATAAAATATAATAAGAACAACTTCTAATTCTCTTAAGAAATCACTTGACCGTGGAGGTTCCCGATTTATGAACACACCTCTCTCGAAGATACGCTCAACTGAGTTTAGGTTGATCAATCGAACTTTCGTTCTAGAATCAAAATCCCTAAAACTCGCTTTATCGTAGTGAACCCCTCTATTAGATTTGACTATAATCCGGGATAATTATGTCATCCTCGCTTGAGGAGTGCATTCAAACCTCTTTATCCTTGAAATGATCGATTCGAATTCAAAACCTCTCGGTTATTAGATTACGAAAACAAGAATGAGAATTATATATCGATAATATAACCTCAATCCAAATAAGTTCAAGGATAAATCTTAAGTATTCTAAGGAAGAGAAAGAGAAGCTAGAATTTAAATCATGAATTATATTTCCCTTGGATCATCTCGGTTGAGTACTAATTGAATTTAGCTACTCATAGAGATGGAGGAAACAACGAAATAAAAGAAGTGCATGATTAAAAGTGAGAGTAGAATAAGAGAAAAGTAACTATTTATTTAATTTGCAAATGAAATTACAACTAGAAATTGGAAGTTACAAGCTTGGGAAATAAAAGTGCAAGAAGGAAAAGACATACAAGAGTAAGAAAATAGTGCAAGAAATAAGCTAGAACTCCAAAAACTCCGTCCCTTGAGTTCTGGAGGAGCTCCCTTTAAATAGGCAGCAATTTGATGTTACACGCCCTTGGTCACGCCCGTGACCAAGGGGCGTGTAGGGGGCGTGATCGGTGCTGGCGGAGAGGGCGCGTTCTAGCTTCAATGCAGGCGTTTCGGGCGCATCACGCCCTAGGTCACGCCCGTGACCTAGGGCGTGTAATCTTTAAATCTTGCTGCTAGCGGGAAGCTTCGGCGGGAAATGGCGCTGGAGGAGTCACGCCCGTGTACTGGATGTCACGCCCCATGGTCACGCCCGTGACCTGGGGTGTAAGACCCCCCCCCCCCACTCCGGAACACAAAACACGGCCGAGGGAAGTCTTATGCCCAGGACAGCCGCCTTGCCGAAGCGCCAGCTCACGGGCTAGCCTCCTCCACAAGACGCCTATCCTGCCGGCTAACAAATATCATCAATGCCAACCCATCATCTAAAAATACAACAAGAAGCCACCAGATATATATCCGCATAAGTACAGTCCAAATACACACCAAACGAGTGTATAATATCAGAGTAACAAAAGGAAAGGCCCCAAGGGCTACAACAAAACTCGCTCACATCTGTCACTGACGGCTGCGATGGTATCGTAGTATCCTGCCCTATCGTCCCGGCCGGACTATCCGTCCCCAGCGCCGTGCGCTGCTGCTCCAGGTTGCGCTGCCGCGCCAGGATGCGCTCCTAAAAAGGGGACGTAGCAACCGTTAGTCATAAAGACTAAGTGGCTTCACATCCGCTCCCCCGTCGACTCCAAGGCACCGGGCGGAAAGGAAGAAAAGGAGCTGCAATATTAGCAATAATAAACAAGCAGGTGACAGGTAATAGTTGTTCATATGTGTCGGTTGTTTAAGTGCCCACGCACTTTCCATAGCATTATCTAATATGTTCGTAAGCATAAAAGTAGCAGTGGTTATATATATTTGCAAGTATAAGTAGCACAGACATAAGCAGAATATTAGAGAACTGAATTGAACTTAACTTATAAGGATGCCCATACAAGCTTATAAGTCAAGGGTCTGCGTATAAAGGTAACTCATCATATAAGGATGCCCATACAAGTTTATATGATGAGGTTCCAATGCGGTGCAATGCAATGATTATGATATGAATGCGGTGCAATGCAATGATTATGATATGAGGACTGACTCATGCACGATTGCTATGTCGACATAGACATTTAGTTCCCACTTTTCGAGGGTAGCTAACCACTCAGGCGCCCCCCGTCGTGGCCAGACGGTGGCAGTGGCACGGGCTTCGCCACTACTAGGAGGGTATGAACACTACCGGTCCTAGGCCTATGTACGCCTCGACGCTCTTGCTCATAGCGGAGTCCCTGCGTACTACCCGCATTCATGCGGGGTCTTCAAGACGCGGAGGGGATCTATTGGGTAGATGGACACCAAGACATTCCAACCCAACCGGTCTGAGTCTAGCTGCCGGCTTCTGTCGGTGTCACGACTAGCGAGCCCGTAGACCCGCCACAACTTATCCTCCCACGAGGATCTATACTCCATGCGCAATTATGTTTACCTACGTAGTTTGAACACACCATGCGTGCTATCGAGCACCAAGGACTCGCTCCATGAGCCTTACCACCTTCCGCCTCGCGCGGCAACAATCGATGCTAATTAGCATCCAAGGCCCCCAACAACTGGGTCCTTTCCTTTTTACCACCGGCTATAACTATAACTTGTGACCCGCACTAAGTTAACCGTGCGGCCCGTTCCGAGTTGATTACTCGTGTGCAGTGGTGTGCGTATAATCATGGACATTATTAAACCAACTCATAGGACTGTGGACTACTTGCGCACATGAGGGCATAACATGTTATTTAACTATGGAATCTATTCAAGCCAAGCTACTGGACTCCCACCATTGGTCATAAATAATTAACAATCCTATACAGAGGATTATTTATCATCTTATGCAAGTATGATTAACCATTCCTATAACAGGAAAACTATTTCTCAATTCTCAAACCCTTAATGACATATATATAAATGAAATCCCATTTACAGGGAATTATTCATCGTCTTCCCAAATGGAATTTAGGGCAAAACACCTTCTCTCCTCCCATGCTCCCTCACAAGGCCACCACGTCTCACGAAACCAACGTCCCACGTTCGTATTGAAGCGGGGAGTCGATTGGGGGCACTTTCGCGGCGAACGACGCCCTATGACGAAAACCCTAACGCGGCCTCAACCTACAGAACTTCATTTCGCTCCCAAATCGACTCAATTGAGTTCGATATCTCGCCTAGGGGGTCTAAGATACTAGCACCAAGGGAGAGGGGTCGGAAGTCACCTGAATCCGGGCCGACGATCGCGGCGGCATGACGGCGCTTGGACGAACTCAACTCTTCCCAAGCTAGCTCTTCTTCCAACGGACGCACGAGCTTCTCCACGAATTTTCTTGGCCAAAACCCTAAGCGGGGTGGGTGAGAGGTGGAGACAGAGAATGAGAAAGAGAGGGAGGAAGATGGAGTTCTGGAAGAAGACGATGAAGAAGAATAAGAGAAAATGAGATGGCTCGGCCCCTTTCTTTTTGGTTTGCATTAATAGGTCTTGGGACCCCAAACATAAGTGTCATCTCCTTATTGGACTCTATTCCACTGGCTCCCCAAAGATAAAATAAACGAAGAGCAGCCAGGCTCTTTTCTTTTTTTTTCTCTCGGGAATGATAAGCCCTCCCGTTCGACGTTCGTCGAACGGGAGCAGCTCCCCGTTCGTCGAACGACGAACGGGAGCTGCTCCTTAGCTGAGCGCTCCCCGTTCGACGTTCATCGAACGGGAGCAGCTCCCCGTTCGTCGATCGACGAACGAGAGCTTCTCCTTAGCTGAGCGCTCCCCGTTCGACGTTCGTCGAACGGGAGCAGCTCCCCGTTCGTCGATCGACGAACGGGAGCTTCTCCTTAGCTGAGCGCTCCCCGTTCGACGTTCGTCGAACGGGAGCAGCTCCCCGTTCGTCGCTCGACGAACGGGAGCTTCTCCTTAGCTGAGCGCTCCCCGTTCGACGTTCGTCGAACGGGAGCAGCTCCCCGTTCGTCGATCGACGAACGGGAGCTTCTCCTTAGCTGAGTGCTCCCCGTTCGACGTTCGTCGAACGGGAGCAGCTCCCCGTTCGTCGCTCGACGAACGGGAGCTTCTCCTTAGCTGAGCGCTCCCCGTTCGACGTTCGTCGAACAGGAGCAGCTCCCCGTTCGTCGCTCGATGAACGGGAGCAGCTTGCGTTCGACGAATTCGACGAATTCGTCGAACGGGAGCTGCTAGCCGAGAACTCTCCAAAAATCCATAGGATCCAGATTTGCTCCTCCAAGAATGGGATGTTACAAATCACAGCTCAATTGGTGATGAGAAGTGAAAGAACTCCGTAGTTAAGCGTGCTCGGGCTGGAGTAGTCACGGGATGGGTGACCTCCTGGGAAGTCCACGTGCCGCCGCTTAACTGGCTCACTTCTCACCGAAGGGAGACTGTATGTCTCCAACAACCCGCTGGGCCCTGTGGTGGGCCAGAGAGGGGTTGGGGTGCACGGCCTGCAGGCTTGTTGTTGACCAGTTGTTGGGGTCAGGCTTAACCTGAAGGGGGCTAGGGGCCCGGGTCAGGCTAGACCCTTCAGGTGCCGGCAGTTCTGGTGCCAGGGGCCCGGGTCAGGCTGGGCCAGGACTGTTACATGGGGCGTGTAATTTTAATTGACGTGGCAGGCTTGATCTCAGCGATTTTGATTTGTCTCAGCGGTTCTGATTCGTCTCAGCGGTTCTGATTCGTCTCAGCGGTTCTGATTCGTCTCAGCGGTTCTGATTCATCTCAGCGGGTCGCGGCCATGACATTGGGTCACGCCCTTAGTCACGCCCGTGACCTGGGGCATGTACTTGGCGAACTCTTCACGGAACGACCCTGGGTTGGCAGACACAGGTCTGGAACACCGCACAGGTTACACGCCTATTGGTCACGCCCGTGACCTTGGGCGTGTAAATGTACTTTTTGGCTCTAAATGTCCAGAAAACCTGAAAACACAAAATAAACTTAAGTTAGCTTATGAAATTAAATTAGGAGAGATTTATATGATATAATTTAGATAAATAATATAATTTCATATTAAAATAATAATAAAACTATACTAAAAGATGAGTAAATAAATTACTCATCAGACACACCCATACTTGCTCGTTGCTCGTCCCGAGCAAACCATTCTTCATAAGGGTAGAAAAAAACTAATGTTAGAAAGAATTATGAAAACTAGAGAGTAAAATGCGAAGTATTATGCTGGCATGCGTAGATATTTTAGTAAAAAGACGTTCTTTGCATAAATACGAATTTATGAAATAATTCAAAAATGCGTTATAATTATTTATTATCACTTTTTAAAATGAGTCGACGGTCAATCAAAAGGTTATGAGAAGGGAGAAAATAACGTGATTGCTGAGATTTAAATTACTAGACGTAGACGCTCGGGGTGGCCTCCAAAGAAATCCATCAATGTCGATGGCCATAGGCTTGCCCGTTTGCACCTTCTCCACTACACTTCAAACTAAATCAACACTATGGATCTTTAGGACTTGAATAGAATGTAATTTAAGGCTTGGGTTTAAGGGGGAGGTGAAATATGATAGATATGAAGATGTACTCCACTTAAACGAAAAGTTTTGAGCTAAATTATAATAACTACCAAAAATAAAGAAGCTTTACCCCCATACTCATGTTTTGCTGAGGGAAACACTCTCATTCACCAAAATTTATATCATAATTCTTCATAATTGGGATCATTCTAAGTATACATGCGCATACCTAGGCCGCATATCATTATGAGATTTTTGCATTTTGATATAAGAATATTTCTTTTGAATTGGTACCCATAATAATTTTTTTTCTTCATAGTTGGGATCATTCTAAGTATGCATAAGCACACCTAGGCCGCATATCACTATAAATTTTTTTTTCTTTTTAAACAATCACCCAAATATTTTTTTTCAATAATTTAGCTCAAAATTTCAAGTGTTCATTTGGGTTTGGGCTTTTTGGTTTTGTTGACGAAATGGCGAGGGTGGTTCAAATAAAGGTGCAAAGCTCAAAATTGTGTTAACAATGGTAGTAAATTGAGGTTGGGTGCAAAGGCTCAGACTATCCAAAGAAAGGCTTAAATCATTTCCGTAAGATTAATTTTGACTAAAGTGCACATGCTTTGAAAATAGCTTAGGGCAAGTTCTAGACATCGAGAAAGGACACCCTTCTGTTCAATTTGAGTAATAGCTTTCTAACAATCTTCTACACACTCACCTAAACTACTTTTGGATAAGACCGGATTCGAATTAAAAGTAAAATAAAGTATTACTACGCAAATTAATTAAAACATAATTTTAGATTTATGCCAAGAATTTACTTTTACACTAACACTACTCAAAGACATGCATAAGACTAGGAGCACTACATGAGTCAACATTTTTACTCAAAAGTTTCAAAAAACTATTCTAGCACAAAAAATTCTTAGTCCATATGGAAAATAAGTCTACTTTAGAACTTACAATTTTAGCAATCATGGACGTTTTGATAAAAATTTTAAAGAAAAAATGAATATTAATATTTTTTTGATTTTTTTGGTTCTTGGACTTCCTAAGGTCAACCCGGTGAAGGGCTCGCAAGGTACTAGAGGCTGTGATGAGAATTCAAGCCCAAAGCGTCCTTTCCAAGAAATTTAATTTAAATATTTTTTTTTTCAAAAATAAAAATACAAAGAAAGTTATGCTACACCCCCATACTTAAAATTAAACATTGTACCCAATGTTTAAAACTAAGTATGAAGGATAAAACTAAAAATGACAATAAAGACAAAAAAATGACTACAATGTAAAGAGGGCATCCCTGGTTGGTAGTCGGGGTTGCCGGTCAAACACCTGCAGAATTGTAGTAGAAAAACAAACAAGAAAAGAATAAAAAATAAATATGTTAACGTTGGGTTGCCTCCCAAAAGCGCTTTGTTTACCGTCACGTAGCTTGACTAAGTGGCTTTTTCTTAAATATTTGGTAAGTGCATTGTTTCGATGTTTCCGGTCGCTGGGTCGCCAGGGTGGTATAATTTTAAACGTTGTCCGTTAACCTTAAAAGAACCTTTTTCCGGGTGCTCTATAAGCACGGTCCCGTATGGCCAAACTTCTTTTATTCTGAAGGGACCGGACCATCGGGTTTTTAATTTGCCCGGAAAGAGCCTAAGTCGTGAATTAAAAAGAAGGACAAAATCTCCCGGTGAAAAGGTTTTTGGATGTTTAATTTTTTTATCATGATAGAACTTAGTTCACTCCTTATAAAATTTATTATTTTCATAGGCGTTTGCGCACCATTCGTCTAGTTCATTAGTTTGTATTTTTCTTTTTTCGGAGGCTAAGTCTAAATCCAAAATTAAAAATTTTAGCGCCCAGAATGCGCGATATTCTAGTTCTACCGGCAAATGACAAGCTTTACCATAGACTAACCAGTACGGCGTACATCCGATGACGGTTTTGTACGCTGTCCAATAGGCCCATAGGCTTCAGGCTTTGGTGGATGAAGAGGAGCTGAACAAAGGATTGGTAGGCACAAAAATAGGCTTGCAAAGGTGAATGAAATGGACATGGAATAACAAAGCTCAAACTAGCCAAAGGGTGGCCTACATCATGCTTGACTCAACGAGTAGCTCTCACCCATGCTTCGAGAGTCGCTTGGGGCAAGTTCTTAGCCCACGAGAAAGATAAACCTTCCTCCCGACTCGAGCAACACACGACTAGTAATCGCACACACACAACACCGGGTTATCGTCAATTCCATACAAATTCACCACTTGAGTATATTAAATCTAAATTTACGCAGAAATACTAAACATAATTTAGATGCATAAAGAAAATCTAGTTCTACTCACATTCTACCATAGCATGCGAAGTGACTAGAACACTACATGAGTCAACATCGCACTCCAAATAATAACTCCTACGTTAACAATCTATTTCACATTCCAACCAGGATAGTTTAAACGGCACAACACAAAAAGATAAACACGCACTCAAGTGGGTGAAGTGGTGTGTGAAGCATGAAAAACAACGATAATGAAGAGATAAATAAGAAACAACCTTCTAGTATGCGGTGCAACTCGTGCACAGTGGATAATAACAACCGCTCCCCCAGTCTTAAGCTAAATAATATATCTAGAAATTTGAAGCTAAAAGAGGGGAGGAAGTGTTACCCAATGCTCAGAAATGAGCATACCAGACGATTGGCGTTTACGATCAAGACTAGTCCGCAGCATCCGCCATCACACGGAACAAAGGCCACCTGAAAGTGACACACTAGAACAACAAAAATAGTAAAAACTGAACTAAACATATGAGAGCACTAAAAATCAAGAAATCTGGGTTATCACCCATGGGAGGGAACCTGTTCCTGCAATTAATATTAAGCACTCGCACACAAAATAAGGGAACAGAATAAGCTGGATACATAAAACTATGCCCAGAAGAGCATCCACAAGCAAAATGTCAATTAAAGTTAACAAAAGAGAAGGAGTTCGAACGACTCAACAAAAGACCTAAAAAGCAAAAAGAGAAAACAGACAACAAGGCTTAGAATAGCCCGCATGCAGGGAGAAAGATCACTCGTCGTCACGGTCGCTATCTAGA
Source organism: Dactylorhiza incarnata (assembly GCA_033032865.1). NCBI lineage: Eukaryota > Viridiplantae > Streptophyta > Magnoliopsida > Asparagales > Orchidaceae > Dactylorhiza > Dactylorhiza incarnata. Next base: position 1,320,750 of record JAWHQI010000420.1, on the reverse strand, counting down.
ACAACAACGGACGGCGGCGGTCTGGAAGATGATGCGGCCCGACCCGGAGGTGGGGGAATATTTAACCCTCCCCGCAATGCTTGCTGATAAACAAAATCTGTCAGCCAATACTGGTTCGCTTCCAGATCGGAGAGGCGCCGATCGAAACTTGGCACCTCCGGTGCTCTTGACGAACTGCCCTCCTCCTTGGCTCTCCGCTCCCGCTGAAATGAATGACCTCGCGGCTGCAGAAGGGCAACCTCGCGGTGAGTATTTGGCGGCTCAGCCGGCTCTCCGTGCTCCTCGTCGCCTTGCCTCTCCCTAGGCGCATCACCCGGCATCACAACCACAAAGCGTCTACTACTCTTCTTCCCCACGACCCGTAATAGATGGAAACTCACCATGGTGGCCCAAGTGATGAAGGAGGGCGCAGTCACCTGCACCATCGGAGGCAGATGACTCCAAACCCCCAGGCTTTTGGCAATGCGGGTAATATAGTAGGCACCACCAATGGCACCTGTGAGACCGTAAGTGGCCTCGTGGTGGAAGAAGAAAGCTAGCATGTAGCCAAGATGCAAAGGCTGCCGAAATTCCATACTATAAAGGGAGATCAGATCTTGCCACCCCACCACGTTCTGACTAAGGGCACGGGCGACAAGAGAGTGGCTAAGGACGTGCTGCAGGAAACGGAGAGTAGGCGCGACGATCCAGGTAGATTTGCTTTTCCTGGCAACATATTCTTCATCACGACCCGTGAGAGCACACCACGCAGCACGCGGGGTGACGCCATCAGGGAAGGAGACATCCAAATCCAGAAAAGGGATCGCTGCAGCCTCGGCTTCAGTGTAAAATCCAGCATGCACCGCCAGCTCAGACAAGGATAGAGTGAAGACCTTGCCCAAAATGCGGAAAGAGCACTTTCCCGGACGTTGACCGGAGGGCAACACATCCCACTCAAACGTTGCGAGAAATTCCAAGGTAAGCTCCCGGTAGCCGAGGTCATTGCACTCGAACACCCCACTCCAATGATCGAAATAATAACGTTGGCGGACGGCCTCCCCCAACTCCCCATTGTCGCCGATAGAGTTCAAATCGTTCCAATCCACGAGACGCTGTGATAGGAATGGCTTCTCCTTAAGAGAATTGAATCGCCGCGTGTGCGAATCCTTGGAAAAAGTAGCCATCCTAGCGAGGATCTGAGCAGGAGAGGCGGAAGAGCGGCCGGAGCGTTGGTAGACCTTTTGGCGATCTCTGGAGCTCATGGTGGTAGGAGGGCAAGGGGAAAGAGGAGAATAGGAAATGGGCTCACCGGAAGGAAGGCGGGCGCACGATCGGCGGCAACCCAGCGGAGACGGCGCACGGACGACGAAAAACGAAAGCCCTAGATCGTGCGTGAAAGGCTCGGGCGGACGGGCATTTTATAAAAATCTGGGCCGATCGCACGACCAGTGGTCGTGCGCGATAAGTAGTGCGCACGACCAGTGATCGTGCGCCTTAGGAAATTTCCAGCGGCCAAAATTTTAGTAGAATGTCCATCCACCGTGCAGTTTACGCACAAACAGGAATCAGCACCAGCAGCGAGGTATTCACAGCCTTAACAAAACTTAACTAAACTAGACAAAATAAAATTTCAGGAAAAAGAAAGATAACTACTGGGGTTACTGTCATCCCAGCACGACTTATTTGAAAACTTAAAGGTCCTAGCTAATGGGCCTATGGAAGAGAAAATGCACAGGTAACTGTTCCAAAATCTGTTTCGGTTGCGGGTACCGATACGGTGATAGAACAGTCACCCCGCTACCTAAATAAAGATACCTGCTCCCCACAGGTAGAGGGTAGAGAATGTAAGAAAAGGAGGAGGCCTGGTCCTTACTCATCTCACGAAACACATCCTTGCCTAGCAAGGTATCGTCAACAGCAAGGTGGCAGGGGGAAAAGGCAATGAGTGGAGCTTCCTCAAAGGAGGGGGAATAAACCTCCTCACATGAGAGGATACTCTCATCATTGACTTGAGCAAAAAGCTCCAAGTCCTCCTGATGTACCTGTGAAGACTCAACCTGCACAGGCTCAGATGAAGAAAGGGGGTCAGGAAATAAAAGAGAAGAATGACATAAATAATCAATCATCAGGGGAGTGATCCCGGTCTCACTCCCAGCAGGATCCAAGGATAGATCACTATCATCATCGTAAGTATCATGGCGAGGGGAACCCAAGAACTCAAGAGCCTCGGTGGTGAGTTGGACCTCCTCGTCCCATGAGGAAGTGCAAACCTCCTCATCAGAAGGAGTATCCTCCTCAACCCACCTCGGAGCATCCTCCGAGTCCGAAGCATCACCCCGCTCCTTTACTTTGATAGGATCATAAAGAATGTGTGTAGAAAAATCGTGCAAAGAAACTGGAAAAACACAAAGATTTGGTTCCTCCGTAAAAAGATCTGCTGAAGCCTCCCCGATGGAAAGAATACTTTCCTCATCATGCTCAGGTGCATCTAGGAGCTCCCATTCCTCTCCTTGTTGGCTAATAGATGAGTGATCATCATCACTAGGAGTGAAGCCATACACAGGGAGTGAGGAATCCATGCACAAAACAGGCTCAGGGATAGAGGGCACAATTGCCTCCATGGGTAAAGAAGGAGTGATAGGGACAATGTCGCCCTGAGTGGAGGAGCGGCGGTCAGGCTTGAAAAGACTGGGACAGTCCTTCAATTCATGACCCTCTCCTCGACACAATAAGCAAACAATGTTCCTACACTGCCCAGCATTCAACTCATTCATTTGGTCTAAATAATAAACCATCTTATCATTAAAGCTAGGCGAAATACCCCATGACGACATTTTCAATAATTAAAGCAGATAAAATGAAGCAGGAATTCTTTGCAAGGAGAATCCACACAACTAATAAAGCTCCTTAGATTTAAACTTGCCTAAAAATTTAAAATAGGGAAAGACGAAATAAAGGCAAAACAAAAAAATAGAAATGCGGCTAAACACAAAGAAAGAACAACTATTTCTCGTCTCCCTCTCAAGAAAACTCGCACGACTGTGTTCCCCGGCAACGACGCCAAAAACTTGATGCGAGGATTCGGCAAGTGCACCGGTCGCGCAAGTAATAAATTTTGGGAATAGAATTCCCGAGTGTCGGTCTCTTGAGGAACACAGTAAGGTGGAGTTTATTATCAAGGAAGGACTTGAGATCGAAGTCCTGCGGTAGATGGAATGCGAACGAAAGGGGCTTTGAGGTTTGCAAATAAAAGTAAATACTACGCCTACTCCTATGCAATGCCGCTATGCAATGCTTCGATCGGCGGGATGGAAACTAGGCAGGCCTTGAGCGCGCTGCGTCGAAAGGCCGGATGGACGAGAAGGCTAACGGGAACGAGCTATGCAGGCCTTGAGCGCGCTGCTTCGTTAGGCGAGTGGAATACGGGCCGCGATGCCACGCTTCGAAGGCCGGATGGGCGAGTAGGCTTACGGATTGAGGGTCGCAAGCACCTCTTCGACAGGCACACCACTAGCAATTGCTAGTGCGGCACCGGACATGGTGGTGGAGCGGAAAATCGATGGGGGCGCACCTCATTAACACAAATGAACAAAATGATTTCATAAACATGAAATAAACAATACTAAACATGATTCATAGTGTTCGTCATCAAGATAAAGAGAATACAACAAATATAACCACACAAGTAGAAGAAAAAGGCAAGAAATACGACCGAATCCGGAGTCTCGTTGTAGATTCACGGTAGGAAGCACCGGGTTGTCAATCCGCGTCCTAGCTCGGTCCCAACTGCGTCCGGGGTAGAGGAGGGCTGTCACAACTCCCAATGGACCCGTCTTCTCCAGCGATTTACCATCCGGTCACTTCTAGTGCGAAGAACTTCTTCCTTAGCGATCAAAATGAGTGTAGAATCTCTTCTTTCAAGCCCTTGGATGATGGAGGAGGCCTAGGGGGTGAAAAACCTCTGGAAATGGCGAAAACGGCGGACTGAACGGAGTCCAAATGCGTAATCCCGACCTAATTCGCGATCAGGTCATTATATAGGCGCTGAATTAAACAGCGCGCACGGTCATTGGCGCACGACCAGTGGTCGTGCGCACTAGAATCCTGTGATCGTGCGCCTGTCTGGGTAGAACCTGCAAGAAACGGAATTTATAGAAGATAATGTTCGCACGACCAGTCGCGCACAGACCGGTGATCGTGCGCACTGGAGTTGATGGTCATGCGCACTACAGCAAACAGAACTCGGAAATTAAATGATAAGTGCGCACGAGCAGTGGCGCACGACCGGTGGTTTCCAGCGACTTTTATAAGGAGCTAAGTCATATGGCTGCCGTTGACTGCCAACAGGACCAGCTAATATATGTAAATACCTTATGTAACTCTCATACTAAAATCAAAAGTATTTATTATAGCCTTTGCATATATATATGTACAGCTACATAGACATGCTGTACAAATGAAGGTATAAGATCTATATTGCTAAATTTATAAAATTCGTCGGACAACGGCGACACTTCTGAAACGGCAACACCCTTACATCATAAATTTTGAATTAATTAATCGTTTTAAAATAATAATTTTTATTATCATTTCAAGTAGTATACTCGAAATTTCGGGGCGTTACAGCCACCCCTCCTAACAAAAAGTTTCGGCCCGAAACTTGCAATAACGACGTCGGACAAGGAAAAACACAAGAGACCAAAGACTTACCGAGGGAACTAGTCGAAAAGATGGGGATAGGACTCCTTCATTGCTGACTCTAGCTCCCAGGTCGCACCCCGAACATCCTGGTTACTCCAGAGGACCTTCACCAAAGGGATGGTCTTCCGCCGCAACACCCGATCCTGCCTCTCCAAAACACGAACAGGCTGCTCCACAAAGGATAAATTGGGCCGCAGAACTGGCGCGGAAACCAGAACGTGGTGATCGCTGCGGACGCACTTCCGCAGCTGGCTCACATGGAAAACGTCGTGCACGCCGGGGAAAGAGGCAGGTAACGACAACCTGTAAGCAGCAGTCCCGATACGCTCGACGATCTCAAATGGGCCTACATATCTGGGGTCCAGCTTGTGGCTCTTTCCAAACCTCTTGACGCCTGCCATCGGGGACACCTTTAGAAACACCAGGTCCCCCACTGCAAATTCCAGATCACTCCTACGCCGATTGGCGTACTTCTCATAACGCTCCTGAGCTATCCGCAGCTTCTCTCTGATCTGCGTCACAGCAAAACCCATCTCCTCCAAAGCCTCAGGACCCAGAACAGGCTTCTCGCCCACTTCAGCCCAAAATAGCGGAGTCCGACATCTCCTCCCATACAGCGCCTCAAACGGAGCCATCTGCAAGCTCTCCTGGTAGCTATTGTTGTACGCGAACTCCATGAGCCCAAGGCGTTCGTCCCACGCCCCTCCATGCTCTAGAATATAGCACCGGATCATATCCTCCACGATCTGATTAACCCTCTCCGTCTGCCCATTCGTCTGCGGATGATAAGCTGTAGAATACCTGAGATCGGTGCCCAAAGCCCCTTGCAGACTCTGCCAAAAACGGGACGTATACCTGGAATCACGATCAGACACTATGCTCGAGGGAACTCCATGCAGCCTAATGACCTCTTGCACATACAGAGACGCAATCTTCTCCATCGAATAACCAGTCTTGTACGGCACGAAGTGAGCACACTTGGTCAATCTGTCAACAATGACCCACACTGCATCATGCCCCCGCGGAGATCTCGGCAATCCAGTAATGAAATCCATAGAGATGCTCTCCCACTTCCACAGGGGAATATCCAACGACGTCAACTTGCCCCCAGGCCTCCTGTGATCCGCCTTGACGCGCTGACAAGTGTAGCACTGTGCCACGAACCTCGCAATGTCGCCCTTCATGCCAGGCCACCACACAATCTGCTTCAGGTCGCGATACATCTTGGTAGAGCCAGGATGATAAGATAGGCTGGAGTCGTGAGCCTCCTCACAAATCTTCGTCCGAATCTGCTCCACCGCGGGTATGCACAGCCTGCCACGGAACCTCAAGCTACCCTCCACATCGATCGAGAAATCTGGCAACTCAACCCTCTCCGCCCTACTCCGGAGGTGCTGCAAATCCAGATCATCCCCTTGGTGCAACCTTGCCAAAACGATCCAGGACGGCTCCTCAACCTCCAAACGAGACGGACCACCACTGGGCTTCACCGCGATGCTCATCAGAAAGAACTCCTCCACCAGGGACTGCACAGAGAGTCCGAAAACAGAAGCTGACTTCCTACTCAGGGCATCCGCCACGACGTTTGCCTTACCAGGGTGATAGAGGATCTCCACATCATAATCAGCCACGTACTCCATCCACCGACGCTGGCGCAGGTTCAGCTCGCGCTGGGAAAATACGTAAATCAGGCTCTTGTGATCTGAGTAGATCTTGCACTCCACTCCATACAAGAGATGCCTCCACAGCTTCAAGGCATAGATCACCGCAGCAAACTCCAAATCATGCGTCGGGTAGTTTCGCTCATGCACCTTTAGCTGCCGCGACCCGTACGCAATGACCTTGCCCTCCTGCATGAGGACACAACCAAGGCCCAACAGCGAAGCATCGACATAGATCTGGAACTCCACCCCCCTCAGCCGGGAGAGCCAAAACCGGTGCGGAACACAGCCTCCTCTTTAACTCCTGGAAGGCCTCCTCGCACTGCTCGCTCCAAACGAAAGTCGCTTCCTTCCGCGTCAACTTGGTCAGAGGCGCGGAAATGCCTGAGAAACCCTCCACAAATCTCCGATAGTAGCCAGCTAAACCCAGGAAACTGCGGATCTCCTTCGGCGACGACGGCCTCTTCCAGTCCAAAACAGCAGCGACCTTCACTGGGTCCACGGAGATGCCACTCTTGCCCACGACGTGACCCAAAAACGAGACTTGCGAAAGCCAGAACTCGCATTTGCTTAGCTTGGCGTATAGCTTGTGTGCCCTCAAGGTAGACAGCACCAACCGCAGATGCCGAGCATGCTCCTCCTCGCTCGAAGAATAGATCAGCACATCATCAATAAAGACCACTACGAACTGGTCCAGAAAATCCCGGAACACCCTGTTCATCAGGTCCATGAAAGCAGAGGGCGCATTCGTCAGCCCAAAGGACATGACCAGGAACTCAAAATGCCCGTAACGCGACCGGAAGGCAGTCCGCGGAACGTCTGAGTCACGAATCCTCAGCTGATGGTAACCGGACCGGAGGTCGATCTTCGAGAACACGCAGCTACCCTGCAACTGGTCGAACAAGTCATCAATCCGTGGAAGCGGATACCTGTTTTTGATAGTGACCTTGTTCAACTCTCTGTAATCAATGCACAGCCTCAACGACCCATCCTTCTTCTTCACAAACAGAACCGGCGCACCCCAAGGCGACGAACTCGGCCTAATGAAACCAAGCTGCAGAAGCTCATCCAGCTGAGTGCGCAGCTCCTCCAACTCCCGTGGTGCCATACGATAGGGTGCCTTGGCGATAGGGCGGGTCCCGGGCTCCAAATCTATCGAAAACTCAATCTCTCGCTCAGGAGGGAGACCAGGAAGGTCATCGGGAAAGACGTCCGGGAACTCCCGCACCACAGGAATGTCCTCCACACAGGGCACCGAAGCACAAGCTGCAAACAACACGGAAACAACACAGACCCGACCATCAAACTCCGCCAAAGCCTGGGCACAGATTACCGACATAACAGAGGAAGTCTGACGCGGGAAGCCGAACACGCTCCTGGGCTGGCCATCATCCATCAAGAAATCCAGACGCTTGTCCCTGCACTGGATCACGGCGTCATAACGGGCTAGCCAATCCATGCCCAAAATCACGTCGAAGTCCTCCAAGTCGATCACCATCAGATCCGCATGGCTCACAAATCCATCCAACACGATCGGACACTGCCTCACCCACAGATCTGACACCACTGAATCGCCGGACGGGTACTTGACACGAAAAGGACCATCAACTCGCTCCAGGGCCCAGCGATGCCGATCGACAAACCTCTTGGCCACAAAAGAGTGGGTGGCACCCGAGTCAAACAGAACGTGCGCCCAACGGTCTCGAACCTTAAACTCGCCTAACCAAGCAGTATGGACACGCAACAACACAGGGATGAAGCATTGATATAGCAACCAGTTAAACATAACGAGATTAGACTATAACGAGAACGAGGACGAACCTGATATCACCTGGTTCGAACACTGCGCTTCCTCCTTTGTCACAGCATTTAACTTTACCTTCCCTCGATCTACCTGCTGCTGCTGAGGCGGTGGCGGTGCCACGGCTGGGAGGGCAAGGTGCTGGCCGGTCGACTGCAGCTGCGGGCACTTGGACTTCACATGCCCCTTCTGTCCGCACTGATAACAAACCTTCCCCTTTGACCAGCAACGACTGACGTCGTGCCCCCTCAGTTTGCATGAAGTGCAAAACAAATCATTCTTCGGGGCAACCTGAAGCGCCATCAGCTGTTGCTGCTCCTGCACACCCTGCCTCCTGAAACACTTCTCGAAGGGGTGGCCCACACGGCCACAGAAACTGCACACAACCTTCCCCTTCTTACTCGGGGCGGAGCTGCCCCCATCGCCCACCTTTCTCTTCTCCTTCCTAAGCTCCTTCCCTCTATTCTTGGCATTTTCGATCGCCTCTACCTTCAGCGCAGCCTCCACTGCATCTGCAAAGCTCACGGACCTGTAAGCGCTGGCCAACTGCTGGATCTCGCTGCGAAGGCCTCCCAAAAATCTCTTCACCCGGTTCTCCTCAGACGCAACCAAATCCGGGGCGAATCTGCTCAGCTTGGAGAACTCGACCTCATATTCCCCTACCGTGAGCTGTCGCTGCTTCAGATGTAAGAAGCTATTCATCAGGCGGTCCTGCTCAACAGAGGGCAAGAATTTCTTCATCAGCCTCCCCTTGAACTGCTCCCACGAGCAACCTTCTAGAAGAGCCTCCTTCTCCCGGATCCACCAGCTCCTTGCCAAACCCTTCAGCTGGAAGGCAGCAATCATCACCTTCTGGTCCGCCGACGCGCCAGAATACGAGAACATCTCCTCCATCGCCAGGATCCAATCATCGAGTACCATGAAGTCCGCCCTCCCGTCATAAGTCGGGGGTCCTAGTCTCTGGAAATGCGTGATAAAATTCATTTCTGGCGGCAACGCGGCAGGGGGAACCAGAGGTGCAGGACGGGCAGCCTCCGGCTGACTAGCTACGGGCTGCTGCCGCTGAGTGGCAGTCAACAACGTCTGTATCTGCTCCTGCATCGCGACCAACTTCTGCGTCAAAGTCTCATTATTCAGACGCAGCTCTTCAATCACTGCCTCACTCTGCGCACCCGATGTCTCGCCCTCAGACTGGGGAACAGATTTCGCAGGCCGACGCTTAGAAGCCATACCTAACAGGGACAACAATAACCGCAGGATAAGGTTGGACTCAAACCTCTAGGAAAGGAAGACATACAAATACTTGCTTTTGCTACTGCTTTTTCTCTGGGAAAAGTAAATACATAATATCACGCTATACTCAGGATGGTATACCATCCTTTACCTCTCGTGCACCTCACGCGTATGCACATCAGTTTAAAATTTTACCCTTTTAAATCATGGGTGTACATGTGTCATCGTGTAGATCTCTGGCTTGGCACGTGTGCTTATGCAATGTTATGCTATGCATGCAGTGTTATGCAAACTAAGAAAAGACCTTAATGCATGCTATGAGCGGCGTACACATGCGATCTTATGCATCCCATACTACATATTATCGCATGCAACGAAAAAGAAAATCTAATGGACACGCATGCGACCTACGTTATGCATCCCATACTACATAACAGTCGCATGTTGTCACCTATGAGGATCCATATACAGACACATATTATGCATCCCATACTACATAATATGCCCCGTATACTTCTTTCATGCTTATGAGTGTAGTGTTCGTGCTTCAGCCGAGATCTACCGATGACCCATCGGTGAGTGTATGCAATGATTAACGATTCTCACTGGACGGTTAACCGGGCCAACCAGACCATTTCCAGCAACCCGGCTAACCTGGCTCTGATACCAACTGTCACAACCCGTATTTTCCCGAAATAAATTATATTATCAGAGCGAAGGGGAAAACACTCGTCATGATGCCACGTCCTGTAGGGGACAACTACAGACGTTCAGGCGAGCATTCAAACGAACATTTTCTTTTACAAAAAGGGATGAATTAAGTAAAAGGAGTATCTTTTAAGATTCATTTCATTAGATTAGGAAGCCGTGTCCCTCGGCCCTGCGGTTTACCTAGCCGCACCTTATAAAAGACAAGCATTCACAACGGAAGAAAATAAGTTCACTTTAGCCCCTACGGCGCTGAAGACTAGAGACGTCTCCAGGGCAATCGTCGGTCTAAATTTAGTATATAATAAGGAGTTATTAGTTTTATTTAGGTTTACGTTTTGCAAATATGTGATACTTAATAGTAAATGCAACAGACAGTTAAAAGATCGACTTTTCTTATAACGCTAGAAGAAACTGCTATAGTGTATATCAAAAATAAGCTTTTCCCAGAGTGTATAACCACAAAATAACTAAGTAGCAGAAAAGGAAGCTAGCAGCAGCAGCAGCAAGTAAACTAAGCAAAACCCACACGGGCGTCAACAACTGACACGAACCCGCAGGGAGAAGAGTCCACAGTCCAGAAGGAAACTACAACAAAAGAAACTGAATCCTTACCTACCAGGAAGGAAAGGCCTCAACAACGATCGGTACAACCCCGCTCGAACTCTGGCGGCAGCTACAAACCTGAACCTGAGGCATCCATAAGAAAAGAATGCCTCAGCCCAAAGGGTGCAAGAAAACAGCATGGGTGTAAGAAAAGAAAAGACAGGGTAACAAGAAGCGCACACGGACTGAAACAAGCATATAGTACATATATATATACACATACATTCATATATATAACTTTATATATATATGCTTATATAAGAGTTCAGTAATAGAAGTTTAAGAAGATCCCGCATATAACCAGCTCGAGAAGCGAGAACATGACTAAACTTGACATATAATGCAAACATGGACAGGTGGTGGCGGACCCAAATAATGTCACTATCCACTCACATAAAGGGGACATTCACCCCAACTAAACAAGGCGCCGTGGTGGTGGTCGCATCGCCCCACCAACCACTATTAACATAATTATGATGGAGGACCCCATTGTTCCCTATACCCATCATTCCAGTGCAAACAAGTCCATCAATATTTAGCCAAGTGATTATGAGAGGTATGCAGAATTTGATAAGTAACCACGATACGGGACTAGCATAACCAAACTCAAGGAGAAGCCCCCCCTTAACAAACATACAACAGCAGTCCCCCATTAGATCAAAAGGAAACAAAAGCAGCCCCTCGTAATAATAATATAGCAGCAGCCCCAAATCAACAAGGAGCATCCCCCAAATCAACAAGTAATTCTGATAGATCTAAATGCAGCAAGCCCAACTAAAGCCAACAGCAGCTGCCCCATAAGAGGAGAAAACAAAAGGAAATAAGAGCAGTCCTCTAATAAAACACAGCAGCCCCCTAATTAAAACAACAGCAGTCCTCCTTAATAAGAGAAACAAAGGGCAGCCCCCAAACCATATAATAGCACTCTAATTCAACCAGGAAAGGAGTAGCCCCAAAGCAAAGAAAGCAAAGAGGCATCCCCAAACAAAGCCCCAACAGCATACCAGCAGCCCCATGATTTAAAAAAAATTGTTTTGAAACTACTAACTGATCAAGCAAAGCAGGTATACTAAGGAAGAGGGGTTCAGAAAAAAATTTAGCATAACACCCAAGCAATCCAGCCGGAGCAACCTCAGCATATCCAGGGGAAAAATTCAATATAGAACTAGGTAATTCCAAACAAACAGGGAGACGACACCTCCAGCATAACCCCGATAGCATCAGGCCTCGGAAATGAAAGAAAAGAAGCTCCCAGCACATAAGGAAATACCAGAACTTCAGGAAGGGAGTAAGTATTCCGCAATAAATAAGTGATATTAACGCATCAAGAAAGAAAGAGGGGAGGGGGAGGAGGAGGGAAGAAGTCTTCTTGCCTCGAATCGACCGGCGACCCCGCCAAATTGCAGAAAACTCGACTAGGGCCGGCTGCTAGCTCAGCCCCGGCGACGAAGACGGTGCCCGGCAACCTCCCAAAAGACCTCCGATGGCCTTCCAATACCCCGCTCTGACGACGGAAAAAGAAGAACCTCCAGAGCTCCTTCTCGGGCTAAACCCTAGCTCTCTCTCTCTTTCAAAAAAAACTGAAGCTCCTAGGGAAAGAAGAAGGGGTTTCCAGCGACTTTTATAAGGAGCTAAGTCATATGGCTGCCGTTGACTGCCAACAGGACCAGCTAATATATGTAAATACCTTATGTAACTCTCATACTAAAATCAAAAGTATTTATTATAGCCTTTGCATATATATATGTACAGCTACATAGACATGCTGTACAAATGAAGGTATAAGATCTATATTGCTAAATTTATAAAATTCGTCGGACAACGGCGACACTTCTGAAACGGCAACACCCTTACATCATAAATTTTGAATTAATTAATCGTTTTAAAATAATAATTTTTATTATCATTTCAAGTAGTATACTCGAAATTTCGGGGAGTTACAAAGGGTATACATGTTGACCCTAAGAAGGTCCAAGTGATTAAAGAATGGCCGGAACCACAAAATATTAGGGAGGTTAGGAGTTTTCATGGATTGGCCACGTTTTATCGACGATTCATTCGCAATTTTAGTAGTATCATGGCACCAATAACTGAATGTATGAAGAAGGGTGATTTTAAATGGACCAAATCGGCCACTAGCGCGTTTCAAATGATTAAGGATCGGATGTCCGAAGCCCCCCTACTACGGTTGCCGGATTTTAATAAAAACTGTTTGAACTATCATGCGACGCTTCGGGGATTGGAATTGGAGGAGTGTTAAGCCAAGAGGGACATCCGGTTGGGTACTTTAGCGATAAACTTGCGGGCCCAAAATTAAATTATTCCAATTATGATCGTGAGTTTTATGCCGTAATACGTTGTCTCCAACATTGGCGACACTACCTTATATCGAAAGAATTTGTAATCCTCTCGGATCATGAAGCGCTAAAATTTGTAAACTCTCAAAATAAAATCAGCCCTCGGCACGCCAAATAGGTCTCCTATCTTCAGGAGTACACATTCATTATTAAGCACCTTAAGGGTACGTTAAATCGAGTGGCGGATGCCCTTAGTCGTGTCACTCTATTATTATCTAAAATGGAGGTGACGGTAATAGGATTTGAACGCATTAAAGACGAGTACGTCCTATGCCCGGATTTTAAGGATATTTATTTAGCCGCTCAGGAACAGGCTCCCTCTACTATTTCGGCATACTACATTCGTGACGGTTATTTATTTAGGCATACGCAATTGTGTATTCCCCGCTCTTCACTACGCCATTTCATTGTATGGGAGCTACATAGTGGAGGGCTAGGGGGACATTTCGGCCGGGATAAAATGATAACACTAGTGGAAGATAAATTTTTTTGGCCGGGGCTTAAGCCAATGGTTAATAAGATCATTGGGAGTTGCCGTGTGTGTCAATTAGCAAAAGGAAACAAGACCAACGCGGGTCTTTATACACCTCTTCCTATTCCGTCTGTTCCTTGGGAGGACGTTAGTATGGACTTTATTTTGGGCATACCTATGACATTTCGGCGACACGATTCCATCCTTGTCGTCGTCGATAGATTTTCTAAAATGGCATATTTTATCGCTAGTCACAATACCAACGATGCATCCCATGTTGCTAAGTTGTATTTCAAAGAGGTCGTGGGGCATCGGGGCATTCCCAAAACGATAGTGTCTGATAGGGACGTCAAATTCACTAGTTACTTCTGGAAGACGCTTTGGAAGCTAATGGGTACAAAACTTATGTTTTTGTCGGCCTATCATCCCCAAACGGATGGGCAAACGGAAGTGGCCAATCGAAGTTTGGGTGGATTACTTCGTTGTTTAGTAGGCGATCATAAAGGTACGTGGGACCTTATTCTTCCTCATGCTCAAATAGCTTACAATAATTCAAGGAATAGGTCCACCGGTTTGTCTCCGAATGAGATTGTACATGGTTATAAGGCACCCGTGCCTCTTGATTTAGTGCCGCTGCCCCCATCTTTTAAAACTAGTCATTTTGCCTAGGATTTTGCCTCGCACGTTCACAATCTCCATAAGCAAATTAGCGAGACGCTAGCTAAACAATATGCTATTTATCAATCGAATGCTAACGAAAATATGCGAGCGGTCCACTTGAATATTGGTGATTTGGTAATGGTTCGTCTAACCCCTGAACGGATGCCTTCGGGCACTATAAAGAAATTAGCAAATAGGAGAGCCGGTCCTTTTCGAGTGTTAAAGAAGTTGGGCAAAAACGCATATTTATTACAGTTACCCGCTGAGTGGGGAATCTCCCCTGTTTTTAACGTTTTGGATTTAACGCTTTATGTCGCTCCACCACCTGAACTTTCTGCCTCTCCGTTTAATATTTCCACTACAACTTCTAATGGGGTGGGTAGTGAGATTGTTTCTGGATCGCCCTCTCCTACGGACTCTACGGGAGGTAAGCCACCTGTTGATGATGAAACTTCTTTTTCTTCTTTGCCTAACGCATTTCCGAGGTTTTCCCGAACCGTTTTCTTGCCTGACAAGATTTTGCAGGATGTTGTGTTTCCAACTCCCGACGGTGATGTTCACAGGTTCTTGATTCGATGGAATGGCCGTCCTGCATCGGACGACTCTTGGCTCTCCGCGTTGGAGGTGAAGCTACTTGATGCGGATCTCTTTCGCCGTTATGTTCCAGCCCACTCATCGGTGATGAGTTCTTTCGAGCGGGGGAGGATTGATGGCGACAGCCACCATGACGGCCAATTTGAAGACGAAGATGACAGACATGGCACACTGGTTGATCATGGAGTTACGACGGAAGATGATGATGACGGCCCACCGGCTAAAGACATGCGGCGCCGTGGCGGCCACGGCTACAATCTTCGTCCACGCCGCAAGAATTAATTATTATTTTTATGTTTGCTAAGTTATGACTTAAGTTAATTATGGCTTGCATTTTATTATTTTATTTTGAACTATTGGTGTGCATTTAGCACTATGTTTGGTGTGCTATTAGCACTTGTGTTGTAAGGCCTATATAAGGCTAAGACATTAATTAAAATCTAGATTATTATTTTGCTTGAAAATTTGCCTAAACCTAATCTCTTCCCCTCTCCTCTCCCTCTCATCTTGCCGCCGCCCCCCTTGGGTCTTCTCCAAGTTTCGGCCCCCCTCTCTCTCCCTCTCTCTCTCTCTCTCCAACTTTCTTTTCTGTTTCCTCTTCTCCCTCCTCATACCTATCCTCCCCACGAAATCTTCTTCAATGAATCCCCTATAGCCGACCACTCTTGGAGGAGAAGACATCAAGTGCAAGAGCCTACAGTTTGGTGAATCTCTCCGGTGCAAAAGCGAGGAAGACGAATGAGTTTCCTACATCATTTGTAGCCCCTTCCCTGTTCCAAAGGAGAGCGATCATTTCCTAGTGGATCCAATATCTCGGATCTACGATTCCGAGAGGGGTAACGAAATTCTACTCAAGAGATCTCCTTTCTTAGATCGTTTTTGTGGTGGACGATTTTAGCGTGATTTCTCGAAGCAAGTAAAAATTCTCGCGGTGTTTTCTTTGGTAGATTTGTATTTTTCGTTTGATTTTCCGGATACTATCGAAAGGATTGGTGAACCTTGTTATTTTCTTGTTGGGGAAAGATCAACCGTTTGCGAATCGGGATTTGTTTTGGTGGATCTTTCTTTGGTACAACAACGCTCGTACGGACGCAAATATTCGTCCTTTTAGCTTGATCGGATCTTGGCCTATAGCCGTGATACGATCTCTAGCGGGTTGGCTATCCGCACGTTAGCGCGAGAAATAAATAAAATAGTTGTGCTGCTGCGTTTAGTTATTGTGCGGAATCGAGAGAGTGTATTGTGTCGAGATTATCCTAGACGTCACCCGTGTAGGCTCGTAGGAACGTGCTACATCAGGATAGCTTCAGATTCATCATTATCTGAAGATGGTCTCCTGACAGGTGAGAGAGCCTTGCTCTTCCTTGAACTTGAAGCTTTTAGAGCAGAAGACTTCTCCCTTCCAGAGGCCCTGCTCCCCTCCTCTTCAGCTTTGCGGATGCTCAACTTTAGCTCATGTGATAAGAGCTTACCGAAAAATATTTGTGGCTCCATGGTTGCCAACTTTCTGAATTCTCTGATTGCGATAGACTTGGTATCCCATTCTTTCGTCAGGGATCTCAAGAACTTGTCATTAAGTTCACCAACAGTGAATTCCCTATCATAGTTCTTTAGACCGTTAACGATCTTGAAGAACTTCTCGTACGTGTCAGAAATGGAGTCTCTTGGATGTTGCTTGAATGCTTCATATTCTTGGTTCAACAATGATCTTCGGTCATATCTCACTTCTTCTGTACCTTCCATCAAAACCACTAGAGAATCCCACATCTCTTTGGCAGATTTGCAGCATTGAATCATCCACTGCACCGGCAATGGTATTCTTGGCCTTCTTGTCCAGGGAGACAAGGGCAATTTCATCCTTGGTTAGTTCCAACATCTTCTTAGGACTCATGATGGTTGAGTTTATCGAAGATGGTTTTGTAGGAACATGTGGACCTTCTTCCACTATCTGAAAAATTCTTGGATCTGCAGCCTCCATGTAGAATCTAACTCTCTCCTTCCACAAGGGGAAGTTCTCTTTAGTGCAGACTGCCAACTTGACGGAATCCTTGGATCTTTCCATTCTAGACATACTTGCTCTTGCAACTAGATGAATAGATCTTGTTCAAGGTGTTAGCCTTTTAACGAACAACCTCCCTCTGATACCAATTGAAAGTATCTAGTTGCTACCTAAATCACCTACAGGGGCGTGAATAGGTGGATTCTATGGCTTTTAGCAGAATTAAAAACTTTAAATGAAAGCACAAAGAAACCAAAAGAACACAGCACAACACAAGGATTTATAGTGGTTCCCCGATGTGGGTAGTCCACTCTCCACCTCACCTATCTAGCTCTCCTGGCTAGACTAGGCAACTTCACTATATCTCAGATCAAGAATGATCCTACAACTCAGAGTCACCACTCCTACAACTCGGAGACAAAACTCCTACAAACTCGGAAGAAAATCTTCCTACAAGCTCGGAGATAACTCTCCTACAACTCGGAGTAAAACTCCTACAACTCGGAAGCTAGCTTCCAACAAACTCGAAAGAAAATCTTCCTACAAGCTCGGAGATAACTCTCCTACAACTCAGAGTAATACTCCTACAACTCGGAAGCAAGCTTCCTACAAGATTGAGTAAGGGAAATTATAAATACTTTGGATTATAGAATCCAATCTTCTAGAATCTCCTTTAGATTCTATTTTTTCAGATCTGAACTGATAGGTCTTCTTCTTCCTTGTGAAATGAATTTCTGAACTTGAGACGGGAAGGGAAGAACCTTGATTCTTGAAAGCTTTTGATCTGAATACTTAATCACCCAACAAGATCTAGAGGAGTATCTAATCAGCACAAAGATCTTGTTGAATGAGAACTTACAAAGGAATCGAGCAGGTATCCGATCGGCAACTGTAGATCGTCTTCTTCGAGAGCGAGAGCGCACAAGCTGACGGGATTCTTTTTCGTTTTTGGCGATATGCACGATTAGGGTTATTGGAAATAATCTCTTAGCTATTTATATGCCTTCCTTCAACGGCTAGAAGCGTCACTTAATGTAAAACGGCCGCGTGGAAGGAAGCCCTAAATAAACAGACG
Source organism: Dactylorhiza incarnata (assembly GCA_033032865.1). Taxonomy (NCBI): domain Eukaryota; kingdom Viridiplantae; phylum Streptophyta; class Magnoliopsida; order Asparagales; family Orchidaceae; genus Dactylorhiza; species Dactylorhiza incarnata. The sequence goes on along the minus strand of JAWHQI010000420.1, from coordinate 1,302,904 downwards.
GACGGCCAAAACGCGCTCTGTCAGCATTCGTCGAGACACATTAATGATTCGACAAATTTGTCGAGGCAAGGTAGTTGATATGACGAATTCGTCGAGGAACCTGATTCTTCTGACGAAACTACTTAGTTGAGAACCTGTAAAGGCTGAAAAGAGAAGAACTGAATGGCTGAACTTCTTCGTCAATAGGTTAGCTCTTTCTTCGACGAAATCATCGAACAAGTTATCTTACTCGACGAATACATTGGATGAAGGAGGCAATCGTCGATGAGAGATCAACTTCTGATCGACTGCTTATCTAAGTGATCTCATCGAGAGCTGCTAAAGCTTTCGACGAATTCGTCGGAATAATCAAAGACTTATTCGACGAAATCACTTAGACAACTTTCTCCCAATCCTGAATTCAACAACCTTTGACTCTTGGCTTTTCCTTAGTGCTTGAAAGTGAAGTACATTCCAAGAGAGAGAGTTCATATGAGTCAACACTTTGGTCTATACAATGAGGGATTACATTGCATAGGCCTGTGTTTACGACTCACTGAAAACTGACCTTGGTTTGTACTTATCAATGAGAATCCTGCAAACACATAACTAGAAGACGGTATCAAATACAAAATCAATTCATCTTAGTTCAAGGGACACTTCTTCCAATCAAGGTTATTGTGGCTATAATACCCAACACTAAGAGATTAAAATATAGATTTAGAATGAAGATTTAAATTGATTTATAATGAAAGAGAAAATAATTATCAATTTTGAGAAATGCAAAACAAATCAATTTTATTACCCAAAGAGAGACATGATTACTATTAATAAAATTGATTACAAAACTAGATTTCTATGATGCTAGAAATCGAAGGCGAATAATAAAATCCTTTTTGTTTTCTATCCCGACTCATATCCCCATAAACCGGTGGCTTTAGCCTATCCTTCCCTGGATACAGCCTCAAGCTGCTCTAGCCAATCCTTCCCTGGATATGGCCTCGAGCACCCCCTAGACCTAACTTATATCTAGTCTCCAACACGAGGTGAATTTCAGCCCTAAGCCCTACCCAGACCTAGTCGCCAACACGATGCGAATTCACTAAATGATTACAAGAAAAGATGTGAAATAAATAACAATAATATAAAAACTCCCTATATGGATCTCTTGGAGAATTAGACGAAGACCCACAGAGTATGATCGTAGTCGATGCGGTCTTTCGTCACGATGATGACACGTGTTGAAATCTTCTCCACGGATCTCCTTAAGCCTTCATGGATTTGTGGGAGTATCTCATTGAACCTTCCTCTATATGAAGTGGCACGAAACTCTGGAATTTTGGAGTAGGAGAGGATGAAGAAGACGGATCCAAGGGGTCCTTTTTATAGCCTTGGTGCTAGCGCCTGCACTATCGCTACCACCGGCGCTATCCCGGATTAGGGAATATTCTCCATGTGAGAATCCGTCATTTTATGCAAGCCGGCTACCTTCCTCTATTGTTGGGAAAAACCCCTTTCATTTAACTTAACAAATTACCTAAAAGTGATTTTGTTTCTTAGGATTGAATTACCAATTGTATAGTGAGGGTAATCTGGTCATTAGATGTCTTAGGATGTCACACTCAACCTAGGGTGTCAAGAACATATCAAGAGAAGCACAAATTTATTGAAGTTAATATTTGCGTCGAATAGAACTCGACGCAACATCGCATAAATGTCGACGCTACTCTGACTAGAAGTCCAAGTGGTTCACCCTTCTGTCGAAGTAACTCAAGTTGACGTTATGTCGAATTGATATCGACGTAGAGGCCATGGACTTGTCGAAGCACTTAAGGAAGTCGACGCAACTTCTACTACAACTTGACGCAGGAGGAAATATCTGTCGAAGCCATTCAAAGTCGACGCAACGTCGACTTCATCTAGACGCAGATAATGAAGCTCAGAATCATATCTTCAACTCGGTGGTTACATCGATTGGGTATCGATGCAACGTCGACTAGCAGAGTTCAGTCAGAGCAAAGATGAATTCGAAGCTGCTCCTACAAGAACTCGAAGGAGCATCGATAAGAGAGGTAGAGAAATCGACGCAACGTCGAATATAGTCTAAAAAGGGAAACCTTTTCAGCTGTCATTTTGGGCCCTCTCTCATGGCCCACCTCTCTAAAGACCGTTCTCCAACTGCTTCTTAATTGTCTCAGATGGAATAAAGAATTAACTGAGGTTAGAGAAAAGCTTTCTTGGAAATAAGCTTAAATGTGGTAGACGGGTCAGGATTCAAGGAAGGTATTATTGTGAAGACAAATATACCCTTCATGACTTACCTAAAAGGGAAAGAAATTCAAATTCAAGCAGAGGACAATAAAAGAGAACAGAAGGAAGAGAAAAATAAGACACTTATCACAATCGGCCATACTGTTCCATTGACTCCGCTTCTTCCTCCACTCTCTCATAGGAACCCTAACGGAAGAAAATACAGAGAAGGAATATATGTTGTTCTTCTTCTTTCTAAGAACAGTACAGAACAAGGCTGCTCATCTTATAGCAGCCAAAGTTCAATCATAAATAAGATAGAAGGATCTGACAATAATAGCTTCTACAAATAGTCACCATCATAAGCAGAAGTTCATCAAGAGCAGATCCTGTGAACAGATACAAGAAGCTGTTCTTAATACATCCATCATAAGAATTCTGAAAATAGAATTCCTACATCCTTCTTCATTCTCTTTCTCCTTCCCTTCTGTAAAAGAGTTTTGTTAATCCATCTTCAAAGGATTCAGTGGTTCAAGATCTCCTTAACAAAAGATCTGGTGGTTCAAGATCTCCTTATCAAAAGATCTGGTGGTTCATGATATCCTTGTCAAAAGATCAGTGGTTCTAAGAGTCTCCTTACCAAAAGACTCAGGCACAATGGTGCATCCCTACCAGGTGGTAGAAGAGGGGAGTACCCACATTTTGGGGAACCTCTATAAAAAATTCATTGTGTCTTCTGGTTGCTAATTCTCTGTGGTGTCCCTATAGCTAGTTTATTTTATTGATTTCTGCTAACAAGTTTATTCTGCCTGAGATCTTGTTTGAGAATAAATCCTTAGACTATTTTATTGCACTCACAGTTAAAATAGGAATAATTTTTAAATCTCTATTCACCCCCTATAGAGGATTCTCAGAGGCACACTGTGCTCTTTCAATTTGTATCAGAGGGAGGTTGATCATTAAGAGGTTAACACCTTGATAAAAAAGACCTCCTACTTTTTTTCTCTTTTCTATAAACATATTTTATAAAGAAAATGAGTACTAAGGATTATGCTACCACAAGACCCCCAGTGTGTAACTTGAATAAGTTCACACTCTAGAAGGCCAGAATAATATTATACATGAATTCTATTGATGAGGAAATTTTCAATGTCATTCTCACAGGTCCTCCAACCCCAATAAGGAAAGACTCCACTGGGAAGGTCATAAAAACCTTAGTTCCCAAAGCAGAATGGACTGAGGATGAGAAGAAGGTCAATGCATGTGATGCCAAGGCCATGAACATACTGGTCTCAACTATGTCTGATGATATATTTCAGAAAGTTACTGATTGCAACTCTGCAAAAGAGATCTGGGAATCTCTCTCCAAACTAGTTGAAGGAAATTCTGATGAGAGGAAAGACAAAAAGGCTCTTCTCATATCTCAATATGAGAATTTCAAGAAAAAGACTGATGAAAGCATTACAGAAATGTATGACAGATTCAGCCTTATCATAAATGAGCTGAGAGGGCTTGACAAGGAAATCTCTCTGACAGAGATTAATGACAAGCTCCTCATGTGCTTCCCTAACACATGAGACTCTGGAATCTGGGCTATCAGAGATTATAGATGCCTCATGGAGATATCAACTGATGCTCTCCTAGGAAAGCTCAAATCCTATGAGCTCCTACTGAAAAGCAGGGCTGAGTCAGAAGCCCAAGAAAGGACACCTACTTCCAAAGAGAGGACTCTTGCATTAAAAAGTGCTGAAGCAGAGTCCTCCACTACTGAAGAAGAAATGTTTAATATCTTGGCTAAGAGATTCAAGAAGTGGGCCATGACAGAAGATTCCAGAAGGAGAGAGAGGAGCTCAAGCAAGGCAAGGTATGACAAAACTCCTAAACATGAGATAATCTATTTTTCTTGCAGAAAGCTAGGACATATTTCTACTGAATGTCCGGAGGAAGGCAAGAACAAGAAAAACAAGCAGATGAAGGAGCACAAGAAGAAATCCTTCATGACAAAGGAGAAGAAAGGAGAGAGAGGTCTCTTAGCTGAGACCTGGAGTGATTCAAATTCAGAAACAAGCTCCTCCTCATTTGATGATGATGAAGATGGTGGACCACACGAAGCCTACTTAATGGCTCTTGAAGATCCCGCTGATGAAATTGAGGTAAGCATATTTGAAGACCTTGATTTCACTTCAAAAGATTTTAAAGGATGCTTCAAAGAATTTTGCCAAGATTACATCAACAATCAAAAGGAACTTGAAACAATCAAATATGAAATAAAAGCTCTTAGTAAAGATCCCTCATTTTCAGTCAACAATGATTTGAAATGTGAACTACTTAAGTAAGAAAAAGAAATAGATATCTTAGATAATGAAAATTCAGATCTAAGGAAAGAACTCTCAAAGGCAAAAGCCTTTGAAGACCCCCTCAATGGAAGGAGCCAAAAGATCAAAGAGATTTCACAAAATCTCTCCAAGAGATTTAATCATCTTAATCAAGAATCACAATCACTCACTAGCAAACTTGCTTGTTATAGACCAATAACATCCTCCAGGTCTAGACCAAATAATTTATCAGAATCATGCAACGAACATGAGAAAGATAACCCTAATAAACTCACCACATTTAATAGGGTAGACACTATTGATGAACCATGCATCCTAGGCTCACAACCCCTGGAAAATTTAGACTTGAAGAATGAGTGTGCTACATGCAAAAGCTATAAAATTGAAATAGAAGAGATGGATGAATCTTTTGAGGAATATAGAAATGATTACCAAACTCATATTGATTCTGTCATTTCCACTCTTAAAAACAGGTCAAATGCCTACAATAAAGCTAAACATGATTTAATGATCAAGAATGATAAATTAAGGTCAGAAATCAACTTGCTTAAGAAAATTGTAAATTCAAATTCACAAACACTGAATGATATGAATTATACGTCGAATAGAACTCGGCGCAATTTTAGGAATGCGTCGAATGCATCTCGACAGACTCCAGCATATGCGTCGACATCATCTAGAAGCAACTATATGTGTGCGTCAAACTACGCTCGACGTAACCAATATCAAACTTCGAATGGTTATCGACGGGACTATGCAGGTTCGTCGAATTTCACTCGACGCAACTCTAAAACTACGTCGATTTCTTCTCGACGCATATTTCCTACACAAAATCACCAAACATCAAAACCTTCTTTTTCTATCCCAAGATGTTTTTGCTGCTCCAACCAAGGGCATACAACCAAATATTGCTGGCATAACAATGCAACACTTCTTCACCTAAGGGAGAACAATGGAAGACCATCACATTCTTTCATATCTCCATATGATGATAGAAGGAAGAGACACCAACATGAGAGGGTCTTTATTAATGTTTAATTTACATGTGCAGAGGGAAGGTTGTTCAACCACAAACCAACAGTGGTATCTGGACAGTGGATGCTCCATGCATATGACTGGAGCAAGAGATTTGCTGGAAAATTTCAAGGCCAAGGAAGGGCCCAAGGTAATTTTTGGGAACTCTCACTCTGGTCAAACCAAAGGATATGGTTTACTCAGGATTGGAGAAATCTCCTTTCGTAAAGTATCCTATGTTGAAGGACTTCAACATAATCTGATCAGCATTAGTCAGCTGTGTAATGGTGAATACAAAGTTGTATTCACCAAGTCCTTGTGTCATATAGTTAGCTCTAAGGTTGATCAAATAGTTTTGACTGGTCTCAGAAAAGGTAAGGTGTATGTTGTAGAATTTGAGTACACAAAGTCTGAGATCTGCTTGTTTAACTCCCAGTTAGAAAATAGTGAGTTGTGGCATAGGAGACTCAGTCATCTTAACCTTAAGACCATTGCCAAACTCTCCACACTCAACCTAGTCAGGGGTTTACCAACTGGTAAATTCAATAAAGGCCACACCTGTAAGACCCCCCTCCCAAATCGACGGTCCGACCAGGGGATCTTATCGCACACCACCCTTCTTGCACGACTCCGGAGCGATCACGAAGGGTGAAGGTACTAGCTTCTTCAACCCCCTTCCTTGAACGCTCCAAGGTCACACATTGGGGTGGTGTTAAGCGAAAGTCACTACACTCCAACAGAGTAGGGAAGCAGTATTCTAGCGGAAGACATCATCAAAGAGTGCATATTAAAATACTTAGCAGAAGACATCATCAAAGAGTGCACTTTATAGCACTTAGCGGAAGACGTAGTTTTATCACAGAAACCACAATTTCAAGACCTATAAATAATCTACATATCTCTGCCACATAAAATCCTAACCATCAAGGATTTATTGCCATTATATTTATATACCCTGGGATAGGGCACCACAAAAGGAGATGCAGCTTAACAAACTTATACCTGACGTAGCCTGCTCCGTGGCTTCATCCGCACACAGATGTTGTCACTCATCCGCACCTGTCACCTGTGCCAAAGACAAGTTATTAGAACCACGAACAGAATCCAACCCCTACTAACAAACATACATAATATAACATTTATAAGGGAGGGGACATCTGGGCTCTTATTGGGCCGAGGAAGTCTTCCCGCGACCACCGCCTACGTACTCCGTATCATTCTGCATACGACCTCAGACCCACGTAGTTCTATTAGTTTCGCACGGGTTGCCCTCCCAGACCGTCCGTCGTGCGGGTTGCCTTAGAGTAAAACTCATAGGCCATCCGATTTTATCCCTTGTCACATTTCTCGAAGGCGACATTTAGTTCTCGTAGGAATTATTTCTCGAAGGCAACATTTTATTCCCGTAGGAATTAGTTCTCGAAGGCAACATTTCTTTCCCGTAGGAATTATTTCTCGAAGGCAACATTTCATTCCCGCAGGAATTATTTCTCGAAGCAACATTTCTTTCCCGTAGGAATTATTTCTCGAAAGCAACATTTCTTTCCCGTAGGAATTATCGAAGGCAACATTTCTTTCCCGTAGGAATTATTTCTCGAAGGCAACATTTCTTTCCCGTAGGAATTATTTCTCGAAGGCAACATTTCCTTATAAGAGGAGAAAAGAAAAACTCTTTTAAAGCTTAACAATATATCCACCCGTAGTTTTGTAAGAGGAGAGAAGACGAACTCTATATAAGCTTAGCATATCTCCATCCGAGAAGGTACCACTATTTTAACCCGGCTGGCAATTAAATCGAGCCATCCACATATGGCTCATTGGCTCCCGTCAATCATTTGGATGCTTGGTGATCAAACCCAAGTCATCTATATAACATTTCCATTGGTATTCGTACCACATCAAAAGAAGAGGGAGTATTTCCACCTTTAATCAACATCAGAATTTGTTAAGGGGTAGAGAGAGAAGAAATGTTAGAGAATATGGGAAGGGGGTAGTAACAGCAAAGCCCACCCACCAAAATCATATCAACAGCCCTCAATTCAACAAGGAAATCCCCAACATTAAATGATAGCAGCAGCCCCCAACAAAATGCATAACAACAGCCCCCTTTAGGAATTAAAATTCCCAACTTATTTAAGCATAGCAGCCCCTATTAAAAACAACATGAAATCAGCCCCTAATTAACAGGAAACACAGCAGCAGGTTTTTATGACAGCAGCCCCCAAGGCAAACAACCTCATCTAACAAGGGTAAGAGCAGCCCCAAGGCAAAACAGCCTCAGCTAACAAGGGTAAGAGCAGCCCCAAGGCAAAACAGCCCCAGGAAAAATGGTAAAGAGCAGCCCAAATAAATAGCCCCCAGGAGAACAAGTAAAAGAGCAGCCCAAATTCAGCAAAGAGAACATCAAGACTGCAATTACAGCAGGGGAGCACAAAGACACAGCAACCACAACCCTAAACAGTTCCGACCCAAAAAGGGGACAAGGATTTCATCGCGAAGTGTATAAATTTCATACCCAAGCATCAAGATAAGAAATTCCGGCCATAATTAATAACCAAGCATCAAGAGATAAGAAAGAAGGGGGGAAGGAGAAGGAGAAGAGGTAGTAAGGGAGCATGCGAAGGCAGTTTCCTCATTATAAAATTCAAACCCCGTTCCCCTCACCTTAGCCGCAAACCAAAATTTTCCATTCCAACGCGTACGTCCAACAATCTTGATTTCCAATAATAATCCATCAGGAAGTCAAGAGGAAGAGAGGGAGAGAGAGAAAGATATCAGCACATCAACCATATGTAAAGCTCTTAGAGGGAGAGTAGGAGCACATGAAGCATACAAGCACTGAACAAGAGCTTTTGCTCATCCACCTTCTTATGTGGAGCCCCCTCTTATGTGCATATATATGTATGAGTATGTGTATATCTATATAGTAAATCTTGCACAAACAGAGGAAGAGTGTGAGGGAGAGAGGTTAACCTTCTTTCCATATATATATATAGAGAGATAGAGTAATTCAACCTCCATCCGATTTGGAGTAGTTCAACTCCAATCTATACCTTGCCGTGAGCTGGGAAGAGCAACCCCCCCCCCCCCCCCCCCCCAATAGATCTTACTAGTTACTAAGCAGCCCCCAAATAGAACTTACTAAGAAGCCCCCAAATAAATAATAGCCTCCTTTATTAGACAAAAACAAGAGCAGCCCCTAGCTGGGATTCTACAATCAACCCCGATGTAATCCAAGCAAGATAATTGTAAAGCAGCCCCCCCCCCCCCCCCCCCCCCCAAATTAACAAGGGTTGAACAAACCAGTCCCTACATAATTCCAACAAGGATGTTGCAAAGCAGCCCCAAAATAAAACCAACTCAAGGATAGTTATAAAACAGCCTCAAAGGAGGAAGAAATCGAGATTTACACAAGCCAAGGCCCAAGAAGCATACCCCAGCAGCAGCCCCCATTAGACCAAAAGGAAACAAGAGAAAGCACTTCCTAGCAAAAGCATAGCAGCAGCCAATTAAACTAGCATAAGAAGCAGTCCCAGCTAGAGCACGAATGAGGCAACCCCCTGATGATGATATCAAACAGCAGCCTCAACAAGGCAAATTCCGATAGATAAAAAAAACAGTAAGCCCAAAAATAAATCCAGCCTGGGATCATGCATAACAGCCCCCAACCGAAAACAAAACCCCCAAAATTTTTACTAACCAAGATAAGGAGAGGCAGCCACAAGAAATTATAAAGAGCCTTGCCAACAACCAAGAGGATACTACTAATCAAGAAGGAAATACAGAAAAGAGATTGAGAGGAGGTAAGGGAAGAGTTTTCTTGTGGACCCAAAACTTCCTCCAGCATTTCCAATATTAAGCTATATAATTTAGATATATATATTAGTAGCACTTATAGGTTGTGACTCGATTAATAGCCATTTCTGAAGCTCAACCTATGTTTAGTTTAGAGGTGTCAAGAGAGCGAGTGAGATAGAGAGAGAAAGAAGAGATTTAGTCTCCCCTTGCTTGGAGTTGTTCAACTCCATTTTCTCGCCTTGCTGTGAAACCCTCGCCATGAAAGAGCTTCGAGGAGGAAGAGAGGAGGAGGGAGAGCGTGTAGTTAGTGAAAGGAAGAGGAGATCCTTCCTTGAAGAGGAAGAAAACCCAAACCTCTAAACCAGAGCACCATAAATCTTTCCATTCTCATGATAACCCAAGATGATGAGTAAACGAAATTAGAGAAGGTTTACAGTCTACCATTGCCGGAGGAGGAAGAGATGAAGCTGCCCCCAATCGAGTACCAAACCAGTTCGATTTATGGCCATGGATGGCCAATCAAGAGCTCCCACGAGCCCCGGTGATGAGGACGTGGCCTTCATCCTATGGCCGATGAATCTCCCTTGAAATACCGTCTAGGAGGAGGTTCGAGCTTCGAGTCTTGCCGGAGCTCCGTGATCCCTCCCATGCCAGAGTTCGGCCATTTTCCGCCGTTCGATTCAGCCCGTCTCCTTTTCCCCCGTTCTTTTAGGTTAGGATATATATATATGATTATTTATATTAGTAAGTATGTATATATATATGTATACATATATATTAATAACTTCTAAATTAGATGCTGGAAAAATGTGCGGGGTGTGTCTTTGTGTTCGTGTCCGCCAGACAAAGCTAATGAAAGCATCGAAAGTTGATTCCGAGTCCGTTCGCCCAATATTTTAAAATGGCGTTGTTGTGGCGCTCGACGTTACTCCAAATAGTGGTTTTCTTCAATCGACCTCGGATTGCAACGAAACGAATTCCGTTGCACTTGTATCGATCATACGAGTCTAACGCAACGGACAGAAGTTGATTCGGAGCACGTATGCTCTATATTCTAAAACTGCGTCGTCGTGACGTGCTACGATACTCAAAACGGTCACTTTCACCAAATGACCTCGGATCGGAACGAAATGAATTCCGTTCCACTCGTAGCGACCATACGAGTCTTATGCAACTGATGAATATCAATTTGGAGTACGTATGCTCCATAAACAACTTTGACATTGTGGCGAAGCACGATGCTATACAAAATAGTCATTTCTCTAAATGATCACCTCTGTGTGGTGAAGGTCGGGTCGTGATTTCCTGATGACCCGGCCTAGGTTCTTCCAAGGGTTCAACTGAACCGGCTAGACCCCCTTTTCAAAGTCGGGATGTTACAATCCAATAAAACAAAGAAAATTTTCGTCCCCGAAAATACGAGTGGGTCATGGAGATCCAAAGTGGGACCTACTGTAGACCACTATAGGTGTCGAACGATCCCAAAATTTAAGGGTCTAAAGGTTTGGTTTTACCTAATGAGCTGTATCGATTGCTTTTATCGTGTAGCATAATAAGCAGCTTAAGTGGAACAAAGGTAGTTTTGTCGTAGTTATGTCCATTCTGCCGTAATTCTGATATATATTGTTCGAGGGAACATTTTGTGCGCCAAATTGTTCGCTAACTGAATTACCAGCTTAGATAATTATATCGAATAAGTAATTCTAGCATAGTCGAATACCTCCAAAGTTTGCATATCTGAAACGCAAAATTTATGAGTTGTGCCCTAGAGGTACATAGTAAAAACTCATTAACATATAACCGACTCTCATACTAAGGTTATATGTTAGTGGAACAAATAGCAAGAAATGCCAGTAAGCAGTGTAAACCCTTGAACATATAACCAACTCCCATACGAAGGTTATATGTTAGTGGGATAGATAAACAGAAATGTACGTAAGCAGGGTAAATCCATGAACATATAACAAACTCCCATACGAAGGTTATATGTTGATGGTACATGTACAAATTGCAAGTAAGCAGTGAAATATCCATGAACATATAACCAACTCCCATACGAAGGTTATATGTTGATGGTACATGTAAATATGTATGTTATGATGCAAATGATGCATATGCAAGCCATGCATAACGAGTACTCACGACTCAATCACATATCCCTACATCGATATAGTCTGACCGCTTTTCTTCCAGCAGGGTTGCAACCCCCGCGGGCCTCACCGATGTGGCCGTCGGTGATAGTGGCCGGTCCTTCCACTTCTGGGTGTGGACGTACCGCACTACCCAGGCCCCAACGTACAATACCGTGTACTCTCAGACGTAGGAGACGTCCGGTAATCACTGAATTTGGCCAACCAGCGGAGGGACCCAGCAGGGTATATAAGATACAACCGAGCTCCCGGGGTGCACATCTCCCTGTCGCCTAGAGTCGTCAACCCTCCCGCACCGATACGTACGGTCTACGGGCATGACCGACCCGCCACTGTAATCACATATAATTATTTTACCAGTTTGCACCTGATGTTGCCATATTTTGACCGCTTTTCTTCCAGCAGGGTAGCGAACCCCACGGGCCTCACCGATGTGGCCGTCGGTGACAGTGGCCGGTCCTGCCACTTCTGGGTGTGGACGTACCGCACTACCCAGGCCCCAACGTACAACCCCGTGTACCCTCGGACGTAGGAGACATCCGACAATAACTGAATTTGGCCAACCAGCGGAGGGACCCACCGAGGCATATAAGATACAACTGAGCTCCCGGGGTGCACACCTCCCTGTCGCCTAGAGTCGTCAACCTTCCCGCACCGGTGCGTACGGTCTACGGGCATGACCGACCCGCCACTTTTCCCAATGCAAGCAATTTACAATAAAAGCAATAAAAATAGGTGACCATCACATTCGGGTCCTCAGTGGCTTACCCTTTTTAACGAGGCTTCCCGGTTGGCTGAGTATGCAACCATCGCAAGTCCTGCGAATTCTAACAATGTACTTTTTGGATGGTTTGTATACAAGCTTTAATAAATTTGCCACAAATTTACTTCAATCCAGCACGTCGCCTCAGTAATCATTTCCTGAAATATTAACGTTATTGAAAAGACTAACATTTTATCATAGTTCTTTTACGATTGCACGACTTTATTTTCAACAGACCGTCAAATTGATCAGGTCAAAGCATACTTCATATTTGCAATCGTTAGTGCAATTCTCCATATACACGCAAAATTTCATTTGATTAGCTCACCTCAAATGAAATTTTGAAAACGAGAATTTTAATCCCAATAAAACAATTAGGCTTAAACCTGAGATTGAAATTAGTAATAGAATCCTTACATTGCACACATAATTCCATACGATTAGTTTACCTCGAATGGAATTTTGAAAATGAAAATTTAACCCTAATAAAACAAAGAGGCTTAAACCGGGGGTTCAAAATTTGAAGTGGACGTTTGTAGGGTTTAACGGGAGTGTTTTATGGGGAACATGTGAATCATCGCTTGAGATCAGAAGTGGTAAATGACATTTAAGTGTTGATCAACATATATATGCCAAGTTTGCTGTCAACTTTTACCTTTAAGGTTCCCACCGCTTCCGCTGCAGTGGTTCGTACCGAACCACGCAATAACGACCGATGGAGAAAGAGTTGTTTCTGTGATCACTTTTGGTTGACAAGATCGGTTACGCTCTGATCCATTTGTAAGACCCCCTCCCAAATCGACGGTCCGACCGGGGGATCTTATCGCACACCACCCTTCTTGCACGACTCCGGAGCGATCACGAAGGGTGAAGGTACTAGCTTCTTCAACCCCCTTCCTTGAACGCTCCAAGGTCACGCATTGGGGTGGTGTTAAGCGAAAGTCACTACACACCAACAGAGTAGGGAAGCAGTATTCTAGCATAAGACATCATCAAAGAGTGCATATTAAAATACTTAGCGGAAGACATCATCAAAGAGTGCACTTTATAGCACTTAGCGGAAGACGTAGTTTTATCACATAAACCATAATTTCAAGACCTGTAAATAATCTACATATCTCTGCTGCATAAAATCCTAACCATCAAGGATTTATTGCCATAATATTTATATACCCTGGGATAGGGCACCACAAAAGGAGATGCGGCTTAACAAACTTATACCTGACGTATCCTGCTCCGTGGCTTCATCCACACACAGATGTTATCACTCATCCGCACCTGTCACCTGTGCCAAAGACAAGTTATTAGAACCACAAACAGAATCCAACCCCTACTAACAAACAGACATAATATAACATTTATAAGGGAGGGGACATCTGGACTCTTATTGGGCCGAGGCAGTCTTCCCGCGACCACCGCCTACATACTCTGTATCATTCTGCATACGGCCTCAGACCCACGTAGTTCTATTAGTTTCGCACGGGTTGCCCTCCCAGACCGTATGTTCAGCAATCTTGATTTCCAATAATAATCCATCAGGAAGTCAAGAGGAAGAGAGGGAGAGAGAGAAAGATATCAGCACATCTACCATATGTAAAGCTCTTAGAGGGAGAGTAGGAGCACATGAAGCATACAAGCACTGAACAAGAGCTTTTGCTCATCCACCTTCTTATGTGGAGCCCCCTCTTATGTGCATATATATGTATGAGTATGTGTATGTCTATATAGTAAAGCTTGCACAAACAGAGGAAGAGTGTGGGGGAGAGAGGTTAACCTTCTTGCCATATATATATAGAGAGAGATAGAGTAATTCAACCTCCATCCGATTTGGAGTAGTTCAACTCCAATCTATACCTTGCCGTGAGCTGGAAAGAGCAACCCCCCCAATAGATCTTACTAGTTACTAAGCAGCCCCCAAATAGAACTTACTAAGATGCCCCCAAATAAATAATAGCCTCCTTTATTAGACAAAAACAAGAGCAGCCCCTAGCTGGGATTCTACAATCAACCCCGATGTAATCCAAGCAAGATAATTATAAAAGCAGCACCCCCCCCAAAAAAAAATTAACAAGGGTTGAAAAACCAGTCCCTACATAATTCCAACAAGGATGTTGCAAAGCAGCCCCAAAATAAAACCAACTCAAGGATAGTTATAAAACAGCCTCAAAGGAGGAAGAAATCAGGATTTACACAAGTCAAGGCCCAAGAAGCATACCCCAGCAGCAGCCCCCATTAGACCAAAATGAAACAAGAGAAAGCAGTTCCCAGCAAAAGCATAGCAGCAGCCAATTAAACTAGCATAAGAAGCAGCCCCAGCTAGAGCACGAATGAGGCAACCCCCCTGATGATGATATCAAACAGCAGCCTCAACAAGGCAAATTCCGATAGATAAAAAAAACAGCAAGCCCAAAAATAAATCCAGCCTGGGATCACGCATAACAACCCCCAACCGAAAACAAAACCCCCAAAATTTTTACTAACCAACATAAGGAGAGGCAGCCACAAGAAATTACAAAGAGCCTTGCCAACAACCAAGAGGATACTACTAATCAAGAAGGAAATACAGAAAAGAGATGGAGAGGAGGTAAGGGAAGAGTTTTCTTGTGGACCCAAAACTTCCTCCAGCATTTCCAATATTAAGCTATATAATTTAGATATATATATTAGTAGCACTTATATGTTGTGACTCCATTAATAGCCATTTCTGAAGCTCAACCTGTGTTTAGTTTAGAGGTGTCAAGAGAGGGAGTGAGATAGAGAGAGAAAGAAGAGATTTAGTCTCCCCTTGCTTGGAGTTGTTCAACTCCATTTTCTCACCTTGCTGTGAAACCCTCGCCATGACAGAGCTTCGAGGAGGAAGAGAGGAGGAGGTACAGCGTGTAGTTAGTGAGAGGAAGAGGAGATCCTTCCTTGAAGAGGAAGAAAACCCAAACCTCTAAACCAGAGCACCATAAATCTTTCCATTCTCATGATAACCCAAGATGATGAGTAAACGAAATTAGAGAAGGTTTAGAGTCTACCATTGCCGGAGGAGGAAGAGATGAAGCTGCCCCCAATCGAGTACCAAACCAGTTCGATTTATGTCCATGGATGGCCAATCAAGAGCTCCCACGAGCCCCGGTGATGAGGATGTGGCCTTCATCCTATGGCCGATGAATCTCCCTGAAATCCCGCCTAGGAGGAGGTTCGAGCTTCGAGTCTTGCCGGAGCTCCGTGATCCCTCCCATGCCAGAGTTCGGCCATTTTCCGCCCTTCGATTCAGCCCGTCTCCTTTTCCCCCGTTCTTTTAGGTTAGGATATATATATATATATATATGATTATTTATATTAGTAAGTATGTATATATATATATATGCATACATATATATTAATAACTTCTAAATTAGATGCGGGAAAAATGTGCGGGGTGTGTCTTTGTGTTCGTGTCCGCCATACAAAGCTAATGAAAGCATCCGAAGTTGATTCCGAGTCCGTTCGCCCAATATTTTAAAATGGCGTTGTTGTGGCGCTCGACGTTACTCCAAATAGTGGTTTTCTTCAAATGACCTCGGATTGCAACGAAACGAATTCCGTTGTACTTGTATCGATCATACGAGTCTAACGCAACTGACAGAAGTTGATTCGGAGCACGTATGCTCTATATTCTAAAATTGCGTCGTCGTGACGCGCTACGATACTCAAAACGGTCACTTTCACCAAATGACCTCGGATCCGTTGCACTCGTAGCGACCATACGAGTCTAACACAACTGACGAAAGTCAATTTGGAGTACGTATGCTCCATAAACAACTTTGACGTTGTGGCGAAGCACGATGCTACACAAAACAATCATTTCTCTAAATGATCACCTCTGTGTGGTGAAGGTTGGGTCGTGATTGCCTGATGACCCGGCATAGGTTCCTCCAAGGGTTCAACTGAACCAGCTAGACCCCCTTTTCAAAGTCGGGATGTTACAACACCTGTAGAGCCTGCAAACTAGGTAAGCAGATCAAAGCTTCATTCAAACTAATTGGTAAGAATGATTCTCCTAGAATCCTTTTCCTGTTGCACATGGACCTGTTTGGCCCTATCTCCACTCAAAGCTTAGCAGGAAAGTCCTACACATTAGTCATTGTTGATGATTTCTCTAGGTTCAGCTGGGTGTTCTTTGTAAAAGCTAAGTCAGACACTTTCAAGATCCTCTCAAGATTCATTAGATAGATTCAATCTGAACTCAACACATAGGTTGTTATGATCAGAAGTGATCATGGAACTGAGTTTGAGAATAATTTAATGTGTAGATTCTGTGAGGATGAAGGTATCAGGCAAATCTTTTTTGCTCTTAGAAACCCCCAACAGAATGGAGTGGCTGCAAGGAAAAATAGAACCCTAATTGAATCAGGAAGGACATTATTAGCTAAATCTAACTTGCCAAAGTCCTTCTGGGCTGAGGCAGTAAATACTGCAAATTATGTTCTGAATAGGAGTCTCATTCACAAGCCTAAATTGAAGACTCCATATGAGTTGTTGAAGGGAAAGGCACCTATAGTCACTTATTTTAGAATTTTTGGGTGTACTTGCTTTATCCTCAATAATGGGAAAAGCCATCTTGCCAAATTTGACAAGAAGGCTGATGATGGGATATTCTTCTTCAAGCAAGGCCTATAGGTGCTTCAAAAAAAACTCTCTCAAAATTGAGGAGTCTATGCATGTAGTCTTTGATGAAACTAACATGGTTTACAAGGTGAAGGAAACTTCCACCAGTTCTATCCTGCAGGGAGAAGATCAACTAGCAGAGCAAGTTGAAAGGATGAGCATATTGGATCATCCAACTGTGTGTCAGGAAAAAGGACATCAGGATATTGACACTGACTCTGGTGAGGATTATGGAGCAGATGAAGAGGAAATAGTAGCACCTGGTTTACTAGCTACAGAAATTATTCCAGCACATGGAGATGAAGATCCCACTGTCACTGAGCAAGTGATAGATCAGGAAGAAAAGAAAATCCTAGATCACCCAGTAAGATCCAGGATGACTCAAAAAGATCATCCTCCAACTCAAGTAATAGGAAACTTGACACCAGGAGTCAAAACAAGGAACCAACTCACAAATGAGACAATGATGGAGTGTTTCCCGTCACAATATGAACCAATGAAATTTGAAGAAGCAGACAGTGACCCTCACTGGATATCTGCTATGCAAGAGGAACTGACCCAGTTTGAAAGGAACAAGGTCTGGACTTTGGTTGAAAGACCAAAGAATTACCCAGTGATTGGCACCAAGTGGGTGTTCAAAAATAAAATGGACTCAACTGGGGTCATAATCAGAAATAAGGCTAGACTTGTGGCCCAAGGGTACAGGCAAGAGGAAGGCATTGACTTCAATCAGACATTTGCCCTAGTAGCAAGGCTGGAGGCAATCAGAATGTTCCTGGCATATGCTGCCCACATTAAGATCAAGGTATACCAGATGGATATCAAGAGTGCATTTCTCAATGGGAAACTCCAAGAAGAGGTGTATGTGGAACAACCACCAGGTTTTGTCAATCCAACTTTTCCCTCTTCTGTACTTAGATTAGATAAAGCACTATATGGTCTAAAGCAAGCTCCAAGAGCTTGGTATGAGACCTTATCCACCTTTCTCCTGGAACACAACTTTGAAAGAGGAAAGGTGGATAAAACCATTTTCACAAGAGCACATAAGAATCAACTACTACTTGTGCAAATATATGTAGATGACATTATATTTGGATATACTGATCAATCTCTCTGCAAAAGGTTTGCCTACCTGATGCAGTCCAGATTTGAAATGAGTAGCATGGGGGAATTATCCTATTTTCTTGGTCTTCAGGTGAGACAAAATACAGATGGCATTTTCATATCCCAATCCAAATACACCAGGGAACTCATCAAAAGATTTGGGATGGAAAATGCCTCTGTTATGAAGACCCCCATGGATACCATTGTTGTTCTAGATAGAGATGAACAAGGTAAGTCCTTTTATCAAAAGACTTACAGAGCAACCATTGGCTCTCTTCTCTACCTAACAGCTAGCAGACCTGATATAATGTTTGCTACTTGTATCTGTGCAAGATTTCAGGTTGACCCAAAGGAATCCCACATGAGTTCTGTCAAAAGAATTCTAAGATATCTGAAGGGTACTCCAGAGCTTGGCTTATGGTATCCAGCTGAATCTAGTTTTGAATTGGTTGGCTATTCAGATGCAGACTATGCTGGATGCAGGCTTGATAGAAAAAGTACTTCAGGAACATGTCATTTTCTGGGTGCTTGACTGATATCATGGTTTAGCAAGAAGCACACCACAGTCTCTACTTCTACAGTTGAAGCTAAGTACATAGCTGCAAGAAGCTGCTGTTCACAAATTTTGTGGATGCAAAATCAGTTGTTAGACTACAACTTCTCTCTTGCCAATTTCACAATCTATTGCGACAGCTATAGTGCAATTTCAATTGCTTCCAATCTTGTTCTCCACAGCAGAACTAAGCAAATAGAGATAAGGAACCACTTTCTCAGAGACAATGTAGAGAAGGGTAAGATCAACCTTCAATACATATCTACTGATAATCAAAGGGATGACATCTTCACTAAACCCCTTGATGAAAGTAAGCATAAGTTTTTCATCAATGCACTAGGGATGCTTGATGGAGCTTTGTAGGTCCCCTATTATTATGTATAAAGATCTATTTTATGTAGAAAATTATTGCTGGGAAAAACATCAAAACTCTTAAGGAAAATCATAACTATTTAATCATAGCAGCATCGAATTCAAATCGACGTACCGTCGAACTCTACTCGACGTTAGCTTCGAGAGATCTATGGGTAGGATCCTTCGAATACCACTCGACATAACTTCGAATACTTATCGACGCTTACATCGACATCATTATTGATAACTATATTTCGAAGCCACATCGACATCAAATCGACGCTCCGTCGACTTAACAGATCGCGCACATTAATATATTTTGGCGCACTGAATTCTGCTCTTCTCTCGACGTTGCTTCGAATAAAACCCTAAGTTGCGATGATTCTTCTACTCAAAGCAACTTTTGCGTTTCATTCTATTGTGCTATTCGAGTTCTATCCTTCCTGCTCTCTTCCTTCTTCCCTCTCTTCATCTATTTTCCTTGTTTTATTGCAGGTTCTCACAGTATTTCAATGGCTTCTCCGTCCAGTCATGAAGATATTATGGAGGCAGTCAATCTCGCCCTTGAAACAGCACTATCCAAGTTCGGCTCGCTATATCTGGACTTCTCCACAGACTGTTATCGCAAATTACACCGTCAACATAGAAGATTGCGAGATCGTACCTCTGACCTAGAGGTCTTTGACAGGGAAGTGAGATTGGAAGCTGTACCTGCTGATGACTTTATATCATTCTTCAATAATATAAAGCAGGGGGAGAGCAGTACCAGCAGGCAGCAAACCCCTCAACAGCAGGTTTCTCAAGATTCGGTTTACACAACTACAATCCCTCTCTCTTTCATCTATGAAGGAGAGCCTGCTGTATCTTCCAAACTGCATCTTTCAGATGCAGTAAATCAGGGGGAGGCAATCTCTCCAAGGACTCTGCCCTTTGCTCAGGGGGAGCCATTAACTCAGGGGGAGGTCCCCTCAATTTCAGATGATCAGATGTACCTCAAGTCTCTACAAGAATTTCAGGAAGACACTGAAACATCCATCCCTGATCCTATCTCATTCAGAATGTCTTCTGAAGATTCATCCACAACACCTTCTCCAGCCAAGATAGATGATCAAGACCATGTTTCACCTGATCAAGCACCAGCTCAACCAGTACCTCCAGCTCAGCTCCCTTCTCCACCTACTCCTATGTCTACACCACTTCTTCCAACACCAGTATTCAGAGGGAGACCTCCATATAGAGGTGGGAGTAGAGGTATAGGAAGTGATGAGTCCAGTTTTTATAGTGATTTCCGGACTCATCTGGGCTAGGTTTCATGCACTTGCACTTCACTTTAGGCCCATATTTAATTCTATTTGATCACGTTGCCCATTTCATTGCTTAGTGCACATTTATGCCCCATCTTGGTGTGATTTCATGTATTTTTGTGGTCTAGTATTTTTCCTGCAGGCCCTGGGATCGCGTGAACGTTGGGGATGGAGCGGGGCAATTTTTTGGCCTAAAAAGCCTCTGATCGTGCGCATTCCTTCACGCACGATCAGGCGCACGATCAGTGGTCGTGCGTTAATTCCCTTCCCTGACAGAGCATCTGCGCACGATCACAGGGATTCCTTCGCGCACGACCACTGGTCGTGCGCCCCTGACCGTGCATTATTTTCCATCGTTTTCTTTGCTACAGGTTGACTGCGCACGATCACAGGCATTCGCGCACGACCATTGGTCGTGCGCCACTGATAGTGCGCAGTGTTTATTCTGCTCCTTATTTAAACTGCTGCTCCGCAAAATTAGGGATCGAGACCGATTTCCTCCGCCGTTTCCATGTTTTTTGCAGGGTTTCGCCTCCTTCTTCACCGCCCACCTTAGGGAGGAGCTCCGGGCAAGCTTTCAACGCCACATCTTCGCCGAAGCTTCCTCTTGGCCATCTCCTTCATCTAAGAGCTTCAAGAAGGGAGTCAACCTAGCACTCACATTCAAGATCGGAGCAGCTTGTGTGATCATTCCACCGGTTCGTGACACGAAGAAGACGGGTCCATTGGAGAGTAGTGACAGCTCTCTCTACCCCGGACGCAGTCGAGGACCGAGCTTGGACGCGGATTGACAACCCGACGATTCCTTCCATGAATCCTCAACAAGACTTCAGAGCCGGTCGATTTCGCACACTCACCTCCTCTTGCAGTTGATAGCTTAGTTATGTTTCCTTATTTTTGATGAAGTATACTTTTATTTGTTAACATTAGTATGAAATCATGTCTATGTGATTGAGTAATCTTGTTATATTTTCATTTGAGGTGTGCCTTATGGTGTGGATTGTTTGTTGTGTTGTGCCGCCCTAACAATTGTTAGTGGTGTGCTTTGCGAAGAGGTGCTTGTGACCCTCATTCCACCGTTCTCTCCACTCCATCCGCTAGTCTACTCTTCCATCTGCCTAGCGAAGCCTGGCATAGCGGCCCGTGTAATCCATTCACCCAACGAAGCAGTGCGCTCAAGGCCTGCACAGTTCGACTCCGCTTGCCTACTTGTCCATCCGCCCTTGCGACGCAGCACGCTCAAGGCCTGCCTAGTCTCCATCCCACCAAACGAAGCATTGCATAGCGGCATTGCATAGGAGTAGTTGTAGTTGTTTTCTTTTATTTTCCAAAAGCCAAACCAACTCTCCAGCATTCCATCCGACCTTTAGGACTTCGATCTCAAGCCTTCCTTGAAAGTTAACTCCACCTTACTGTGTTCCTTTGAGATCGATACTTGGGGATTCATTCCCATTTTATATTACTTGAACGATCGGTACACTGCCGTTTCGTGCCGCAGTCTAGCAACCACCCATAGCGGTGTGCGAGATTTGCGCCATCAAGTTTTTGGCGCCGTTGCCGGGGAACACAGACGTGTGAGTTTTCTGGAGAGGGAGAATCTGAGCGAGAAGCCCTTCCCTTTGTATATTGCATTCTTTTGATTTGTTTCTTCCTATTCTGTTTTCCTGTTTTATATTAGGTTGCTTTAGTAATCAGTGTTAGGTGTAGTATTTTGCACAACAATGTCTTTCTTTTTGAATCTTATTATCTTCACATCATGTGGGCTGCATTCAATATTCGTTGTCGTTGGTGTGGAGATATTTCTCACGCTAGTGATAGATGCCCTACGGAAGATGGTGGGCATAATTCTCGTGGCCCGGTGTACGGAGCACCATTTTCCTATGGTTCTTCATGCCCTGTGCCCAAGTTTTATGGCCACTCGTCCTCGCCGCATACACCATTTTTATATTCCTCCCCGGCCCCTCAAGGACCAAGGAGTAATATAGAACGGTGCTTGTTCTGTCAAAGCATGGATCACGCCCTGAAGGACTGTGCCGAGTATCTTCGCCAATTTGACGAGGATGATGAGCCGGATATCCGGATCGTCCCGACTCCTACTTCTAGAGGCACGCCTTCAACATCGGTTATATGTCCGTGTCACCTTCATGCTTTGAAGGGGATGATGTGGACACAGTCACCAGATGCGTGGCTGATCTAGGCTCTGACATGGCCGAGCCTATCTCCCCTGTGCATATATCACCGTGCGTAGATTCGATTCTTTGTGAGGAATCGGTGCTTGAATTTTATTCAAGCACTGCTCCTTCCCCTTTTATGCATACTACTACGCTCGTCTCTGACGACATTGTTTATGATGTGTCGCAAGACGAGGCCAGCGATCGATGTTTTGTGCCTACTCCTATGGAGGAGGATAACCTTCTAGGTGAAGAGGAGCTTTCCTCAGTACCGGTGGAGGAAGTCCAAATCTTAGGCATGGACACTGTTGATCCCGCCGAACCTTGCAGCATTGATGACAATGCAAACATTATTTTACTTTCCCAATCTAATGGGAGTGAGACCGGAAACATTTCCCCGCTTGATTTTTATTTAAGTCATTCTTCTCTTTTATTTCTTGACCCCCCTTCTGCCATAACTGAGCCTGTGCAGGTTGAGTCTCCGCAGGTACATAAGGAGGACTTGGAGCTTCCAGCTCAGTCAATGATGATAGCATCCTCATGTGCGAGGAGGTTGATCCCTCCTCCGATGAGGAAGCTCCAACATTGATCTCTTCCTCCTGCTACCCCCCTGATGACGATACCTTGCTGGGCAAGGATTTTTTATGTGAGATGAGTGAGGACCAGGCCTCCTCCTCTTCTTACATTCTGTTTCCTCTACCTGCGGTTTGTGGGTATTATTATACAGGCAGAGGGGTAACTGCTCTGTCTCCGTATAGGTACCCGCTATCGAAATGGATAATGGAACAACTACCTGTGCACTTTTCTTTTCATAGGCCTATAAGCTTGAACTGTACAAATGCCAAATAAGTCGTGCTGAGATGACAATAACCCCAGTAGTTATCTTACTTTTCTTGCAATTTCATTTTATCCAGTTTGTTTAGTTCGTTGCATTTCTTTTTAGCATTTCTGCTTTCTTTTGTTTTTGTGGAGCTCACCCTTGCAGGTCATCTCCTGGTCGGCGGAAGCTGCTCTTTGTCTTGGTTTTCATGCGTCTTCTGGTATGCTCATTTCTGAGCATTGGGTACCCTCTTCCCCTAACTTTGTTTTAGAATATCTTAATGCATAGTTTAAGTCTGGAGGAGAGTAGTTTTGTTTACCCGCTCACATGCACGAGTGCACTGCATACTAGAATCTTCTATTTAAGTTATTGTTCATTTTCATTGCACACCACAACACCCACTTGAGCGTGTACTTAGTTGTTGGCGCATCTTGAGTGGAACTCCTCCC
Organism: Dactylorhiza incarnata; assembly: GCA_033032865.1. Taxonomy (NCBI): domain Eukaryota; kingdom Viridiplantae; phylum Streptophyta; class Magnoliopsida; order Asparagales; family Orchidaceae; genus Dactylorhiza; species Dactylorhiza incarnata. The sequence goes on along the minus strand of JAWHQI010000420.1, from coordinate 1,279,224 downwards.
TTTGTGTGATTGGGAAAATCATTGTGCTGGCTTTTAAATTATGTAGTGGAGTAAAATATTGACTCCGGTGTTCCTAGTCCAATGCTTTTGTGAGCATAGAGATTTGTGTAGATTAGATTCCTTTTTATACTATTAGTCTTATACATTTCTATTAGTGTAAATTTCGTTTACTTTACTCAAATGGTGAATCCGGTCTGCATCAAAAGGTAGCATAGGGATGTGTGTAAATTATCGCTAGACGTGTATTGCCTGAGCCGGGAGAAAGGATAAATTTTCTCGGTGACTAAGAACTCGCCCCAAGCGATTCTTGAAGCATTGGCATAGGATAATTATGTTGCGCAAGAATGACGTAGGCCATCATTTTGGCCCGGTTGAGCCTATGTGCCAATCCTGATATCTTATCCTCGTTAGCCCATTTGTGCCTATCCCATCCCTTTGATTCAGCCCCACATTTTATTCCACCAAAACCAAAAAGCCGATCCTAGTCACATACCCAAAGCTGAGCTTTAGCTGTTTTCAAATTTGTATTTTGGAATGTTGATGTGGTGATGTTAAATTTGGAGATGTGGTTGTACTCCCTTGAACATTTGCTGAATTTAAAAAATATATAATTAGAAAAAGAAATGAAATGAGAAGAAAAGAAAAGAAAAATGAGAATGAGTTTACTTGAAAATCTATTTGAGATATGTATTTTGGAGTAGGCGGTGCACATACCCATGCGTTCAGGTCCAAGTCTGGGGGTGTGGTGCATCTGCATGTTTTTGTAGCTGCGAGGATAGCGTTATTGTTTAAGCTCATTTGGGTTAGGTGCTTTAAGCCGTCCTGTTTATCATTGTTTACCTCACCGTAACCCAAGCCCCATGAAAAACCTTAAGTCCTACCGAATCACGCTCTGAACTAATCTAGTGCTGTGGAGAGAATGTCACCGGGCGAGCTTATGGTCTTCGACACCGATGGATTTCGGTGGAGTTTGTCCCAAACCCCAGCTTGGGCAATGCTCATCTCAGCGTGTGTTTTACTTTCTCCGTATGCGTGACCGATTGATTCACCGTGATTCATTTTTTGAGTAGTAGTAATATTTATTTACTCCATTAGAAATATATAAACTATGTGTATAATTAGAAACCTTATCTACTATTTCTCTATGCACTTGGGCATGCGACTTCGCATGGTACTCCTCGGTGTAATTTTAAGCTAGCTATTTATTTTTCCCCGCCAGCTTAGGATGTGTTTGCTCGGGACGTGCAAACAGGTAAGTCTGGGGGTGTGATGAGTCCAGTTTTTATTGTGATTTCCGGACTCATCTGGGCTAGGTTTCATGCACTTGCACTTCACTTTAGGCCCATATTTAATTCTATTTGATCACGTTGCCCATTTCATTGCTTAGTGCACATTTATGCCCCATCTTGGTGTGATTTCATGTATTTTTGTGGTCTAGTATTTTTCCTGCAGGCCCTGGGATCGCGTGAACGTTCGGGATGGAGCAGGGCAATTTTTTGGCCTAAAAAGCCTCTGATCATGCACATTCCTTCGCGCACGATCAGGCGCACGACCAGTGGTCGTGCGTTAATTCCCTTCCCTGACAGAGCGTCTGCGCACGATCACATGGATTCCTTCGCGCACGACCACTGGTCGTGCGCCCCTGACCGTGCGTTATTTTCCATCTTTTTCTTTGCTACAGGATGACTGCGCAAGATCACATGCATTCGCGCACGACCATTGGTCGTGCGCCACTGACCGTGCGCAATGTTTATTCCGCTCCTTATTTAAACCACTGCTCCGCGAAATTAGGGATCGAGACCGATTTCCTCCGCCGTTTTCCACGTTTTTTGCAGGGGTTCGCATCCTTCTTCACCGCCCACCTTAGGGAGGAGCTCCGGGCAAGCTTTCAACGCCACATCTTCGCCGGAGCTTCCTCTTGGCCATCTCCTTCATCTAAGAGCTTCAAGAAGGGAGTCAACCTAGCTCTCACATTCAAGATCGGAGCAGCTTGTGTGATCATTCCACCGGTTCGTGACACGAAGAAGACGGGTCCATTGGAGAGTAGTGACAGCTCTCTCTACCCCGGACGCAGTCGAGGACCGAGCTTGGACGCGGATTGACAACCCGATGATTCCTTCCGTGAATCCTCAACAAGACTTCGAAGCCGGTCGATTTCGCACACTCACCTCCTCTTGCAGTTGATAGCTTAGTTAGGTTTCCATATTTTTGATGAAGTATACTTTTATTTGTTAACATTAGTATGAAATCATGTCTATGTGATTGAGTAATCTTGTTATATTTTCATTTGAAGTGTGCCTTGTGGTGTGGATTGTTTGTTGTGTTGTGCCGCCCTAACAATTGTTAGTGGTGTGCTTTGCGAAGAGGTGCTTGCGACCCTCATTCCGCCGTTCTCTCCACTCCATCCGCTAGCCTACTCTTCCATCTGCCTAGTGAAGCGTGGCATAGCGGCCCGTGTAATCCATTCGCCCAACGAAGTAGTGCGCTCAAGGCCTGCACAGTTCGACTCCGCTTGCCTACTCATCCATCCGCCCTTGCGACGCAACACGCTCAAGGCCTGCCTAGTCTCCATCCCGCCAAGCGAAGCATTGCATAGCGACATTGCATAGGAGTAGTTGTAGTTGTTTTCTTTTATTTTCCAAAAGCCATACCAACTCTCCCGCATTCCATCCGACCTTTAGGACTTCGATCTCAAGTCCTTCCTTGAAAGTTAACTCCACCTTACTGTGTTCCTTTGAGATCGATACTTGGGGATTCATTCCCATTTTATATTACTTGAACGATCGGTATACTGCCGTTTCGTGCCGCAGTCTAGCCACCACCCATAGCGGTGTGCGAGATTTGCGCCATCAGGAAGAGGAAGAGTATATTGAAAGACTTTAATTAAGGGTAGCTAATCACCTAGAGGGGGGGGGGGGGGTGAATAGGTTATTTAAAAACTATTGCAGTTCTTGATTATAATCAAGATAAAACTGATCAGAGTTTTCAAGAATAAGAACACACACAGAAAAGACACACAGATTTTTATAGTGGTTCCCCTTATCTTGGGTAATCCACTTTCCCCCTTCTCCCCTTCTAGTAGTGTGCTAGATAGGGTTTATATCTCCTCCAGATCTCAGACCACAAACAGGTCTTACAGCTCAGATCACAACAGATCTTACAGTCTCAGATCTCACAGATCTTACTCTCTCAGATCTCAACAGATCTTACAAACTCAGATCACACAGATCCTACCTCAGCCTTTATAACTAGGCCTACAGCTCAGATTCACCCCTGAATTCTACAACTCAGATCCTTGACAGTTCCTACACTCAGATCTGACAACTCAGATCCTACAGGAATTTATAAAGAGAATAACAAATACTTAGACTCAGATTTCAGATTGTTGAGTCTTCTTGATCTGCCTGAATGATCAGACAGAAATCTTCAATAGAACAGCAACAACAAATGATTTTCTTGATTCGACAGGCTGTGATGGCTGTTCTTCTTCTTAGGAAGACAGATTCTTCCTTCTTGATCTTCTTCTTTCAGAAAGATGTATCAGTACCAGATTGCTGAATGAAATCTTCAAGTTAGATTGGTTCTGAAAGGGAAGATGACTTCTCCAGAATCTTTCTCAAACTTTCCCTCAAACTGATGGAGACGATAATGGCTTTTGAAAGATAGGAAAAACTTAACTCAACTGCATAACTCATAGGTCATTCCTTCTATTTATAGCCCGCCATCTGCAACGTCTATTACGCTCCTCCACGTCAGCATGACGTTAAGTCTTCAACGGTCTTCAATGTCTTCTGAAGAAATAAAGGCTTAGCTAGCTGTAGAAGATACTCCTCAGTTCAGAGTATTTATAGAAGAGGCATTGAGCACTGAGCATCTCTGTCAACGCTTTTTCCATTAGGCGTCGAGCGATATGTAGACACTCGACGCATACTCCTTAGACTGAAGCTCTCGACTCCTCCATCTTAGGCGTTGAGCAATCATCACTTAGTCGACGCTTTTTATCTGAAGAAGTAGAGCAACATACAGAGGCTCGACGCTTCTTAACTAATCCTTCATATCTCGACTCTTCTTGTTTGCGCTGAACTGACTGAAGTTTAGTTCGACACTTCTCTTTCCACGGCGTCGAGTGATATAACTTGGCTCGACGCTTCCAAACTTGGTCTCAGAACTTCAGCGGCGACCTTGTCTATTTGAGCAATGGACATGAGTCAACGCTTCTGGGTCACAGGCGTCGAGCGATGTATGATGTCTCGACGCTTGTGAACTTGGATGGATTCCATGAGCATTTTGCCTGACCTGATCTCCTGCACATTGATTCTAGAGAAAATATCAAATACATTCTGAGATATATCTTTGACTTAGGAATGGACTTCTCCAAATCTAAGACATTGTGGGCAATGATCCCAACAATCTCCCCCTATTTGAAGAAGTCATAATCTCAGTCAATGATATATCTCTCATTTCAAAGATAATCAATATTTTCTAATTTCTATACAGGTAATCAATCATAAAGAGTATAATACTTTATAAAATTAGATTATCAAAACATTCTATCCACAAAAAATATTTCAGACATGATTTCTCATATAAGTGCAAAAACACCAGCAATTCAGAATAAGACATGTCATGAAGAGAAAACAGATCACATCACATGCATATATATATATATATGATCATGAAAAAAATAGTTAGCACTGAGAATTCATCAAGATTGTTCAAAAATATATCAAATACATTCTTCTGAAAATACTTAGTAAAAATTAAAATTTCTAAAGCTGCTCAGGATCCTTGAATTCAATTCCTCTTTTGGCTCTTTTGGAAAGTGCTTCAGCAACTTCCTTTCTTCTCTTGAAATAACCAAATGGTTTTGGAAAGTATCTGATTGGCTCCATATCTCCTGCCTGAACCTTCCCTGCCATTTTGTCAGTCTTAAATTTGATCTTCAGTTCCTCTTGATCCCTATGCTTTAACCATTCAGCTTCAGAATACCACTTTCCTCTTTCTTCTGGGTTACTTTTCACAGCTTCCCATGCTGACAGAATCAATTCTCTGGAAGATGGAGACCAATGTTCAAAATCAACTCTTGATTGAACCTCTTCTCTGAACTTTCTTTTACTTGATTCAACTTGCTCACTAGTAAAGTGCTCTCTTTTGCTTTTATCTTCAGGACTATACATTTTAGCAATTTGCTTTTGAACTTGAGTAAGAGAAGCTGGCCTTGTCTCGGAAACTTGATCATTCTCATAATCAATGGGAGGATATCCAAAAATTTCTCTTATAGAGTTTGAGGTCCACACAGCATGTTCAGAACTAGCTTGAATCATTGACCTCTCCCCCTTTAGGACTTCTTCAACAATATGATCTCTTATAACATTTTTCTGAAATCTGACTTGTCCTTCCAAGTGATTATTTCCACTCTCAATGGTTTTCTTTACCTTAAAGAGATGGTCATCTATGGTATCTGCATGCAATTTTGCTTGATCTTTCAGAACTGTGGAGCTCTCATCAATTTTAGCCAGAATATCATTATTCTGCTGTTGCAGTCTATCTTCAATCTTATTTGTACCTGTCAGGACTTGTGCAACCTGTTCTTTATTCAAAACTTGCATGTTGCTACTTAGTATTCCTTGGTTTCTCTGAACATCATCCACTGTCTTTGTAATTCCAGCTTGTGACTCTTTAAGAACCTTTGATGTTTCTTTGATTACATCAAGTTGTTCAGTTGTATAATCTACTGAAGCACCAACTCTCTTAAAGAACTTTACCATCTCCTTTCTCAATGCAGATATCTGATGATTGACCTCAAATCTAACCAATTTCAATTGGAAATCTACCTCATTTTTCATTTTTGTATTATTCTCCTCAATATACTATTCTAATAATCTTCTTTGATTATTAAGTAACACCTCCAGCTGAGGTAGAATAGGACTAAGATCTACATTGATTTCCTTTTTCCATTTCAACACCTCTACTGCTTTCTTCTCTCATGAAAGAGTCATTTCTTTGGCTCATATGGGAGCTAGAGGATTCTATCTTGATTACCTTTTCAACAGTTCCTTTGTTTCTTCAGCCTCTCCTTCTACATCCATAGCATCAGCTACAGAATTCACTTTAGCAGGGATCTCAGCCTGAGACTCCCCCTCAAATGGTGCATTGTCTTCAGCTGGAATTCCATCCTGAGGCTCCCCCTCAATCTCTTCATTGATCAGATCAATTTTGTCCTGAGCAGGGATCTCATCCCGAGCCTTCCCCTCAACTGCTGCTTCGCTCATTTCAAAATTATTCTGAGCAGGAATCTCATCTTGAGCCTCTCTCTCATTTTGAAAAACCCCTTCAAATCTATCAGGGGATACATGAAGACTTCCTCTTTCTTCTTCTCCTTTCTCACTCTCATCCTTTTCTTTCTCATTCTCATCCTTTGGTGTATCAGGAGAACTGTCCCTTGCATTGTTCCCTTCTTCTTCTTCAGATGTTGTAAGGTTTGGATCATGAATTGGAGAAGATCTAGTTTTTCTTTTGGAAGAGGATGAGCTTGATGAGCTTGAAGTAGCCTTCTTCTTCTTATGCTTCTTAACTTTCTTCTACTTGGGAGGAACATCTGCTGGAGGAAAATTCGATAGAACTCTGTCCCATCTCTCTATCATTCTAATATCCATTTTCTTCATGTGGTTTATCTTGGATCCAAGCTTATTATTCAAGGAATCAGGAATGACTTTTACTAAATACAAAGATAGTATCCTACCCATGTTGGGTACTTGGATACATTCAATTATCCTGTCAAATACCACTCTTCCCCAATCTGTTCTCAAAGAATGAATAATCCTTGTTAGTATAATAATCATTTTTCTGGAAATTTTGTCATGTGATCCAGTCTTGCACAACAGGCCCTTTCCTATCACATCTGTTAGCAATTTTCCTTTCGAATTCATTCCTTTTCTCAGAATACTTCCAGTGATTTCTCGTGAAGTTTCAATTCCGCACCAGATTTGTGCTAATTTAATCTGTTCAGAGGTCACCTCTTCTTCTTCTTCATTCCTTTTTAACCTAGCCAATTCTAGTGCCTTATCGAGTCTAGAAGGAGTGATCTTAATCTTCCTACCATTCACACTGGTCTTAAGCTTTGAATTGACGGAGTCTATTACTATATTGGAGTACAACTCTAATACCTCTCGTTTCCAGATAAGATTTCATTCAGATAGTACAAATTCCAGTCCAGCATTGTAGATTAATTCGATAGTTGATTTGATCTCTACTGGAGCTGATTGGAATCCATTTCGAACAAGCTCGCTTCCTTCATAAAGATAATCACTGCTTTTGGGAGGCATTGTTGTTGATGATCGAAGAGAGAAGGAATTGATTGAGAGATTTTCTAGGGCAGCTAATTTCAAACTGAGAGAACTAGGGCATATGCACTAACGAAGTGTCTTCCCTATTTATAGAAGTTCTAATTCAAGAAGATGAATAGCCGCGCGCCGAACTTGTTTGACAAGATTGATCTAATGGTTCAAATTGACCCTGTCGAGACGGCCTAGCTATGTTCGCTCAAGCGTTGAGATTGCTCGACGCCATTTATCTTCTGTCGACGCCAGGTATCTTCTCGACGACAGATATCTTCTCGATTTACTTTTTAGGACACAAACATTATTTTCATTTATTTAATCCAATACAACTTTAATCCATTTTTAGCATACCTAATTCAATTTTAAAGTTATTGAATTTTGTTTCATCCAAGGGTTTAGTAAATATGTCAGCAACTTGTTTGTCAGTGGGGACATATTCAATTGAAATATCACCATTTTCTACATGTTCTCTAATGAAATGGTATCTTATTTCTATGTGCTTAGTTCTGCTATGTGATACAGGATTATTAGCTATAGCAATAGCACTAGTTGAATCACAAAATAGAGGAGATTTACTTAGCTGAACTTTATTGTCTTTGAGTTGGTGTTGAATCCATAGTAGCTGAGCACAGCAGTTTCCAGCTGAGATGTACTCAGATTCTGCTGTAGAAATAGCCATACTGGTCTGCTTCCTGCTACCCCAAGATATTAGTCTTTTGCCAAGAAATTGGCATGTACCTGATGTACTTTTTCTGTCCTCCTTGCATCCTGCAAAATCTGCAACTAGTGTCTAGCACATACACATATATAATGGTGTTTTCCAAGATAGACACACAAAGTGAATGGCATGTTGTTAGTTTTACATCAAGCAATAAACATAACAGTGAATGCATGTTGTGAATATCATACCCCAAAAACATCACAGGCATATGCCTTATAATCATTCATATTTAAGATGAGTCATATAATTGGACAAATTGTTCTTAACATGACATGAGCTCAAGAGATAAATGATTTTTTTTTAATTATTGAAAGGCAAGACGACTTTGCTGGTGCAGTCTTCCTTCTTCTTCTTTCGCTTATAGAAGTGCAGCGGCTTCGGTATTTTCTTTGGAGGCGGAGGAGGACCATGGGGAAAAGCCAATTTGTGATACCTCCTTGCATCCAGCTCTTTCTGATGTCGATTCCATTCTATTGAAGTGTATACTCTTCCATAGTCGACCTGAGGGTGTCCGAACGCGATCCACGATTCTGTGATGATTTCCCTTGAACGGGGACTCCACCTACCGGCTTCGGGGTCCTGTTCAATCTCACTTAGCCTTTTTCTTCCGGTACTCCACACTGGATGATCTTCTTCTCTTCTTAGATGAAGATGACTCATCCGAATTGCCTCCATAAGCATCAGAGTCGGAACTTAAAGTGGGTTCAGTGAGTGCATATTGACACGGGGTCACATGAAGCGCTTCTTTTACTTGATTACTCACCCACATTGCTTGGAGTGAGCAGGCACATATATTTTTCTTACCTACCTCCTTGATCTCCTCCTTAACATTCTCCTCCATCTCCTGGATGTCTTCAGATAAAGAGTGTTGCAATCCGACTAATTGCTGCAAGGCTACCTGATTTCCTGCATCCACGAAGTCTCTAACTTCCAACATACGGGCATTCAAGTTTTGCTCATGGACAGTGATCCTGTTCAGAATCAGTTCTGTGAAGTGGGCATGTTGAGTGTTGAAATTAAGGACTTCCTTCTTTATTGATTCTATCTCTGTTTTGGTCTCATTCCTAAATTCACTTATGATCTTCTGTATAAAGTTCTCTATTTGTTCTTTCTGAGTGGCTAGAAGAATTGAAATATAGTAGTAGAGAGGGTCATTTAGAGCTAAGGATTTTCCTGATCCTGGGTTGCTGCCTTCCTTTTCCATGGGGGTGAGAGGATGAATCGACGGAGACAAAGAAGAGAATTGTGGAAGAGTCGATAGCTTGGACTATAGGTAATCGTTCTACTTATAGTGCTGGAAGGTGAAGAGTAGCTCGATACCCGTGCATGTTTGTATTTATTGAAGAACTGACAGTAGTCGCGTCAGGTGTCTCTAATGTATTGAATTACTAGCGTTTTATTTAATTTAATATCTCTTCGTTATGACAGGTATTATGATGTTGAAATACTTTACAGTGACATGATTCCTTCGCTTGTTTGTTTCAGACAATTTTCGCCCCTTCCCAGAAGACTTCTTATTCCAGACATGTTCATGGAGCACCCACTGTCCAAGTGCCAGATTGGAAGCTGATTGGTCTTTGGACAACCCTGCAAAAAGAAATTACCTTTTCTTAGGAGCCCACACCAAGTTGGGTCCTAGAACCTTGTTAGTATGAGCTGGAACATTTAGTTGTTGAATAAACCTTGGTGCTGTGAGAGTTGTCATAGGTCTGAGTAATGGTCTCCCAGAGTTGAATCTTGGAACAGTTGGATTGAACCAACAGTTAAGAGCAAAATGTCCAACCCTTCCACAGCACCAGCATTCATATCTATTATATCTCCTTGAAGGTCTTCTCACTTATTTAGGTTGACTCATATTTTGTTTAATTGCCTTTTTCAAAGGAACTTTGTAAGGTGTTTTAGTGAAATTTACTGGTTTAGTTTCCATAACAGCAGTGGTTTTTTACTTCAGTTCTAAGTTCCTTTCTTTTGGATTTTGTGTTTGCTTTAAATACAAAGGAGTCATGATGAGTTAATACTTTTTCTTTGCATAGTGATTTGGTACTATTGTTACTTGGTTGAATTGAATCATCTTTGCTATTAGAACATTCACCCTTATAAAATTTATGCACACCTTTTTGATCATGCTTATTTGTGCTAGACATGGCTTTGTTAAATTTTAAAGGTTGCAGGGGTGCCTTGTCATTACTCTTAGGGTTATTATCTGCATTCCTATCATATCCTATGCCATATCTATATTGTGCAGAAAATGTGTCTATTATAGGAAGAATAGTTTGTGGTTTTGAGAACTTTGCTACAAGTTTCCTTTCTGCTAGGAGTTTTGCTTCAAGTTCTTTTATTAACTTCTCCTTAGTGCATAATGTTTGTATATGAATAATAGACATGACCTTTAGTTTGCTAAGTTCTTTGCTTGTCTGATTCAGCCTCTCAGCTGTCTCAGAGTTTTGAGAATTAGTTTACTTTAATTCAGATATTTCTTTTTGTAACCTTTTATTATGCCTTTTTCTCTTCTTAAGTGCTTTGAGAAGTAATTGATATTTTTCAATAATTTCATCTACATGAAGTTTAGATTGTGAGTCATTTTCACCAGAAGAGAATGAATCTATTTCAGGTTCAGAATCAGAATCAGATAGAGGAGTTTTATCAAGTACCTTTATATCAGTCATTGTCTCCTGATCTTCTTGATCACTTAGTGCCATGAGTCCTGCATTCTCTTCTTCATCCTCTTCACTATCAGACCTTGATAGTGGGGCTCTTATCATAGATCTATGATTTAGACTGTCTTCATTTTCATTGGCAGCCATTGGAGCTATGAGTGCCTCCTCACTATCTGAGTCTGATGACTGAGATTCACTGTCATTAAGAGTGACTTTGCCCTTCTTGGCTATTAGACTCTTCTCATGTCTCTTGTTAGATTTGTGTTTTCTTTCATCAAATTTCTTTTTGTTCTTTCTCTTTGAAGGACAATCAGCAATCATGTGTCCTGATTTCCTGCAACCAAAACACACAATTTCTTCTGAATTAATTTTATTGTGTTTTGAGTTGTACATGTCCTTCTTGGAGTCTTGTTTGAATCCCTCTGAAGAATTTGAGTGCTTCTTAGATCTGGATAACTGAGAGGGTCTAGTTTTCTAGTGTTTTTTCTTCTCAACATTCTTTTTAGTTGTTTGGTAAAGAGTGCCAATTCACCATCTGATATTTCAGAATCAGAATTACTGGTTTCTGATTCAGATGGAATCCTGGGGGATAATGATATAATATTCTTTCTTTGCTTTTCTTGGAGCTTTCTGCTTTCAAAGCAATATGATTTTCCCTGTTGTGTCCTTCCTCAGCTTTTCTGGTATTCAGATGAAGTTCATGGGACAAGAGTTTCCCATATAAATTCTGTGGCTGAATGTTTCCCAGATTTCCCATTTCTCTGATTGCACAGAACTTGATATCCCATTCTTTGTTCAGTGATCTTAAGAATTTATCATTCAGCTCATAATCTGTGAAAGTTCATCCATAAGTTTTTAGACCATTTAAAATTTTGAAGAATTTTTCATAGCAGACTGCTATTGAATCTTTCTTGTCTTGTCTAAAGGCTTCATATTGCTCATTTAGAAATACTTCCTGTCATCTCTGACTTCTTCAGTCCTTTCCATATAGACAATAAGAGATTCCCACATTTCTTTGGCAGTTTTGCAATGGACTAAATTTTGGAAAGTTGAATCCTCAATAGCACTAACAATGATGTTCTGAGCTCTCTTATCCATGGAGGCCAGAATCACTTCATCTTTGGTCATCTCTGAATAGGTTTTAGGAGTCTTTATACTTCCATCTGTAAATGAAACTTTCATAGGAACAAAAGGTCCCTCTAGAACAGTTATGTAAATCCTAGGATTAGATGCTTCCATGAAAAGTCTGACCCTTTCTTTCCAAATCCCAAAAGTTTTCTTTTCTGCAAATTGGAAGCTTCATAGTCGTGAATTCTTTGCTTCCTTCTGTATTAGCCATCACGACTTCAGAAATCTACCCTTAGAAGATCTTGTTCAGGATGTTAAACCTTTTCTTGAACAACCAACCCTCTGTTACCACTTGAAAGACTTTAATTAAGGGTAGCTAATCACCTAGAGGGGGGGGGGGGGGGGGTGAATAGGTTATTTAAAAACTATTGCAGTTCTTGATTATAATCAAGATAAAACTGATCAGAGCTTTCAAGAATAAGAACACACACAGAAAAGAAATGCAGATTTTTATAGCGGTTCCCCTTATCTTGGGTAATCCACTTTCCCCCTTCTCCCCTTATAGCAGTGTGCTAGATAGGGTTTATATCTCCTCCAGATCTCAGAACACAAACAGGTCTTACAGCTCAGATCACAACAGATCTTACAGTCTCAGATCTCACAGATCTTACTCTCTCAGATCTCAACAGATCTTACAAACTCAGATCACACAGATCCTACCTCAGCCTTTATAACTAGGCCTACAGCTCAGATTCAACCCTGAATCCTACAACTCAGATCACACATGATCTTACAAATCAGATCCTTGACAGATCCTACACTCAGATCTGACAACTCAGATCCTACAGGAATTTATAAAGAGAATAACAAATACTTAGACTCAGATTTCAGATTATTGAGTCTTCTTGATCTGCCTGAATGATCAGACAGAAATATTCAATAGAACAGCAACATCAAATGATTTTCTTGATTCGATCGGCTGTGATGCCTGTTCTTCTTCTTAGGAAGACAGATTCTTCCTTCTTGATCTTCTTCTTTCAGAAACATGTATCAGCACCAGATTGCTGAATGAAATCTTCAAGTTAGATTGGTTCTGAAAGGGAAGATGACTTCTCCAGAATCTTTCTCAAACTTTCCCTCAAACTGATGGAGACGATAATGGCTTTTGAAAGATAGGAAAAACTTAACTCAACTGCTTAACTCATAGGTCATGCCTTCTATTTATAGCCCACCATCTGCAACGTCTGTTACGCTCCTCCACGTCAGCATGACGTTAAGTCTTCAACGGTCTTCAATGTCTTCTGAAGAAATAAAGGCTTAGCTAGCTGTAGAAGATACTCCTTAGTTCAGAGTATTTATAGAAGAGGCGTTGAACACTGAGCATCTCTGTCGACGCTTTTTCCATTAGGTGTCGAGCGATATGTAGACACTCGACGCATAATCCTTGACTGAAGCTCTCGACTCCTCCTTCTTAGGCGTTGAGAAATCATCACTTAGTCGACGCTTTTTATCTGAAGAAGTCGAGCAACATACAGAGGCTCGACGCTTCTTAACTAATCCTTCATATCTCGACTCTTCTTGTTTGCGCTGTGCTGACTGAAGTTTAGTTCGACACTTCTCTTTCCACGGCGTCGAGTGATATAACTTGGCTCGACGCTTCCAAACTTGGTCTCAGAACTTCAGCGGCGACCTTGTCTATTTGAGCAATGGACATGAGTCAACGCTTCTGGGTCACAGGCGTCGAGCGATGTATGATGTCTCGACGCTTGTGAACTTGGATGGATTCCATGAGCATTTTGCCTGACCTGATCTCCTACACATTGATTCTAGAGAAAATATCAAATACATTCTGAGATATATCTTTGACTTAGGAATGGACTTCTCCAAATCTAAGACATTGTGGGCAATGATCCCAACATATATATCTAGGAGATGTACACAAAGGAACAAAGGAAGGAATACAGGAAGGATAAATCTTACTACAAGAAATTTGAAAAGGTTGAATTTCCAGAAAACACAATGGAAACCTACACTAATCCAGAGCTTGACAAAATATTTGAGGAGAGTGTTGATAGAGAAAGGTATGAATATGAGACAGCCTAAAAGGAGCTTCAAGTTAAGAAAAACAGGTTCATAGATATTCTAAAAAGAGGAAAATAAGTGGTTGAGAAAGAAGAATTGGCCAAAGCAATTCCAATCAAATCTGTTATGTTTGATCACACATTGTATACTACAATAAATCCAAAAGCCAAAATGTTAGGAGTAGGGCAACTCCACAGAGGAGGTATTAGATGCAATCCAAAGGATGCATCACAACTTCCCCAGAAAAGAAAGAAAAGAGAGAAATCACCTGAAGAGGGGATAGAGAAAAGGAAGATCCTGTTTATAAAAGCCTCAACTTCTAAAAAGGAACAAGCAATTGTTGTTGAAGCACCAGCTGTAGCCACTGGATCAAATCCTGAAAAATGTCCTGAATCAGATGATCTATGTAACGATCCAGGCCCGCCAACACGTGACCCATCTGGACCGCCGTCACCCTCCCGGCCCAGGCCCGCCAACACGGGACCCAGCTGGCACCGGAAGAGTTCAGCTTAACCAGATGGTCTGCAGACCATGCACCCCAACCCCTCTCTATCCCACCACAGGGCACAGTGGGTTTTTGGAGACCGTAGTCCCCCTTTGATGAGAATTGAGCCAGTTAAGCGGCAACGCGTGGACTTCCCAGGAGGTCACCCATCCCATGACTACTCCAGCCCGAGCACGCTTAACTATGTAGTACTTTCACTTCTCATCACCAATTGAGCCAGCTCAATTGGTGATGAGAAGTGAAAGTACTACATAGTTAAGCGTTCTCGGGCTGGAGTAGTCACGGGATGGGTGACCTCCTGGGAAGTCCACGCGTTGCCGCTTAACTGGCTCAATTCTCATCAAAGGGGGACTACGGTCTCCAACAACCCACTGTGCCCTGTGGTGGGATAGAGAGGGGTTGGGGTGCATGGTCTGCAGACCATCTGGTTAGGATGAACTCTTCCGGTGCCAGCTGGGTCCCGTGTTGGCGGGCCTGGGCCGGGAGGGTGCCGGCGGTCCAGCTGGGTCCCGTGTTGGCGGGCCTGGATCGTTACAAAAAGTGCAATCCTGAAGGATAGGACTTTTTGTAACGATCTAGGCCCGCCAACACAGGACCCAGCTGGACCACCGGCACCCTCCCTGCCCAGGCCCGCCAACACGGGACCCAGCTGGCACCAGAAGAGTTCAGCCTAACCAGATGGTCTGCAGACCATGCACCCCAACCCCTCTATGTCCCACCACAGGGCACAGTGGGTTGTTGGAGACCGCAGTCCCTCTTTGATGAGAATTGAGCTAGTTAAGCGTCAACGCGTGGACTTCCAAGGAGGTCACCCATCACACAATTGCTCCAGCCCGAGCACGCTTAACACTTGAGTACATTCACTTTTCATCACCAATTGAGCTGCAGCTCAATTCACTTCTCATCACCAATTGAGCTGCAGCTCAATTGGTGATGAGAAGTGAAAGTACTCCATAGTTAACCGTGCTCGGGCTGGAGCAATTCTGGGATGGGTGACCTCCTGGGAAGTCCACGCGCTGCCGCTTAACTGGCTCAATTCTCATCAAAGGGGGATTGCGGTCTCCAACAACCCACTGTGCCCTGTGGTGGGACAGAGAGGGGTTGGGGTGCATGGTCTGCAGACCATCTGGTTAGGCCGAACTCTTCCAGTGCCAGCTGGGTCACGTGTTGGCGGGCCTGGGCCGGGAGGGTGTCTGCGGTTCAGCTGGGTCCCGTGTTGGCAGGCCTGGATCGTTACAAAAAAATGATATGGTCAAAACCGACCGTCAGTCTAAAAAGACTCAGCGGATTCTTCCACCCCTCCCCCCACGACTCCTAGGCACCGGGCGGGATGAAGGATATGGAAGGACAACAATGCGGAATTGTAATCAAGCAGGTGACAAATGGACCTAGCTACAGTTGTACCAAGTATAAAAGAAGCGCTACCATAAAACCGAGCAGTACACAAACGAGCGTCAAGGTGAGTATATGCACGCAATTATAAAAGGACTAAGCAGCTAGAAAAGTAAATCAGATCAGTTATAAAGTGACTAGTGCAAGTAAGAAGAAACTAGAGAAGCTATGAAAATAACTTTAACTTATGTGTGTACACACAAACACATAAGCTAAGGGGTCTGGAAAGAAATAAACTCATCGTATAAAAGAGCCCATACTAATTTATACGATGAGGTCTAGTTGTGCAATGATACAATGCTATGCTATGTTGTGCAATGCAATGATGCAACTCACGCACACGACTCTGTACATACAAACCTTTTCTAGTTCCCTCTGTTCGAGTGTGTCAACTCAGGTACCCAGTAGAGGCAAACAGGGCAGTGGACCGGGCTGTCCACTTCTAGGCTTGTGTAACACCACCCAACCTAGACCTTACGTACGCCCCTAAGAACACACAGGGTATCCGCGTACTATCTGGTATGCACCACCTCTAGCCCTCTATTCGAGTCTCCGCTCAGGTACCTAGTTGAGGCAAACAGGGCAGTGGATCGGGCTGTCCACTTCTAGGCTTGTGTAACACCACCCAACCTAGACCTTACGTACGCCCCTAAGAACACACAGGGTATCCGCGTACTACTTGATACAATAATGCCTCTAAGTGAAACACCAAGCTCTTGGCTCGGAGGACTCGACTAGTCCTTTCTTATGCTTCGATCCTACCACTCGCAGGACTATCCCAGCCATTCCTTATCATTCCAATCTCTTATAAGTATCACAGGGCAAAACTGCCCACCGAAGCTAACTCTGCTCGTATCTGAGCCAACCGAGCCCATGGCTCCCACATATTCAACAATTACAATCAGGGGCTATCTCAGTCTTGTTACCTTATGATTTAAGATTAACCTTGGATTTCCCGAGGCATGCTCGGTGAAGGGCTCTCAATGGTACTAGGAGGTACTATGGGCATTCAAAACCCAAACCTCCCTTTCTCAAGGCACTTAGTATTATTGTTTTTCTACCTATTATAGTCGGTGTGATCTAAAGCCTTAGGATCATAAACTTCAAGATTTTGACTCTTCAAATGAAATTTTAACTTCCTAGAGTTTCTATCCAAGTGGCGAATGACTTCAATATGTTATGTCCTAATCGAGGTGTAACTAATCCAATTCTTAAGGGGGACCTTCTCATGCTTATGAATAATCCACCAAAATGATCATGTGTTTTTTTTCATGATTTGAGAATGACCTAATAAAAATAATCATCTGATTAATATGAAATTACGTTTTACTGAATTTTCCTAGCATGTCAACATGAAATCCAAAATTTTGACAGTTCCTATTTAATCTAACTCCTCAAATAAAATCATTTAAGCAAGTAGAGATTCCTCAACTTTGTGAATGAACTATCAAGATTTCTCATCAAAATAATTTGAAATTTAAACCACTGCACTATCATGATGAACAAATGGGATTTCCAGAGTTTCATAATTTCCACCTTATTTTGATAATTAAATAATTTCAAATAATACATAAGGTTTTTCCCCAATTTGCGAAGGAAGTAACAAAAATACTCCTCAAATTAAATTGATACTAATTCCACTGATTGATCATGACAATAAACCTTATTTCCAGAGTATCATAATTTTCTACATTTATAACCTCATTAAATATAATCACTTATTCATATGGGGTTTTTTCTCGATTTGTGAAGGAACTAACAAAATGCTCGTCAAATTAAATTGATACTAATTACACTGATTGGACATGACAAATAAACCTTATTTTCAAAGAATCATAATTTTCTACACTTATAATCTCATTAAATAAAATCAACTATTCATATGGGGTTTTTTCATGATTTGTGAGGGGTCTACCATATATGATGATCTATCTATCATGAGATTTTTACCACTAACTTATAATGTCATAAAAAAAGTAAATCCAAAATTTCAAATTTTTCTAGGGTGATTCATCCATATAAATTTCATTAATATGCCAATGTGACATAATGAAATTAAAAATAAAACCTATGACATTTTAAACCCATTTGATCCCAAACTCAAGGGATAATGTTATTCAGTCACCAATCATGCATTAACAAAATTTCAGAGACATGCATGGAGGTCTTCATTCTCAATTTCATTAAAACCTTCAAAAGCCCGAAATGACTATTCACACACCAAACACCCTTAAGTCCTAAACTTCAACTTGAAGCTCAGAGAAATCCACTCATGCACATGAGTTGAAATTTTAACCAGAGCTATAAATAACCTAATGGAACTACCACCTCAAAATTTGGGGGCTTTTGAATATTTTAATCTCAACAATTTCACAAAGGCTTAAAATCAAACAATAATTAAAACTAAAGAAAAATTATGTCCAAAAATTCTGAAAATATAACTAGAGGTGGGTAATATCATATCTAAAGCATGGACAAAATTTCAAAGCATTTGCATGAGCCAAAATCACTAAATACACAAAATACACTTTTATACATGTCTCACTAAAAATGGCCTACAGGGAGCTACAGTTGACCAAATCTCATGAAATCAGTGGCATTTAAAAGATAACTTCAAGATCTACAATTGTCATGTTGATCACTACCTCCAGAAATGAGCCCAACCTAGGTAAAATCAACATGCAAAGTTCTATACAGATTATTTATCTTGGGAAAATTAAATAATAGTTTTTAAATGGCTGTTACTATTCATCTTCCTCCCCAAACCGACGGGTATCAGGTTTTAGGGCCTATTTCGCTCAATACTCCCTCAAATCTTGATGGTTTTTCATGAAATTAGTCCCTAAAGCTTCATTTGGAGGGAAGCTATCGAATGGCATATATATTGAAGCATTTCGTGGCCTATATCTTAGTTCCTACCATGGATATTTTTCGGCCTAACTTGCAAAATTCGGCCATTAATACTTCCTTGGAAATTTAAGGAATTAGAGGGGAAAAGATTCAATGATCTAGCATGTGAGGAGAGATGGGGAATTCGACCTCGTTTGGAGTCGATTGGAGGTGGTTGCTCATTTTCCATGGCCGAAATTTTGAGCTCCAAGCCCATGCCCGATCTTCCTCTTCAGAGCTCCATCCTTGTAATTGTCATGGGGGTTCTCTTCCTCTCCGTTTTCTGATGCTAATCGGGAGGAGAAAATCAGGTGGGGGATCTTTAACATGTGGAAGCCATTAATGGGAGGCCGGCCAAGCTTCACCTCCCTTCGTAGCCAATGGCATTACATGCATTTGCTTGGGAAAGGTCTGAATCCTGCAGGAATTAAACTTCTGAGCTCAATTCAGTGTTTGGGGAAGTCAATTGATGCCACATGGAGGAGAATCCATGCTCCCAAGATTTGTCCTATTCTAAATGGATGAATTCCCAATTTTACCCCTCTTGCATGGTATCTCTCAAGATATTAGAGGGTATGGAAGGTAAAATTATGGTGGGCTGCAGAGTGGGCCTTAATTTGGGCCTTTAACCAAATTGGATTAGGGTTTAATTTCACTTTGAGCCCAATTTAGGCCTAAAGGGCATTTTGGTCATTTGCAAAAATTGGGGACCCTATGATGGGTGTTGGGAAAAACTTTGATTTATCTTAACTCCTACATACAACTCTAAAAATAACTCATAAAGAAAAGAAGAGGAGATTGAAATTCAGAGTTGCAAAATTAGTTTAAATAATTATGCGTCGAGTAGTAATCGACGCAACGTCGACATGGAATCGACGTAACTCTGAATCCAAGTCTAAGTGACTCTGAAAGGAAGTCGACGCAACTAAAGTCGACGTAACTCTGACTTCTAGTCGACGTATCCAGTAAAGTCGGCGCACCTTTGATTATGAAATGGACGTGTCTTCCATATTCTCAAGTGCACTTTTGACCTATACTAACACTGGTTGAGTCTTTTGTCCTGGTAAAACACTCACTAGTGGTCTAGAAGCCTTAGGGATGTTACAAATCCCAATACACAAAGAAACAATTTTGTCCCCAAAATTTACGATTGGCCGTACGGGTTTTCAGCATTTACAATAAAATGACGGAGTTGCATGAGATCCAGCGGTTCCCAAGTGTGTTCCTCCTGTCCATGGTTGGACCAAGGACTTTTACTAGAGGAACTTCCTTGCTTCTTAGCCTCCGAACGGCGGTATCATCAATGCGTATCGGCTCCACGCTGATAGTACGATCATTCCCCACTGGCCCATTCAGAGTTACAATATACTGTTTAGGTCGTAATAATGCCTTCCGTAGTGAGGAAACATGGATTACATCGTGCAATCCTCCCAGTTCCTGTGGTAGTTCCAGGCGGTAAGCCACTGGCCAATAATAAGTTTCTGCTCTCTTGACTTGGCATAAGAAGCACTATTCTCATACTCGACTATAAACCATAACCTGATGTATGTTTCAGGTCGTCGACACTATTCAAGCCATTTTTCACGTTTCTCGGTTCAGGGTAAACCACCCTTTGGTCTTACATTGATCGTAAGTCTATGGGTCTCCCAACTGAAGTGGGTGTGCCGTAATTCCATTCTATAACATTTACAGGTTCTATCCATAATTATGCCCTGAGTTCATAATTTACCGATCTAAGTAATCAGTATCCACAAGAGTTCGATGCTCATCATGTAATAAAATTTCAAACTTAATCCTTCGGGCAATGTCCTTGCGGTATGCTTTTTAAATTCTTATTCATAATACTCTTTCGTCTTTTCCTATCAGGGGATTGGTCACTCTTTAGGAATCTCAAATTGGTCATTTGTCCTATGTCTGGGGCTTCGAATGTAACAACGAGTTACCTAGTGCACTTTGTTTATACACATGAAATCCCCATATCCTAAAATTCATCGCACATCGTTCCTCCGAAGAAGTATTCTAACCACAAACGTAAGTACTCCAAAATTTTATGATAGGTCGATCCCGCGAGAGTAAGGTCTTAATCAAGATTGTAATTATTCAAAATGTGTTGTTTGGCATCTGTTCAAACATAGATATCAATTACCTTTGTTTATTCCAAAATGGTCTTTGGTGATTTTTCCTTGAAATCCGAGGGGGTGTCCCAAAAGTTCACCAATTACATATTTGTTTCCCATTGAATCTCAATGTTTCAACACGACCTAGTGTTATTCCATTTGTCATTTTGTTCCAATGAATAGAAGTTCTAATTGGCTTAGAAGTTCTCTGCGCTTAACTTTCTTAAATTTCTTATATTTGTGGTATTACTCGAACCTGTGATAAAGCCTTCCTTTGTTAAGAATCTAATAAATTCAAGTTCATTCTTTCACATCTTTTACTTCTCCAAAACGTTTGTTGATTCAATTTTTAATTCCAAATCATCTGAGCTACTCTCCAACCTCATCCGATTTTCTCGGGAATACGGACCTTTCGCAGGTAATTGAATGGCTATATAATTGACCTCTAATTATCAACGAATAATTACCCGAATGTTACTTCGCTTCATTTCTAGTTCCTTATTACAGTTCTGAGGTTGTGGAACCTAAAATTGTCACTATTCTGGATTTTCACGTCATTCTCGCTTCGTAATTCTAACTCAAAACAGAGTTCCTCTGGTAAGCACTCTAATTACTTATGGTCAATACTTCATAATACTTGCTTTCTCAAGTTGCAACTCGTCAGGGGTAAAACTTCCCCTGTATGCGCATTATTTCTTTTATAAGGGTATGAAGGTACAGTCTTCCCAATACATAAAGAAATAATGCTAGCCCTTACAGTTTTGTTTTGGGTTTACTCTCCTCGAATCTGTAGGTTTGTACGTACATACCGTTCTTGATGTGTGCGGGCCCTTGACTTAGGATTTTGCGAACTAGGTCTTTTCTTTGAAGTTTCTCGTCTTCCTTCTTGGTTTACCTTGATAACTATGACGATTAGGTCAGCTGTATAAGAGTGTCCGGATCCTAATCTTCCTTTCGATGATAATTTATGTATGGCTTTCCCAATACATAACGAAATAGTTTAATCTCCTATACTCTCGGGTTATTGGTTTAGTGTATGCTTGCAATTTATTGGTCTATCGTTTGCATGTCGCCGGGGGAGATATCATATCCTCCCGTCTCAGTGTCCTGCTTTCTTTGGTGCTCGGGTCATAGTCACTTCATTTTTCGATGGTTGCGCCTGTGCTACCACTTGACTGCAAGGATAAATTTTACGGGTTCCAGAAGCACCTAATAGACCCATCTCGGTTCGACCTAAATTCACAAGTAGGGTATTTTGGGGAAACAGTTTCGTAACCTAAGAGTCAAAGTTTGTCTAAGGTTACTTGAGAAAGGGTAGTTTACTAACGGGTTGGCCTAAAGATCTCATTGCTAGTGGACAGATTGAGTGATTTCTCCTATGGGCACATCACTGCTTCCGCTGCTAGTTTGTCCTCAAACTAACTCGAGCGGGGTGACCCGTAGGTTGTGGACTTCTTTTACTTAAGATCGGCTCTAATACCATTTTGTAAGACCCCTCCCTCCGGATTCCGAGGGGGACCAAGGTCTTACCGCCCAGAACCGCCGCATTGCGGTGACACCGACATAACGATCAGTAGCCACGACACTACGCCGATTCTGCCGGCTTATCAACATCAAACCAGGCCAATCCATATCACAAGTAAAAAGAAGTATGAGCATAGCATAAGTATGAAAGAGTACAATATACAGCATAAGTCCACATAATCACATCAATAAGTAATAAATCTAATGTCCACAATGAGATATACAAAATTAATACAAGGAGGGCCACGACCCTTTACATCAAGCCCTCACTACAAAGTCACTTGTAAAAGTAAACTCTCTTAACTGGAGCTGTTGCAAGTCTTCTACTGCTACTATTCCTTGGACTGGGTCTCCTCCTTGCACACCATCCTCCAACAGTGCAGCTCAATTGGTGATGAGAAGTGAAAGTACTCCATAGTTAAGCGTGCTCGGGCTGGAGTAGTCACGGGATGGGTGACCTCCTGGGAAGTTCACGCATTGCCGCTTAACTGGCTCAATTCTCATCAAAGGGGGACTACAGTCTCCAACAACCCACTCTGCCCTGTGGTGGGACAGAAAGGGGTTGGGGTGCATGGTCTGCAGACCATCTGGTTAGGCTGAACTCTTCCGGTGCCAGCTGGGTCCCGTGTTGGCGGGCCTGGGTCGGGAGGGTGCCGACGGTCCAACTGGGTCCCGTGTTGGCGGGCTTAGATCATTACAAAAAGTGCATAGTTAAGCGTGTTTGGGCTAGAGTAGTCACGGGATGGGTGACCTCCTGGGAAGTCCACGCGTTGCCGCTTAACTGGCTCAATTCTCATCAAAGGGGGACTACGGTCTCCAACAACCCACTGTGCCCTGTGGTGGGACAGAGAGGGGTTGGGGTGCATGGTCTGCAGACCATCTGGTTAGGCTGAACTCTTCCGGTGCTAGCTGGGTCCCGTGTTGGCGGTCCTGGGCCGGGAGGGTGCCGGCGGTCCAGCTGGGTCCCGTGTTTGCGGGCCTGGATCGTTACAAAAAAAAATGATATGGTCACATCCGACCGTCAGTCTAAAAAGACTCAGCGGATTCTTCCACCCCTCCCCCCACGACTCCTAGGCACCCGGCGGGAGGAAGGATATGGAAGGACAAAAATGCGGAATTATAATCAAGCAGGTGACAAATGGACCTAGCTACAATTGTACCAAGTATAAAAGAAGTGCTACCATAAAACCGAGCAGTACACAAACGAGCGTCAAGGTGAGTATAGGCACGCAATTATAAAAGGACTAAGCAGCTAGAAAAGTAAATCAGATCAGTTGTAAAGTGACTAGAGCAAGTAAGAAGCAACTAGAGAAGCTATGAAAATAACTTTAACTTATGTGTGTACACACAAACACATAAGCTAAGGGGTATGGCAAGAAATAAACTCATCGTATAAAAGAGCCCATACTAATTTATACGATGAGGTCTAGTTGTGCAATGATACTATGCTATGCTATGCTGTGCAATGCAATGATGCAACTCACGCACACGACTCTGTACATACAAACCTTTTCTAGTTCCATCTGTTCGAGTGTGTCAACTCAGGTACCCAGTTGAGGCAAATAGGGCAGTGGACCGGGCTGTCCACTTCTAGGCTTGTGTAACACAACCCAACTTAGACCTTACGTACGCCCCTAAGAACACACAGGGTATCTGCGTACTATCTGGTAAGCACCACCTCTAGCCCTCTATTCGAGTCTCCGCTCAGGTACCCAGTTGAGGCAAACAGGGCAGTGGACCGGGCTGTCCACTTCTAGGCTTGTGTAACACCACCCAACCTAGACCTTATGTACGCCCCTAAGAACACACAGGGTATCCGCGTACTACTTGATACAACAATGCCTCTAAGTGAAACACCAAGCTCTTGGCTCGGAGGACTCGACTAGTCCTTTCTTATGCTTCGAGCCTACCGCTCGCAGGACTATCCCAGCCCTTCCTTATCATTCCAATCTCTTATAAGTATCACCGGGCAAACTGCCCACCGAAGCTAACTCTGCTCGTATCTGAGCCAACCGAGCCCATGGCTCCCACATATTCAACAATTACAATCAGGGGCTATCTCAGTCTTGTTACCATATGATTTAAGATTAACCTTAGATTTCCCGAGGCATGCTCGATGAAGGGCTCTCAACGGTACTAGGAGGTACTATGGGCATTCAAAACCCAAACTTCCCTTTCTCAAGGCACTTAGTATTATTGTTTTTCTACCCATTATAGTCGGTGTGATCTAAAGTCTTAGGATCATAAACTTCAAGATTTTGACTCTTCAAATGAAATTTTAACTTCCTAGAGTTTCTATCCAAGTGGTGAATGACTTCAATATGTTATGTCCTAATCGAGATGTAACTAATCCAATTCTTAAGGGGGACCTTCTCATGCTTATGAATAATCCACCAAAATGATCATGTGTTTTTTTTCATGATTTGAGAATGACCTA
Source organism: Dactylorhiza incarnata (assembly GCA_033032865.1). NCBI lineage: Eukaryota > Viridiplantae > Streptophyta > Magnoliopsida > Asparagales > Orchidaceae > Dactylorhiza > Dactylorhiza incarnata. Next base: position 1,254,492 of record JAWHQI010000420.1, on the reverse strand, counting down.
CTAAAAATAATCATCTGATTAATATGAAATTAAGTTTTACTGAATTTTCCTAGCATGTCAACATGAAATCCAAAATTTTGACAGTTCCTATTTAATCTAACTCGTCAAATAAAATCATTTAAGCAAGTAGAGATTCCTCCACTTTGTGAATGAACTATCAAGATTTCTCATCAAAATAATTTGAAATTTAAACCACTGCACTATCATGATGAACAAATGGGATTTCCAGAGTTTTATAATTTTCCACCTTATTTTGATAATTAAATAATTTCAAATTATACATAAGGTTTTTCCCCAATTTGCGAAGGAAGCAACAAAAATACTCCTCAAATTAAATTGAAACTAATTCCACTGATTGATCATGACAATAGACCTTATTTCCAGAGTATCATAATTTTCTCCATGTATAACCTCATTAAATAAAATAACATATTCATATGGGGTTTTTTCTCGATTTGTGAAGGAACTAACAAAATGCTCGTCAAATTAAATTGATACTAATTCCACTGATTGGTCATGACAAATAAACCTTATTTCCAGAGAATCATAATTTTCTACACTTATAATCTCATTAAATAAAATCAACTATTCATATGGGGTTTTTTCATGATTTGTGAAGGGTCTAACATATATTATGATCTATCTATCATGAGATTCTTACCACTAACTTATAATGTCATAAAAAAAGTAAATCCAAAATTTCAGATTTTTCTAGGGTGATTCATCCATATAAATTTCATTAATATGCCTATGTGACATAATGAAATTAAAAATAAAACCTATGACATTTTAAACCCATTTGATCCCAAACTCAAGGGATAATGTTATTCAGTCACCAATCACGCATTAACAAAATTTCAGAGACATGCATGGAGGTCTTCATTCTCAATTTCATCAAAACCTTCAAAAGCCCGAAATGACTATTCACACACCATATACCCTTAAGTCCAAAACTTCAACTTGAAGCTCAGAGAAATCCACTCATGCACATGAGTTGAAATTTTAACCAGAGCTATAAATAACCTAATGGAACTACCACCTCAAAATTAGGGGGCTTTTGAATATTTTAATCCCAACAATTTCACAAAAGGCTTAAAATCAAATAATAATTAAAACTAAAGAAAAATTATGTCCAAAAATTCTGAAAATATAACTAGAGGTGGGTAATATCATATCTAAAGCATGGACAAAATTTCAAAGCATTTGCATGAGCCAAAATCACTAAATACACAAAATACACTTTTATACATGTCTCACTAAAAATGGCCTATAGGGAGCTACAGTTGACCAAATCTCATGAAATCAGTGGCATTTAAAAGATAACTTCAAGATCTACAATTGTCATGTTGATCACTACCTCCTGAAATGAGCCTAACCTAGGTAAAATCAACATGCAAAGTTCTATACATATTATTTATCTTGGGAAAATAAAATAATAGTTTTTAAATGGCTGTTACTATTCATCTTCCTCCCCAAACCGACGGGTAGCAGGTTTTAGGGCCTATTTCGCTCAATACTCCCTCAAATCTTGATGGTTTTTCACGAAATTAGTCCCTAAAGCTTCGTTTGGAGACAAGCTATCGAATGGAATATATATTGAAGCATTTCGTGGCCTATATCTTAGTTCCTACCATGGATATTTTTCGGCCTAACTAGCAAAATTTGGCCATTAATACTCCTTGGAAATTTAAGGAATTAGAGGGGAAAAGATTCAATGATCTAGCATGTGAGGAGAGATGGGGAATCCGACCTCGTTTGGAGTCGATTGGAGGTGGTTGCTCATTTGCCATGGCAGAAATTTTGAGCTCCAAGCCCATGCCCGATCTTCCTCTTCAGAGCTCCATCCTTGCAATTGTCATGGGGGTTCTCTTCCTCTCCGTTTTCTGAAGCTAATTGGGAGGAGAAAATCAGGTGGGGGAGCTTTAACATGAGGAAGCCATTAATGGGAGGCCGGCCAAGCTTCACCTCCCTTCGTAGCCAATGGCATTACATGCATTTTCTTGGGAAAGGTCTGAATCCTGCAGGAATTAAACTCCTGAGCTCAATTCAGTGTTTGGGGAAGTCAATTGATGCCACATGGAGGAGAATCCATGCTCCCAAGATTTTTCCTATTCCAAATGGATGAATTTCCAATTTTACCCCTCTTGCATGGCATCTCTCATGATATTAGAGGGTATGGAAGGTAAAATTATGGTGGGCTGCAGAGTGGGCCTTAATTTGGGCCTTTAACCAAATTGGATTGGGGTTTAATTTCACTTTGAGCCCAATTTAGGCCTAAAGGGCATTTTGGTTATTTTGCCAAAATTGGGGACACTTTGATGGGTGTTGGGAAAAACTTTGATTTATTTTAACTCCTACATACAACTCTAAAAATAACTCATAAAGAAAAGAAGAGGAGATTGAAATTCAGAGTTGCAAAATTAGTCTAAAAAATTATGCGTCGAGTAGTAATCGACGCAACGTCGACATGGAATCGACGTAACTCTGAATCCAAGTCTAAGTGAATCTGAAAGGAAGTCGACGCAACTAAAGTCGACGTAACTCTGACTTCTAGTCGACGTATCCAGTAAAGTCGACGCACTTTTGATTATGAAATCGACGTGCCTTCAATGTTCTCAAGTGCACTTTTGACCTATACTTACACTGGTTGAGTCTTTTGTCCTGGTAAAACACTCACTAGAGGTCTAGAAGCCTTAGGGATGTTATAATCTAAGCCTAGAAGTCATAAATCTGATGACAGCCAATGTTTTTGGTCTTGGTTTCTCTCTCAAGGATGTTCATCCTAACACTGAAATGGACCTGGATAAATTGTTCAAAGGTCATGAAAAGATACAGAAGAACCCATAGAAAGCCATCCCTGCAAATTTCAAATATGTGGAAAAGAAGTACAGGAGAGTATATGAGGACTTATTCAACTTTCTCAAAGAAAGGAAGTGATACTCCTTGTGGTGGGTAATCTATGATAAAACTTTTGTTAATCATTAATCTGATATCCTCTCTCTCTATTAGCTTATCCAGCCTATCTAGCTTTTTTTTATGATGTCTTGTATGCGTTTTTGTTTATTTATGCAAAGAAATAAGTAAAATCACTTTGTTCAATTTGTAAAATTTGTTAAGATAAATAGGGGAGATCGTTGGGAAAAACCCCTTTGATTTAACTTAACAAATTACCTACAAGTGATTTTGTTTCTTAGGATTGAATTACCCATTGTATAATGAGGGTAATCTGGTCATTAGATGTCTTAGGATGTCACACTCAACCTAGGGTGTCAAGACCATATCAAGGAAAGCACAAATTTAGTGAAGTTAATATTTACATCGAATAGAACTCGACTAAACATCGAATAAATGTCGACGCTACTCTGACTAGAAGTCCAAGTGGTTCAAACTTCTGTCGAAGTAACTCAAGTCGACGTTACGTCAAATTGATATCGACGTAGAGGCCATGGACTTGTCGAAGCACTTAAGGAAGTCGATGCAGCTTCTACTTCAACTCGGCGCAGGAGGAAATATCTGTCGAAGCCATTCAAAGTCGACGCAACGTCTACTTCATGTCGACGGAGATTATGAAGCTCAGAATCATATCTTCAACTCGATGGTTACGTCGATTGGGTATCGACGCAACGTCGATTAACAGAGTTTAATCAGAGCAAAGATGAATTCAAAGCTGCTCCCACAAGAACTCGAAGGAGCATCGATAAGAGAGGTAGAGAACTCGACGCAACGTCGAATATAGTCTGAAAAGGGAAACCTTTTCAGCTGTCATTTTGGGCCCTCTCTCATGGCCCACCTCTCTCAAGACCGTTCTCCAATGGCTTCTTAATTGCCTCAAATGGAATAAAGAATTAACTGAGGTCAGAGAAAAGCTTTCTTGGAAACAAGCTTAAATGTGTTAGATGGGTCGGGAATCAAGGAAGGTATTATTGTGAAGACAGATATACCATTCAGGAATTACCTAAAATGGAAAGAAATTCAAATTCAAGTAGGGGACAATAAAAGAGAATAGAAGGAAGAGAAAAGTAAGGCACTTATCACAATCGGCCATACTATTCCATTGGCTCCTCTTCTTCCTCCACTCTCTCACAGGAACCCTAACAGAAGAAAATACAGAGAAGGAATATCTGTTGTTCTTCTTCTCTCTAAGAACAGTACAGAACAAGGCTGCACATCTTATAGCAACCAAAGTTCAATCAGAAAGAAGATAGAAGGATCTGACAATAATAACTTCTGCAAATCATCACCATCATAAGCAGAAGTTCATCAAGAGCAGATCCTATGAACAGATATAAGAAGTTGTTCTTAATATAACCATCATAAGAATTCTGAAAACAGAATTCCTACATCCTTCTTCTTTCTTTTTCTCCTTCCCTTCTGTAAAAGAGTTTTGTTAATCCCACTTCAAAGGATTCAGTGGTTCAAGATCTCCTTATCAAAAGATCTGGTGCTTCAAGATCTCCTTATCAAAAGATCTGGTGGTTCATGATCTCCTTGTCAAAAGATCAGTGGTTCTAAGTATCTCCTTACCAAAATACTCAGGCACAGTGGTGCATCCCTACTAGGTGGTAGAAGAGGGAAGTACCCACATTTTGGGGATCCTCTATAAAAAATTCTGTGTGTCTTCTGATGCTAATTTTCTGTGCTGTCCATATAGCTAGTTTATTTTATTGATTTCTGCTTTATATTTCAACACTAGTTTATTCTGCCTGAGATCTTGTTTGAGAATAAATCCTTAGACTATTTTATTGCACTCACAGTTAGAATAGGAATAATTTTTAAATCTCTATTCACCCCCCTCTAGAGGATTCTCAGAGGCACACTGTGCTCTTTCAGCTATTGCTTTGCGCTACCTCTTGCGCTACCCGATACTTCCTGCGCTAGTGGCTACTTCCTGCGTTTTATGCTTTCTCCTGGCGCTATCACTTTCTGTAATTGCTTCCCGAAACTGCTCTAATCAGCGTTAGCGCCTACGCTAGGTGCTATCGCCTGTGCTAGTGGGCATGTTGGAATTCTGGCTTCAAATTTGGGGGGAACCTTCACATGTTATCCTTGAGTCATGTGGACTTGTTTTTCTGTACACTTAAACACACAAGACCAAATACACATAGGATTTGTTATTCTCAAACCTAGGAGATGCGGAATATCATGTTCCAACAAACTCCCCCTTTTGATAATAACAAATCCATTAATGATAAATCAGAGCATTAATATATAAACATGATGAAACCTACTTGTGTGTGTGTGTGAGAGAGATGACTTAGGATAATTGTTGATTTTAGTTTTTAGAATTACTCCCCCCAAATACATGCTCATCCTATGTGAATGCTCCCCTTAAATGTAAGCTATCATCTTAATCATTAGTCATGTTAGTTTTCTCATTTGATAGCGATTAATATTTATCATATTATTTCTCCCCATTTTGTTATTAACAAAAGTGGGCAAGGAAGCAATAGGCATAAAAAGAGGATTTTTTATAAAAATATAAGGCATGATCGAGCTTTTTAGAGGAAATGAAATGATAAGGAGTTTTAAGCATAATAAGGTAATGATTTCCAAGTAACCAATCTACCCAGACAATATGTCTACACCCTAGCCCCGTACTAAGTGACGGATGGTCTTGAGGAGCTGCAAACATGTCGTAGGTTGGGGTGTTAGTCCCATATGCAAACACTAGAAAATACTAAACCTAACACTCTTTCCCCCAGTGCCTCGCAAGGCCCCACTGGAACCCTCCCCGGTTAAGGACAAGACATGACTTAGAGGTTAGGTTATCTAATGTCTACAACCATACGCCCCGCTATGATGAGATATGTAATTATGGGATAATATTCATTGGAAACATTAAGCATTTGAATCTAATGATAAGTTCATAGCCTATGGGTTTATATTTTTATTTGAATTTTTTGAAAAAAACTCACATAACTATTTTGAAATCCATTAATGAATCAGAGTTTTTAGCATAAAAATGATATTCATGTTAGAACAACCAATATAAATTCTACCAAGCAAGTCCACCACTTGTTGAAAAAGGAATTTTGAGATTTAAGACTTTGATATAAGCATGAAAGCGCAAGATAAAAAATATATGGCGATGATGCGGAAGACTTATAAAAGTACAAGAAACATTTTTTTTGTAATCTTGTCTATTCATAAGATGATATATGAGTTAAATTCCAAAAAAAGGAAGATGTTTTTGTAAATTAATTTGCATTTAAATTCTTTGAGTTTGATAATAAAGTAACCAAGCATGAAATAATGTTATCAAAAAGAGATTACTACAATGATATTTTAATTCACAAATTCAAAACATACCAAACATTGTAGAAGGCATGCTAGGTTATCTAGTACATTTTATATATAAAGAGAGTATAGAATTTTAGCATTAAGATCCAATAGTCATGAGAAGAACTGTTATGGAAGATAATGATGTGCACATAAGTGTATTTTGAATAGAGTAAACAAATGATTTAATCAAAAATACAAGACATATGTAGAGTAAGGTGCACAATAAAAACACAAATAATTTTACTTCCACACACTTTAATGCACATAGAAAAAATGTACAACAACCAAGGTTCTTTGCACACACAATGCTCATTAAGACTTATCTAGGTGCAAAGTAGTGCTTGGGGGATCACACACTTTATTTTTCAATATTGATTTTTTGTGATCCGGTGTACTTAAGAATAAGTGGTTTAAAAATGAAGGTTTGCACAAGACACTTTACTAATCTTTCCAAGGTGCTCAACCTCACAACGCTTATTAAGACTTATCAGGAGGTTCAAGTAGTGCTTGGTGGAGTTATCTTTGTCAATTTATTTCAAGATTATTATTTTTGTACAAAGTTCTCCGAAAACACTTGTTTTGCAAACCAATGCAATTTGAAAGGACAATCACTTTTCTTAAATATTAAGAGTGCAAATAAAGGTGGTGTAGGTATGATACTTATGCAAAGTTTAATTCATTATACAGTTACAATACACAAGCAAACATTCTTAGATTAAAAGCACAAGTAGACTTTGCCAAAATAAGTGAGTGAATAAAAATCATTATCAATCATAAAACATTTACTCATACATAGAGGCATGCTAAGTTTTGCTCTACACAACCTTTTCATTACAATTGGTGCACATATGAGTAGATATATCAAATCGTGATTAAAACAATGTTCAAAGTAGTTTGAAAAAATGAATTATAATATTGTAGAAGGTTTAATCTTGGATTAAATCATGCTTGATTTTAACAATAAAGTCCTTACAGTATTTTTGATATTTTGAAAAATAATTTTGATTTAAAGTTTGAACTCTTAAAATTGATCTTGGACTTCCCGAGGTCTACCCTGTGAGGGGTTCGCCCGGTACTAGGAGATGTGATGGGATGATAGCCCAAATCTCCCTTTCGCAAGATACATGTAAATATAAAAGTTAAGTTCAAAAAATAATTTTTGATAATTCTTTGTTTTATATTTTTGTATTTGATTTTTGCATATAGAAATAGAAATCAAACAAATAAACAAAGAATCAAATATTTTTTGCAATTTTGGCTTTTGTAGTTTTTTCTTTTAATTTTTCAAAAATCAGTAGTACATGTAAAATAATATATTTTTAGAGATTTTTCAGAATTTGAAAATTACATAACATCACATAAGCAAGCTAGCACCGGCGCTAGCGCTAGCGCGGCAAACAGTACATTATTTTTTAAGATTTTGAAAATTCTATTTTTTGATCTTGATTAAGTCTCCAAAGAATAGTTTCATGCGGAAATTTTAGAATTTTTTAAGAAGTCTAGATAGTGCAAATTAGCGATTTTGTATATGACTTTACCAAATAAACTTTGCATGAGACATATTTTATTATATCTTCATTTTGACTTTTCTAAAGGCTTGTGTTTATCAAAATAATATAACTTGAATGAGATAGGAAATGAAAACAAATGATATCATGTTCGAATAATCCAAATAAGCATGATTTAAATGACTTTAATGTGAAGTGATGTTCTTGCATAAAATAGGTTTAAGAATGATTTTTGAACTATGAACATCTCTCAAAAAATTTTGAAAGAGAAAAAGTGAAGTTCATGATTTTATTAATTTAGATAAATATCTCATAACAAATTTAGAGTTTGATTCATATGGATAATATAAGATATAGGCAATGAATATAAGAAAAATAGATTGGTCATCAAAATAAAATATGATTTTAAATTTTGATCAATTTGATTTATAAACTCATTAAGTTTTATGAGATAAGATCATATTTCCAATAATATATAAGATGATCATAACATGATAGCTTAAAAAATAAGTAAAAAAAAAGACATTAAAGCATATCATGAAGTAGAAAATTTGTATCTTTCATTTTTGAAAATATTCTACTTCATGCATTTGGTGATACCTAATGAATAAGAGATTTAGGTATCCAAAGGGGACCAAGTGTGGTCGTTCCTTTGGGTACCCAAATATAACGTATAGGTTTGTGGGTAGATATTGATGAATGTGTCCTTTCATGTGAAGTTAATGTTTCAGTTTAAATTTTGGGCATCCATTCAAACCTTTGTTTAATGTTATTCTTATGCATCAAATTTCCATTGTGATAATCTCTATATTGAAGATTATGATTGTAATGATTATTGAAGGTATTGTTCGTAGGAAATTTGTGTAATTTTAATTTTAAGTTGAGAGAAACATGATTTTGTAAATAATGGTGATTTTGACTTTGATTTACAAATACTTTGTGTTTCTTATTCCCATTATTTGGCTTAGTTAAGATATTCATATTCATATTCAACATGCTTTTAGATATTTCTTGATATTATAAATTTTTATTTATAATTTTCATAAGCAAGTTGATTTTTGATTTTAATTCATCATTCTTGATCTTTAGATTATGCCTAGCTTTATTATAAGCTATTGTGCTATTTTTAAGAGTGGAAACAATAGAGTTAATTTGATTTTGATAGTCATTTCTAAATTCCTCAAATGTTTCGTCCATCTCCTTGATTTCAATTTTATAATTTTGGCACGTACGTAGCACAATTACTTTTCAAAGATGAATTTTCTAAAGATAATTTTTCATTATGTTGTTTTTACAAAAATAAGTTCTTTTTCAAGTTCCTTGAATTTTTCTTTAATATCATTACAATCAAAACAAGGTTTTGTATTTGCAATTGAAGAGACATGGGTAAATCTAGATAAATCAAAATTTGAATCTACTTTAACTTTTGCTTTTAAATCTTTATTTTCTGAGCGCAATTTGCAATTCGCATTTTTCAATTTCTTAATTTTGTGCTTTGTAATTTGTAGCAATTGTAAAGTAGAAATGGAATTGCAAACAATAAGATAATTTGATTTCCTTACAGTGCTTTTGGATGCGGTGAGATTTGAGCATATAGTTTCTTCATTATCTTCATCTTTTTGGCACACCTCTTTCAAAGACAAGATTTCTTCTTTTTTACTTGATGTGCACTCCATTGATCCATCATGAGGGGAGCTTTCTTGACCATTTGTACAATCTTGTATGTTCTCCACTTCTTGCATTTGTTCCATACCTGTAGATGGAGATTCATACATTTCTTCAAGAAATTTCCATACTTTGTATGCACTAGAAAAACAATATATCAATTTGAAAATTTCTTGAGATAGAGCACAGAAAATACTATTTAATGCTTTTGCATTTAGATGATGTTCCTATTTATTTGATTCATTCGCTGGTCTAATTATTGCTATATCCCATGCATTGATATCTAAATTTTTAATAAACTTTTCATTAAAAATTTCCACCCTTTATAATTTCTTCCTTCAAATAGAGGTGGTCCTAGTGATTTTCCTTCTTCATAAAAAATTCCCCCACTAATGGAAGCGAGATCATGAGACGCCATTATTCCCGGTTGTTAAGCCGATTTGGAATAACCTAGCTCTGATACCACTTGTTGGATCTGTAGGCGCCCTTAGAGGGGGGGGGGGGGGGTGAATAAGGGTTTTAAAAACTTATATTATATTTTGATATACTTAAAGAACTAAGAGATTAAAATAAAGATTCAGAATGAAGATCTAAATTGATTTATAATGAAAGAGAAAATAATTATCAATTTAGAGAAATGAAAAACAAATCAATTTTATTACCCAAAGAGAGACATGATTACTATTAATAAAATTGACTACAAAACTAGATTTCTATGACGCTAGAAATCGAAGGTGAATAATAAAATCCTTTTTGTTTTCTATGCCAACTCGTATCCCCACGAACCGGTGGCTTTAGCCTATCCTTCCCGGGATATGGCCTCAAGCCGCTCTAGCCAATCCTTCCCCAGATATGGCCTTGAGAACCCCCTAGACCTAACCTAGATCTAGTCGCCAACCCGAGGCAAATTTCAGCCATAAGCCCTACCCATACCTTGTCACCAACATGAGGTGAATTCACTAAACGATTACAAGAAAAGATGTGAAATAAATAACAACAATATAAGAACTCTCTATATGGATCTCTTGGAGAAGTAGACGAAGACCCGCAGAGTATGATCGTAGTCAATGCAGTCTTTCATCACGATGATGACGCGTGTTGAAATCTTCTCCACGGATCTCCTTAAGCCTTCATGGATTTGTGGGAGTATCTCTCTGAACCTTCCTCTATATGAAGTGGCACAAAGCTCTGGAATTTGGGAGTAGGAGAGGATGAAGAAGATGGATCCAAGGGGTCCTTTTTATAGCCATGGAGCTAGAGTCGGCACTATCGCTACCGCCGGCGCTATCCCGGATTAGGTAATATTCTCAGCATGAGAATCCTTCATTTTAAGCAAGCTGACCGCCTTCCTCTATTGCTTTATGCTACCGCATGTGCTACCCGATACCTCCTGTAACAACCCGGCCCAACCACCCCTGATGGGCTGGCAACCCGGCTCATAGGCCGGTCCATCTCCACACCAGCGGGCTGGCTACCGCGGTTGACGGGCCGGCGCCATATCCCACGCCTCGCTCGATGTGGGCCGCACTTCCGCCCGCTTTTTTACAAGGGCTGCAGCCCATACACCCCAACGCATCCGTCTGGCCCTGTTTCTCAGGCGCAGCGCGTTGTTGAGGTCAGGTTTCGATCCCCTGACCCCCTAGATAAGAACTCCTTCAACCGAGTCTTATCACCAACTGAGTTGGATGCCTCAGGTTCAGGTTTGTAGCTGCCGCCGGAGTATGAGTGGGGTCGATCAGTTCCCTGTCGAGGCATTCCTCTCTTGTAGGTAAGGATTCAGTTTCTTTTATTGTAACCTTTCTTTTTGGACTGTTGACTCTCTTTCCCGCGGGTTCGTGTCAGTTGTTGGCGCCCGTATGGCTTTTGCTTAGTTTACTTGCTCATGCTACCGCTAGTTTCTTTCTTCTACGTAGTTATTTTGTACTTGTACACTCTGGGAAAGGCTCATTTTTTGGTGTATATAAACAAAGTTCTTTTAGCAAATGAATATTCGTTCATTTATCTGCGTTGTCACTCTTACTATTAAATATCACCTATTTGCAAACATATACCAAAATGAAATGATATTTCCTCATTATATACTAAATCTAGTTCTACGCTCTCCCTAGAGATGTCTCTGGTCTCCAGCGCCTTTAGGAATAAAATGAACCTATTTCCTTCCGTTGTGTGCGTATATCTTTTATAAAGAGTGGCTTTGTAAACCCCAGGGCCGAGGGACACGGCTCCCTTTCCTAATGAAAGAATCTTAAAAGATAATTCCTTTTAAATATGCATATCTTTCTCGTAAAAGTTCGTTCGAGTGATCGCCTGAACGTCTATAGTTGTCCCCTACAGGATGTGGCATCATGGCGCGTATTTTCCCCCTTTACTCTAATATTATAATTTATTTCGGGAAAATATGGGTTGTGACACCGCCTGCGCTAGTGGCTCCCTCCCACGTTAGTGTTATTGCCTAGCGCTATCACTTTCTTTAATTGCTTCCCGAAATTGCCCTAATCAGTGCTAGCGCCTGCGCTAAGTGCTACCGCCAGCGCTAGTGGGCATGTAGGAATTCTGGCTTCAAATTTGGGGGCAACCTTCATATGTTATCCTTGAGTCATATGGACTTGTTTTCCTGCACACTTAAACACACAAGATCAAATACATATAGGATTTGTTATTCTCAAACCTAGGAGATGCGGAAGTCCATGTTCCAACATGGTTATCACTTAGCCAAGAAAAGTCTGGTGTGCCAGCCAGTAAGTGTACGTAGGCTCTCGGCGGTGTTCTTCGCGTTCAGGCGTACAATAGGTATAGGTTAGGTAGTGCGAATACCAACCTAGAGATGGGCGAGGCCCAACCCACCACTTCCGTTTGCCACTACGGGGGTATCCTGGGAGTTTTGCTAGCTTAAAAAAGGGGTAACTAAAGGTCTGTGCGCATTGAGTCGGGTGCGTGTGTTGCACTTGTGTGATCATAAAATTAATCAGCATAATTTTGCATGTCATAGTATAGGGATTTCATTTCAATTGCTACCCCTATCGTATAAATTGGTTATGGGACTTTTTATACGATAGGCCTTGCTAAACGACCCCTTGGTCTATAGGTTTGTATGGGCATTCCTATAAATCAATGGTTACTTTTCTATTCTATACTTGTCTTTACTTACTTTACTTGTTCTTTACCCTGCTTTACTTACTGTGTTCTATATACATATAAACACTTATGTAGTGGTAGATACTTGATGAGTCCGATTTATATAGTGATTTTCGGACTCATCTGGGCTAATTTTAACTAACTTGCACTTCACTTTCTGCACGTTATTGCTTATATTTCATTGATACACCGGATTACACGAAGTGCACCTCTTTTGGCCCATTATGGTGTAGTTTGTCCTTCCCTTTCATTCCGCTATTTTATAGTCTTATTTATTCATGTGAATGCTTGGGATGTTTGACTATTCTAGTGGTCCAGGCTGTTTTCCTGCAGGTACAGTGGTTGTGTGGATTCTCGGAGTTGGTTAACATTTTTAGCCTAAATGGCCACTGCTCATGCATTTTTGTTCGCGCACGACCACTGGTCGTGCACATTCCTCCATTTTTCACCCGAGTGGTTCGCACGATCATTGAATTCCTTCTCGCTCGACCACTGGTCATGCGCCACTGATCGTGCGCTATTTTGTCATGCTGGATTTTTGCTACAGGTTATTCCCGCAGGGTCAGTGGCATTTCTTCTCGCACGATCACTGGTCGTGTGCCACTGATCGTGCGAGAACAAAATTCTGCTTTTAATAAATACGCGATTTCACGAATCCTTCCGCCATAATCCGCATTTTAGGTCTTTTTGAGCGCCGTTTTTAGGTACTATTCATCCTCCTTCGCCCTCCATAATCCAAGAGCCTCCAAGGAGAGGAATCTAGCCCTACATCCATCATCATCCAAGGAGAATGAAGCTTTGGTCTTGTGGTCGGATCGTGAGACAAAGAAGACGGGCCATTGGGAGGTAGTGACTGCCTTCTCTACCCCAGACGCAGTTGAGGACCGAGCTTGGATGCGGATTGACAACCCAGCGATTCCAACCGTGAATCTTCGACAAGGCTTTAGATTGGGTCGATTCCATTGCTTTCCACCACTTTGTTTTGATGATTGTATATGTTAGATTCCTTACATTTGGATGATGTGCACTATAAACCCTGATTTGTAATGTTAGTTTCATTTCTATGAAATTATCTTGTTTATATGTGTGTATGAAGTGGGCCCCCATTCCATCCTCCACTTCGCCATCACCCTCCATTCCATTACACAAGCCTACTTGTCCATTAAGCGAGCCTACTCTTCCATCCGACAAGCTAAGCGGTGCTAACGACCCGTATAATCCACCTCGACTCCGTCGGTTCGAACCATTCCATCTGCAAGCCTACTCTTCCATTCGCGCAGCAAAGCGGTGCTAACGGCCTGTATAATCCATCTGCTTAGCCAAGAGGTGCTAACGACCCTCAGTTCTTTCCGCAGTTACTCTCACCTCATTCTCTTGCCTACTCATCCATCTGCCTTGCAAAGCAGTGCATAGCAGCCTGCATTGTTTCCATCCACCCGACGAAGCAGTGCATGGTGGACTGCATAGTAGTGTTAATTTAGGTTCTTTTATTTTGTTTTCGCACCCCGAAATCAAATCTCATGCATTCCATCTGCTCGAAAGGACTTTAATCTCAAGTCCTTCCTCAAAAGTAAACTTCACCTTACTGTGTTCCTTCGAGATCACTACTTGGGGATCACTCCCATTTTATATTACTTGAGCGATCGGTACACTACCGTTTCGTGCCGCAGTCTTGCCACCGTCTATAGTGGTGTGTAAGATTTACGCATCAAGTTTTTGGCGCCGTTGCCGGGGAACACAGTTGTGTGAGTTGCTCGAGAGAGAGAGAGAGATAAAGTTCTTTTCCATCTGTATATCGCATTTGTTTGAATTTAGTGTTTGTAAATTCTCTTATTATCTGCTTTTAAGTATTTCAAAAATCAGTTTTCTGTTGATTTAATTTTTCCTTCGTGCATTCTGAGTTCTTTTTCAGTTTATATTATTTGTGAATCCATCTTTGCACAAATATGTATGCTTATCAACAATGTAGATGGTATAATCGTTTAATCATTCTAGTGATGATTGCCATTTAGGAAGCCATAATTATAATCCGTATAGTTCATCGTATGGAGAATCTAGAATTTCATACAATGAACCTACGTATTATAATTATGTGTTGCCATCGCGAGCATAGCCTTCACCGGCTGGTTTGGCTTTTCCACAGTCAAAACCTACCTGGAAGCGATGCTTGTTCTGTCGGAGTTTTGATCACACGTTGAAGGACTGTGAGAAATTGAAATTGAAATTGGAAGAGGATGATGAACTCATCACCATTCCACCTTTTCCATATCACACTACCCCTTCAATCGTCGAGGACATATCCGCCATGTCCCCGTGTCCTTATGGGAGCACGACGGATGCGTCCACTAGCGTCAATATTGATCACTATGACGACATTTTGGAGTTTTCTTCCTCTATGGTGCCAACCTTTCCTGGGATTCTGTATCTGAGGATATTTCTTCCCTCCTATCAGACTCTTTCTTGAGCCCTATTTCTACTCAGATATTTTCTTTTATCAGTATTCATGTATCTTTTGCTCTTATTGTCGAGTTTCTATATGTGCAGGATGAGCCTATGGAACCCGAAGTTGTGTTGAGTTGAACTGAGGAGGATATTTTCCTTAGTGAGGAGGTTTCTACCTCATCACCGGAGGAGAAGGTCCAACTCATCACCGAAGTTCCTAGGTGCTCATATTTGTCTTGCAGTGATTTTATTGAGACCGGCGATGATCCTTTTGTGGAACATGATGGGAGTGACACCAAGGCAACTCCCATGTGTTTGAATCTTTTAGTTCTTCGTCTATTTTATTTCCTAATCATCCTTCTTTTAAAGCTGATATTGATATGTTCACTCTTCCTTCCTGCTTCCCCTCCTGCTTTAATTTCTGATATTTCGTATATCCCCCTGCGGGAGCATGAATATTTGGACCCATTTTGGGTAATTTTGAGTGGCAGTCTTGGAAAGGAAAACATATGGCAATGATGAAATCAATCACTTATTCCACCTCATCATCATTGCCTACGTTTTCCTTGAAAGACTGGGTGCAGAGTGGTAAACGCTACTTCATCCATGACCGCCGATTGGAAGAGAGGAAGAGGATGAAGAAATATGAAATTTGGAGATGGAAAGCCTCCGATCATCTTGAATGTTATTGTTGGGTCTTCGGGCCCATTTCTTTTATTTGTATTTGCTACTTTAACTCAACTTACAGTTGATCATTTTGGCGTTCATGTATTAATAATTAGGATTTTTTAACTTTTGCTTTATGCTTAGACACTTATTAAAACTCCTTAATACAGGTATTTAGTCCATCTTAAGGACGGTAAACAAAAGCGTTGTTGGGAGACAACCCAATTTGCTTGTGTTGCTTTATCTAATTCGCTAATGCCTTGTCATATTATTTCTGATATTACTTCGTGTGTCCTTTTTGTAGGGTGGTGATCTTTTAGTGGCAGACTTGGATGTCCTTGCAGTATTAACGCCAATCTTCTGGTATGCTCATTTCTGAGCATGAGTAACTTTTCTTCACCTGGTCTTTTATTTAATTTTCATGATTACATTATTTGCGTCTATTGCTTAGATTAAGTCTGGGGGAGAGCCGCTACGTGTTACCCACTGCACGTACTTAATGCCAATGCATTCTAGAAGTATATTTATTTCATTTATTTAGTATTGTTCATTTTCTTTGCACACACAGCAGCCACTTGAGTGTTGGATCTTGTGGCGCCCTTAGAGGGGGGGTGAATAAGGGCCTTTTTAAATTATGATTTTTTACTTAAGAATTTTTAAAACAAATTTTGCTTTTCTAAAAATCATTTATAAAAATTTTCAAACTATGAAAATTTTAAATTAATTCAAACACAAATTTTTAAGTTAAAAATTAAACAATCAAATTTGCAATTAAAAGAAAGTCATAATTTTATTAATTAAGAAAATGACATGCAATAAAAGTGATCTTAACAATGCTTAAGATCAAGGCACAAGTTTGATAATAAAATTTCTACAATTTGAGTTTACCAATCCTTCTCCTATGGATTGGAAGGCTATCACTTGTCTCTCCCGAGACCAAGCCCAAGCCTATCCTCTAGATCTTCCCAAGATCTAGACGTAGCACACAAGGCCACGATTTCCTACCAAGCCACGCAAGGACTTGGACGCTCCGCACAAGGAAGCGATTTTCCCCTAAGCCATGCAAGGACTTAGACGTCACGAACAAGGAGACAATTTCCCTACCAATACAAAGTGAAATGTATATAAATGAAAATACAAAATCAAATGAAGAACTCCCTAGAAATTCAGATCTCTGAAAGGAAGGTTGAATCCTCGAGATGATCGTTGATGTAGAAGCGCGTCCGATCTCGTCTTCAATCTCAAACCTTCTAAGCACAAATGGGAGTTGATGAGGTTCTAGAGCTCTCTGGTTCGTATGCACTCAGGAAAGGACTTAGAATTTTCAAAGCTTGGAATGCACGAACAAAACGAACCAATTTATAGTTTTTCACTGTCGCCTGGGCGACATCGCTGTCGGAATTCTGACAGCGCCAAAATACTGCTCATCGTGCTGTCGTGTGGGCTGCTGCTGTAACTTCTGTCCTGTCTCCTGAGCGACAGTATATGTCGGAAAATTATGACATCGAAATTCTCCATACAGTTAAATTGAGCTCCAATCAGAATTGTGAACATCTCATACCTATTACCTGCACACCATCAATAAAAATAGAATCAAATACAAACGGGATTTTGTTATTATCAAACCGGAAGGGTGCGAAACGCATGCTCCAACATTGAGCGCGTCGCGAGTTGAACTCATTTCTTTTGTGTGATGGGAAAATTATTGTGCTTCCTTGGGATTGTGAGACAGAGTAAAATGTTGACTATTGTAGTGTTCTAGTTGAGTACTCACATCTCACGTAGAAATCCGTGTAGAATTAATTTTTCTTTATGCTTATAGTTTTATATTTTTCTATTTGCGTAAATATTGTTTATTCTACTCAAAATCATTGAATCTGGTGTGAATCTGATGGTAGCGTAGGGATGTGTGTAGCTGGTTACTAGGTTCTTATTGCCCGAGTCAGGATGAAGGATTATTTTTCTCGGTGGCTAAGAACTTGCACCAAGCGACTCTTGAAGCATTGGTACAAGTTAGTTCAGCGTGTGAGTGTGATGTAGGCCATCATTTTGTCCAGGTTGAGATTTTGTACCATTCCTAACGCTATGATCCTCGCTAGACCCTTTGTGCCTACCCTGTCTTTTGATTCAGATCCACCGCTTCTCCACCAAAGCCAAAAAGCCAATCCTAGTCGCATACCCAAAGCTGAGATTTAGTTATTTTCTTATTTTTATATTGGTGTGTTGATGTGGTGTTCAACTCTGTGGATCTGTGGTTGTGCTCCATTGTAAACTTGTTGAAAAAAATTAATTGTTGAAAAAAAATTGTGACAAGAAAAATGAAAAAATAAAAAAGGAAAAAATTTGTGAAAGAGTCTTAATTGAAAATTATCAGCGAAAGTTTGTATTGGGAGTAGGCGGTGCACACACTCATGTTTTCAATGTTCAAGTCTGGGGGTGTGGTGCGCACGCACTTTCTTTATTGCTGTGTGGATAGATTTTGTGCTAGCTCATTTGGGTTTAGGTTCTTTAAGCCCTCATGTTTATCTTTGTATACACTACCTTAACCCAAGCCTCTTCTCTAACCTAAAGTCCTACTGATTCGCGCGTTGAACCAAACTAGTGTCGTGGAGAGAGTGCGAATGGGTGAGCTTATGGTCACCAACATTGATGGATTTCTTTGGAGGTTGTCCCAAGCCCCGATCTTTGGCAATGCTCACCTTAGCTATCGGTTTACTTTCTTCCTGCGCGTGACCGGATGATTCACCATGATTCATATTTTGAGTGGTAATAATATATAGATACACTCTTAGAAAAATATAAACTATTATGCATAGTTAGGTATTTCTTCTACTGAATTTTTATAAGTGTAAACTCGCGACTTCGCATGGTACTCTGCACTTGCAATTTCTAAGCCAACTAATCCTTTTTCTTTCCGCTGAGAGATACTTTGCTCGAGACGAGCAAACGAGTTAGTTTGAGGGTGTGATGAGTCCGATTTATATAGTGATTTTCGGACTCATCTGGGCTAATTTTCATTCACTTGCACTTCACTTTCTGCACGTTATTGCTTATATTTCATTGATACACCGGATTACACGAAGTGCACCTTTTTTGGCCCATTGTGGTGTAGTTTGTCCTTCCCTTTCATTCCGTTATTTTTATAGTCTTATTTATTCATGTGAATGCTTGGGATGTTTGCCTATGCCAGTGGTCCGGGCTGTTTTCCTGCAGGTACAGGGGTTGCGTGGACGCACGGAGTTGGTTTGGACATTTTTAGCCTAAATGGCCACTAGTCGTGCATTTTTGTTCACGCACGATCAGGCACAAGACCACTGGTCGCGTGCATTCCTCCAATTTTCACCTGAGCGGTTTGCACGATCACTGGATTCTTTCTCGCACGACCACTGGTCCTGCGCCACTGATCGTGTGCTATTTTGGCATGCTGGTATTTTGCTACAGGTTGTTCCCGCCGGGTCAGTGGCATTTCTTCTTGCACGACCACTGGTCGTGCGCCACTGATCAGCTTGCCTACTCGTCCATCCGCCTTCCTACTCATCCATCCGCATTGCAAAGCAGTGCATAGCGGCCTACATCGTAGTGTTAATTTAGTTTATTTTATTTGTTTTTCACAATCCAATCCAACCCTTTCGCAATCCATCCGACTTAAAGGACTTCAATCTCAAGTCCCTCCTCAATAGATAACTCCACCTTACTGTGTTCCTTGAGAGATCGATACTTGGGGATCACTCCCATTTTATATTACTTGAGCGATCGGTACACTGTCGTTTCATGCCGCAGTCTTGCTACCGCCTATAACAGTGTGTAAGATTTGCGCATCAATACTCCTATAGCTAAGACATGCCATATGCTTTGTTTTATACCCCTTGACATCCTCCGCTTCATCCTCCCACACGGTGCTTAGGATCCACTCAGGGATGGGTGGTGTAAAACGAGTCTTAGTCTTTTTTGACTAACGATCGATGAATCACATCATTTTAGGGGACCAAGGAGATGTTTCACCACCAATGGCCGGTACAGATGGAGGCGGGCTAGTCTAGCACGAAAGCACTAGTTTCAGGATCCGTGAGTGTCTTCTACTAGATTTTGCTTCCGCGAGTGATCTTGTAGTGAGGACATGTTGTACTGGGCATGAGCCCCTTTATATTGCTACCTTTTATTTCAGTTATTATCTGTGGACATCTTTTCATTATGATTTATATATTGTGTGATGTGGACTTGAACTTATTTTGGTTCAAATGTACTTTTCTTCTTCTGTGATCGATATGGCCGGCAGGATCAGTGTTTTGTAGTGGCGACCTTCCCGAGTGTTGGTGTCACCGCAAAGCGGTGGTTCTGGACATAAGAACCGATTTTGTAGTGAAAAAGGGGTCTTACAGACTGGTATCAAAGGCAAACCTCGATCCGAAGAAAAGAAGTCCACAAACCCCGGGCCACCCCATGCGAGCTTAGTTTGAGGACAAACTAGCAGCGGAAGCAATGGTGTGTCCATATGGGGAATCACATGAAAAAGTCCACTTTTAACTGAATCTTCGTAGCCAAACCCCTTATGACTGTCAAATTTCTTTTGTAGCTTGCGACGAACTCCACCCCACAGCATGGAGTGCCTCCAACTCCAAACGTAGTCCCACCACCACCAGCTCCTACTCCGTTCCAACAAACGGAGATGGGACAGACACTGACAACCCTCCTGGATGCATTCAGGGCTCAGCAGGCTCTAGCTCCTCAGCCAAACCCCGGGGCTAACTGGCTGAGCGTCTTCTGTGGTCTTTTACCCCCATCTTACCTCGGGACGGAGTCAGCGGTTTGGACTGAGGAGTGGGTGGACATCATGTACGAGATGCTGCCAGGGATTCAATGCCCGACAAAGATGGAAGTGCCTCTAGTGGTCTCATGCTTGGAGTCCCATGCGAAAAGATGCTGGAAGTCACTGCTGGATACCACATATGTTGGATTGGAGACTACATACTGAAAGTGAGGTTAGATCTTAAAGTTACTCTAGAGGGGGGTGAATAGAGTATTAAAAAGTTTTTCACTTATTTTTATAGCGGAATTAAAATAGTGATACTTATATGTGTATTGAGTGAGTTATAAAACAAATAATAACAAATCACAGCACACATCACAGCACACAGAAAATCACAACACAGAGGACACAAGGATTTTATAGTAGTTCCCCAATAAACCTGGGTACGTGTACTCTTCTACCACCCTTGGTAGGATTCTACTAGGTTTTTGATCAGGTGCCTTATCACCAATGGATTTTTGATCAGGTGTCCAAACACCAATGAGCTTTTGATCAGGTGCTCTAACCAAACCACAGGTTTTTGTTCAGGTGCCCTGCCACCAATGGGTTAACTTTTGAAGGGAGTTATAACCCTGTACAAAATGGGATAAAGAGGGTTTAGATGTTCTTCTCTGTCAATAGTCTAAGAGAAGACTAGTGGAATGTGTGATGTAAATCTCCCCCTGTCTGATTGAAATTTGTTGACAGTTGAGGATGGAGCTTTCACTTGAATGAAGTATCTTCTTGTATCTTCCTGATAGCTGATGAATCTGAGAGACAAATGTTTCTCAGATTGTTTGTTGCTCTTTTGTAGATCTGAACTTGCTGCAGAAACTGAGAGATGATTTGTATTGTTGTTCTCAGAGAATGAGATGTGCTGCTTGAGGAAGATGAAGATCTAAAAGCCTTTTCTAAATTTTTCTATCTTCTTCCTCTCGACTGTATTCCTCTTTCTTTTCTTTTCTTGCTGTTCTGCTCTCTCGACAGTATTCTGATGTTCTTCTCTATCTTGCTGTACTGCTGTAATAATAATAATACTGTTGTACAACCCCGATATTCGCCTATTGGGTGATCAAGTAAAAGTAATGCGAGCCAGGTACTCGGGAGGGATATATGTTAATAGGAAGAAAATAAGAGAAAGAACAAAATTGACATATGCTCCCTGCGTTCGACGAACGGCGCTCTGCGTTCGACGAAAAGGTTCAAAGTTGCGTTCAACGAAACCTAAGCAGCGCTCGACGATCCCGCCTCAGCACAGCGGTCGACGAACAGATTGTTATAGCGGTCGACGCTTTTTACTGAAGCTCAGCGGTCGACGCTTGTACCCCAGCTCTGCGGTCGGCGAAGTCCTGAGTTCGACGAACCCCGTTGTCCGTTCGACGAATTCGCTTCTCATTCTGATGGCCATCTCAGCGGCTATCTCTATCTCGTCCCAGCGGATCCGCTGGGAAGAGCACTTATCTCAGCGGAAGAATCCGCAGGAGGGAGCACGAGACCCGGTGTCGATGGACGTCGCTGGTGAGAACGCGAGCGAGGTCTTCATAGGTTGCTCGCCCAAAGATTTTTTTTTAATCCAACAGAGGGAGAAAGAAGGTTAGAAGGTGAACCAGAGCTATCTAAGGCTACTCGCGGGAAGGGGCACGAGTCGTGTCCCCGCGAGCCCAAGTTTCTGGGTCAACTCGCAAGAAGGAAAGCGAGCCGGGTACTCGCCGACTGTTCGCAAGAAGGCGAGCGAGCCAGGTACTCGTCGGTTGTTCGCATGAAGGCGAGCGAGCCAGGTACTCGCCGACTGCTCGCAAGAAGGTCGACGAGCCGGGTACTCAGCGGCTGTTCGCGACAGGGCAAGCGAATCAGATTCTTCCCAAGTCTTAGGGTTCAGCACAATGCCGAAGTGCGTTCGACGAACACCGAGCATTTGACGAATTTCGTTCTCCGTTCGACGAAGCTTGTTTGATGAATTTGCCTTTCCGTTCGACAAAGCTCGTTCGATGAACTCATCTTTCCGTTCGACGAATTCACCTCTCTCGCGAGTGAAGCTCTCATAAACCACTCATCCATAGACTAAAGAGGTGGAGTTACTCCTCTGTCCCTGGTGGTCTAGAGGTAGCCCCTCCAAACATCGGAGTCTGGCTGTTAGCAGGCCAAATTGGGGTGCGTTTAGTAAAACCAAAAGGCGGAATTCCGCTATTAACAGACCATGAGTAAAAAACTATAAATAGACCTTAAAGGGCACCTTGGGAGAGGATTCCAGTCTCAGATCTCTGAGCTTCTTCTTCTTCCTAGGTTACTTTGGTTCGGCTCTATAGCTCTCCAAGGTGCCCAAGTCTCAGCTTTGGCTTGGGAGGGGAAGCGCTCAACGATCTTCCGGGTTTGTGGTGGGACCTCCTCGCTGCGACTAAGGTCTTAGTCCATTTCTAAGTCTCCGGTCTGCTCTTTTCGAGGGACTAGTAAGGGCCAGCTGCCCCTCAACTCGTTGAGGGCCCGAGCTTCATAAGAGACCGAGAAATCAATTTCAACATTTTGGTGCGGTGAGCGTGGAGCGCGGCTGGTCCAAGAAGATTCCGAGAAAGGAACATGGCAGGAGATGAAGATCAGGGTGAAGAGCTCCATGGGTCGCCTCCGGCGGCAGTGCAGAAGATGTTCTCTGACTTCAGGCGAGAAGTCCTCGACACCCTCGGGTTCGCGGTCGTAGCACTACGTAGCGAGTTCGCGACCCCCGTGGGTCAAGCATCCCAACCTCCGACGACGGTTGGCGAGGGAGCCCTGGGAGGAAGGACTGGAAAAGAGGTGGCCGGAGGGTCAGTGCCAGACCTGGAGGGGCGAGTGCTATTCGCTAGTCCGGCGACCTCGGCACAGGCGAGTGCGGCACAGGTAGGCGCAGTGGAGGCTGGCACGGCACCGGCGAATGCGATCCCGGTGGGGGCGGTACCCACGGGGGCCAGTCTGGCGATAGTGGCTCTCGCGAGTTTGGCCCCGGCGAGCTCCGGTTTGGCGAGAGAGCTCGGGGGCGAGTTGAGCAGGAAAGGGCAGCAGGGGTTGGAAGCCCCTTTTGTGAGTTGGTGCTCTCTGCACCCGTCCCGGAAGGGTTCAGAGAGTGGGACAGGGTCTATTACCATGGTCGGGACGACCCGGTCCAGCATCTGCAGTCATTCAAGGACTCGGTCTCTATCAGGCCGATGTCGGACGCCTTCAAGTGTCGGCTCTTCGCCGTCATCCTGAAGGAGAAAGCTCGGGAGTGTGTTGGAACCTTAGTTTTGATTTGAGTTAGGATCCACCTTTAGTATCTAAGATTATATCATAACATATATTATAACTTATATTAATTATCATTAAGAAAGAAAGCTAAAATATACATATATTTAATAAGGCAGAAAATAAGAAGAGGAATTAAATTTACATATAGTTCACTGGCGTTCGACAAACGTCGAACAACGCTCAGCATTCGTCGGACGGCGATCAGCGAAAAGATTACATTATAACAGTGCTCGACAAATTACAGCAAGGAAAGCTGCGGTGTACGAACGTGGAACAGCGGTCGACGAATGACGAACAACGGTCGACGAATTCCAACTGATGTTCAGAAACAGTAAATTTAATAATCCGGTCGACGAACCAAATGATGAGCTCGACGAACGTAGAGCTCAGCTCGATGAATTTCTGACAGGAATGTTTTATATTATTTAGCTTGACTAAAATAGATATTTTACCGTCAGACTTTAATAAAGCAATATTTTATTTATCCTATTTATATATTGCAATATACTTTGCTGATCTGACATTACAGCGTGTAAGCATTAAATGATATAGCCGTTGGCAGAAATATTAAATGCTGTAGCCGTTGCAGCAAAGCCAAACACGACAAATTATCTTCTCGAGGATCTGGGAAATGAAAGAGACATTACTCCCTTCCTCTTTGGTCGGCAAGAATTCAAATCATCCGAAAGAAGACAACAACTCTTTATATACGACTGCAGGAGACATCTTTATATACAACAGATAATATGCAATAGATTAATATAAATAGCATATTATATACAACTGTTTTCTATATATATACATAATGTATTAACTTTGTTGTACAGATAATAGAGAACAGTAGCAAGCAGCAGAAGATGATATAATAGCTAGCGGCAGAAACAGCAACATAGAAGATAATATATTTGCTGTACAGGAAAAAGAGAAGATGAAGAGAAACAGAGGAGCAAAAAGAAGAAGCTGATCAATATATTATATCTTCTTTTTGCTTAACTCTTATTTTGCAGATCATCCATATCCTGAGACACCAAACCAATATTACTTGCTCAGGATCAAAACTGCAAGAAGAAGAAGAAGTGTTATTGCAATCAAGAGAAGGAGCTCCATCCACAAGCTGTCATCTATTCTAAATCAGACAGGGGGAGCTCTCTTCAACATCTTCATCAAGTGTCTTCTCAGCCAAGAGAAGAACAACATATCTTTTGTTTTCCTTTATTTCTCCCATCTTGTAAAGGGTTAAAACTCCCTTCAAAAGTTTACTCCCGGTGACAGGCCACCTTAGCAAAAACCTGCAGCTTGGTTTATAAGCACCTTATCAAAAGCTTATAGGTGAATTGGGCACCTGATCAAAACTCCCATTGGTGTGTGGACACCTTATCAAAAACCCCTTGGTGTGAGGGCACCTTATCAACAACCTCTAGTGGATTCCTACCAGTGGGTAGAAGAGTAGATGTACCCAGTTGAGGGGAACTACTATATATCTTGTGTCATCTGGATGTGCTTGTTTGCTTTGTTTTATTTCTTATTTGCTGTGCTGATTTTTATATGCCCTTTCACTGTTTGTGTTTATTACTCAATCAGCAAACACACTTATATATATATCATTTACTTTGAAATAAGCAAAGTTAAACAAGAGTTTTAAATAATAAGAATAAGAACTAAAACTCTCCTTTCAATTGGTATCAAAGCAGGTTGATTTAATCAATCACCCTCATCAGAGGATATCAATTGTCCCTTTCAATTGGTATCAGACGAAGTTGATTTTTCACACAGGCTAACACCTGAAATCACAAAGATCACCTTAGTTCTTATTTTATTTTTAAAAAGAGTCATCCAAACCGCCATCGAGAACTTCACGGTGTCCCGAATTATCGTGGACAACGAAAGCTCGGTCAACATCATCTTCAAGAGGGTGTTTGATGAGATGAAGGTGGAGGCCAGAAGGGTGTTGGCTTCGGATGGCCCTTTGTTTGGATTCTCAGGGGAAAGGAAGGAGGTAGAAGGCGGAGTGGGACTCCATGTGACCTTGGGGGGGGGGGGGGGGGGGGGGGCAATCCCAGAACTGCCGCTTTGTGATAGTGGATGCCCCTAGCAGCTACAGCGCCATCTTCGGAAGGCCTCTCATCAGCGCATTCCGATGCGTCCCATCCACCTTCCACCAGTGTCTCAAGTTCAGCACCGGAGGAATCCAGATTCGGGTCCGGGGAGACCCCAAGGTGGCGAGGCAGTGCTATGTGACGGCCGCAACACCATCTCCTGGATGGAAGAAGCGGAGGAGTGGGACAAGGTGATGGGAGAGGTAGCCGAGGCCGAAGAGGAGGAGAGGTTGGAAGGAGGGAGGGGGGAATTAATGGTTCATGCCCAGGAAGGGGTCGTTAAAAGACCCAGGGCGGAGGAGGGGAAAGAGGGAGAGAAAGAAGAAGAGGCCTCGGGAGAAGGGGCAGAGGAGTTGATGGTGGTGGAAGAGGAAGAGATGGGGGAAGGAGCCAAAGCGCTCGCTTGTGGCGGAGAGGAGAACGGTGCCTGGGGGAGCGATCCAGGTTGGAAGTAGTGGAGGAAGTGGTGGAGGTGGAGGAGACCACCAAGGCCGGGACAATTGAGAAAATCAGGATCAACAGGGAGCTCAGCCTGGAGGACCAGAGAAAGGTCTCGGCTTGTGTCCAAGACAACGTGGACGTCTTCGCATGGAGTGCCACGGAGATGCCGGGGATCGACGCGGATTTGGCGTGCCATCGCCTCAACCTCGATCCCGACACTCGCCCCATCCGCTAGAAGAAGAGGTCCACTACTGACAAGCTGGAGGCACCTATCCGGGAGGAGGTGAACAAGCTCGTCAAGGCGGGTTTTGTATCAGAGATCCAGTACCCAGGCTGGGTCTCCAACGTAGTAATGGTGAAAACGGGGGATGGTAAGTGGAGGATGTGCGTTGATTTTTCATTGCTAAATAAATCATGCCCCAAGGATTGTTACCCCTTGCCTAGAATCGACGCGCTAGTTGAATCAGCCGTCGGTTTCTCTGTAATGTCTTTTCTAGATGCTTTTTCAGGTTATCACCAAATTCGCATGCACCCTCCTGACATCAAAGATGTCTCCTTCATCACGGGGGATGGATGTTATTGTTATAAGATGATGCCTTTTGGACTCAAGAATGCAGGAGCTACATACCAACGGATGATGGATAGGGTCTTCTGAGAGCAAAAGGGAAGGAATCTGGAGGTCTATGTTGATGACCTCATGGTAAAGAGCCGGGACCTCAAGTCTCACCTCTGAGATCTTGAGGAGACATTTGGGACATTGCGGAAGTACAAGATGAAGCTCAACCCCCTGAAGTGTGTATTCGGGGCTAGCAGGGGAAAATTCCTAGGCCACTTGCTCTCCCCGGCAGGGGTGGAGCCTAATCCCGACAAGGTTAAAGCAATCTTGGAGTTGGGGTTGCCAAGAAACGCGAAGGAAGTTCAACGACTCACGGGAAAATTGTCCGGGCTCAGCAGGTTCCTCTCCAAGGCAGTGAGAAGTGTGCCCCCTTTTTCAAGGTGCTACGGGGAAACAAGAAGTTCGAATGGACCTCGGAATGTGCGGAAGCTTTCCATGCTTTGAAAGGGCAACTCACCCAGACCCCGCTGCTCCAGGGGCCAAGGCAAGGGGATGACCTATCCCTATACTTAGGGGTAGGATCGGAGGCGGTCAGTTTGGTGTTGGTCCGATAGGAGGGGAGAAGGCAGTTCCCCATCTACTATGTCAGCCGAGTGCTGAGAAAGGCGGAGCTCCGATACCCAATTCTGGAGAAGTTGTCGTTCGCCTTGGTGGTATCGGCCCGGAAGCTTAGGCCGTACTTCCAAGCACACTTGATTAAAGTGGTGACCGACCACCCGCTTCGCAAAGTCATGGAGGGGGTGGAGCATTCGGGGAGGCTGGCCAAATGGTCTCTGGAGCTAAGTGAGTTCGACATCGCTTTTGTGCCTAGGACGTCAATCAAGGCACAAGCGGTGGCAGACTTCATGGTGGACTATGCAACTAAAGTAGGGGAGCATGAGTCACCCTCCCCGGTCGCCTGGAAGATGCTAGTGGATGGTGCGTCAGGAAAGCATTCCTATGGAGGAGGGATCGTCCTGATAAGCCCCCGAGGAACAAAGATCGAGCAGGCTCTGAGCATCCTTTTCCCTATTACCAACAACCAAGTCTAGTACGAGGCAGTGATAGCGAGCCTGTGGCTGGCTAGGGAGCTAGGGGTGCAGGACGTGGAGGTCTCAACGGACTCCATGGTGGTGGCATGCCAAATCAGGGGAGAATTTGAAGCAAAGGATCCGACCCTCCAACGCTACCTAGAGAAGGTCAAGGGGGTCATCGGCCAAATTCGCACGTTTTCCATTACACATGTGCCAAGGGAAGAGAGCACCCCGGTAGACCTATTAGCCAAGTTCGGCCCTCGGGCAGGGGGAACAGTGTCGGAACTCTTTCGACCTTCCATTGAAGAAGGGGAGCTGATGGAGGTGGATCAGCGAGCATCATGGATGGATCCCCTCATCATCTTCCTAACATCGGGAAAGTTCCCCGAGGGAGATGTTGACAAGCGGCGGTTTAGGTACAAATCTGCATACTACTCCTTACATGCAGGATTGCTATACCGAAAAACACTCTCAGGGCTCCTGGCTCGTTGCGTGTCAGAGGAGGACGTCCCAAGAGTCCTTGAAGAAATCCACTCGGGGTGTGTGGCAGTCACTCCAGGAGCCGGACTTTGGAGGGGAGAGTGCTTAGGCAAGGCTACTTTTGGCCTACCCTCAGCAAGGATGCAGCGGAGTTCGCAAGGAAGTGTTCAAAGTGCCAACTCTACGCTCCACTCCAACTCCTCCCAGCCCAAAGGCTTCGGACCATCACAGCTCCGTGGCCCTTTGCTATATGGGGATCGGATTTGGTGGGACCCTTCCCCCAGGCAAGCGGCCAAAGGAAGTTCCTGCTGGTGATGGTAGATTATTTTTCCAAATGGGTCGAGGTGAAGGCGTTGGCCAAGGTAACGTCCCAGGTGGTGAGAAATTTTGTTTGGGGTGAAATCATTTGCAGGCATGGGCTCCCCCTAGCCATCGTGATGGATAACGGACCCCAATTCGCCAGTGAGGAATTCATTAGTTTTTGCACCCAACTCGGCATAGACCTCAGGTTTGCGTCGGTTCATCACCCAAGGAGCAACGGCCAGGTGGAGGCGGCGAACAAGATAATTTTCAATCTACTAAAGAAGAAGGTAGAGAATCTCAGAGGCAATTGGGTGGAGCAGCTACCCTCCGTTCTATGGGCCATAAGAACTACCCCAAACACGGCCACAGGGGAGACCCCCTTCAAACTTTCCCAGGGGTCCGAAGTCGTTCTACCGATAGAGTTCGAAGTCAAGACCCCCAGGGTGATCACCGCGGGTGAAGGAGATGGAGAATGGCTGATAGAAAATGATGTGGAGCAAAGGTTGTCCCTGGACCTGGTAGAAGAGCTCCGAGACCTCGCTACTGTCCGTCAGGAGGAAGTCAAGAGGAGGATGGCCAGATACTTCGACCAACACATAAGGATAAAACACTTTGAAAAGGGAGATTTGGTACTAAAGAAGGTCGACGCGGTCAGGAGAGGAGCCGCGGTTGGCAAGCTAGAGCCCAATTGGGAAGGGCCTTACATTGTAAGTGAAGTGCTCAGGTCAGGAGGGTACCACCTCCAGGATGTGGAAGGGGTATCTCTTGGCCGAGCCAGGAGTGGGGATGATTTAAAAAGGTTTTATCCTTAGTCATTTTTTGTAACTGACTTCTTATATTTTCTACTCAATACAAGTATTTTGGAGCAATTCTTTGACAGGTCTCAAGTGGTTTGGTGCTGGAATGCCCCAGATCGATTCCGCTGCCGGGCTCTCATAGACGGTGGGTCAGGTTGATCTCTAGAGAGGCTGACAATGTTTCAAGTGGTTGGTGCTGGAATGCCCCAGATCGATTCCATTGTCGGGCTCTCATAGACGGTGGGTCAGGTTGATCTCTGGAGAGGCTGGCAATGTTTAAAGTGGTTGGTGTTGGAATGCCCCAGATTGATTCCGCTGCCAGTCTCTCATAGACGGTGGGTCCAGTTGATCTCTGGAGAGGCTGGCAATGTTTCAAGTGGTTGGTGTGGAATGAACCAGATCGATTCCGTTGTCGGGCTCTCATAGATGGTGGGTCAGGTTGATCTCTGGAGAGGCTGGCAATGTTTCAAGTGGTTGGTGCTGGAATGCCCCAGATCGATTCCACTGTCGGGCTCTCATAGACGGTGGGTCAGGTTGATCTCTGGAGAGGCTGGCAATGTTTCAAGTGGTTTGTGCTGGAATGCCCCAGATCGATTCTGCTGCCGGGCTCTCATAGACGGTGGGTCAGGTTGATCTCTGGAGAGGCTGGCAATGTTCCAAGTGGTTGGTGCTGGAATGACCCAGATTGATTCCACTGCCGGGCTCTCATAGACGGTAGGTCAGGTTGATCTCTGGAGAAGCAAATAAATAGGTTACTCAGGACAAGTGACTTGGCTCGCGAACCACTTCCAAGCCCGGGAGAGGCGAGACCAGAGGCCGTTCGCATACGGG
The DNA here is from genome assembly GCA_033032865.1 of Dactylorhiza incarnata. Taxonomy (NCBI): domain Eukaryota; kingdom Viridiplantae; phylum Streptophyta; class Magnoliopsida; order Asparagales; family Orchidaceae; genus Dactylorhiza; species Dactylorhiza incarnata. Next base: position 1,224,176 of record JAWHQI010000420.1, on the reverse strand, counting down.
AATAGATCGCGGCAGAGCGACTGAGTCGGCTGTTCGCAAAGTTACTTACAAATTTCAGCGGTGCGAGTAAAGATGGCGAGCCAGAGAGGGCCCGTCTCCACGGTGGTCCATGGATAACGGTAAGAGCTCGCAGAAGACGAGTGCGAGCGAGGCGGTCTAATACTGGCCCTCTCCCGCACGGTTCCCCAATGAGGTGCATCCCAAACAAGGATAAGATCCTACAACCTGAGTCTTGCCATCGCCGCAGGAGAGAAGGGAGCGAGAGCGGCCTAAGTACAATACGGCGAAGGGAGAATCGTCAATTAAAGAGACGCCGGCGCGAGCATCAAACGAACATTTTAAAAGCACGAGCTTAAGGAAATCAAGATCACGCGAGCACGAATGAAAGAGCACATGTGAATAATAAGTAAGGCAATAATATTGGGAAGATGGACAAAATGACTCTTTTCATTCTTCACAAAAATTACAGTACAACGGCGGGCTCGCCGGCAAAAAGAAAAGTTTTACATTATAAACAGCAAAAAATTAAGGCGGCTCACCAGGTAGCCCTTTAGTCGCTCTCTCGATCCTCTGCCTCGGAGATGGGCGCGAACAGGTCAGGGACGACTTCTTCCGCAGTGAACTCCATGGCGTCGGGAATGATCATGTCCGCCCCTTTGAGAGTGTCGAGAACGAGCTCCGCGATCTCCATCGAGCTTTTGCGGTCGGCTTCTTTCTCCTCTCGTGACTGACCGCGAGTCCCAGCTCACGGAGGAGGGGGAGGAAGCACTGCCAAGGTCAGGTCGCGGACCCAGGCCTTGAGGCAAGTGTTCTCCGTCTCCAGGTCCGCGATCCTCGCGTGAAGCTGGCTGACGGACTCGGCATCCTGCGAAGAGCGGGTTAGCAAAGGAAAAGAGAAGCGAGATAGGAAAAGACTTTTGCAGAGCATTGCTTACCAGTCCGCCTTGAAGACTAGCGAGGAGGCCCTCAGACAAAACCTCCTTCCCTTTGAGGTCCGCTACCTCATCCGCAGATTTCAGGAGCTCAACGTTGAGCTCCCTGATCTCCCTGTCCGCGGTAAAGTACCGGCGGCCCACCATGTGGGTAAGCTCCATTGCCCGAAATTGGGCCCGCATGGCCTCGTACACGAGCCCTTTCGGGGTATAGGATCGGAAGATGGAGGCATCCTCACGACCATAGAGCCCGAAGGCGAGGGCGAACGCCTCACCCCCAATTCTATCACCCTCCACCCAGGAAGGGAGGAGAGAGAAGCATGCGATCTTATTCTGATCAGGGTTCCACGCGAGCACTGGCTCGCCGACCGCGTCCGCAAGCTTCATGCCGAGCCCAAAGTTTGCATGGCTCGTCGGCTTGGGCTTGGTTCCCACCTCCCCCAGCTCGCCATCCTCTTTGGCAGGCTCCCGATTCGCCACAGGAGAAGCAGAGAGGTCGGGTTCGGAGAGGTTCACTACCTCCTTCATCTTGGAGGCAGAGGGGGCCTTCTTGGCCTTCTTTGTCGCTCCCTGCGAGGCGGGCCGGCGCGGAGGAGCGGCTCGCTTCTTCCCCAACGAGGAGCTCGGGACGACGCGAAAGGCCTCAGCGGGCACGCTCCCGAGCGAGCCAGAGGTGAGGGAGGAAGGAGGCGCGTGCGGAGGATTGAGTGGAAGTTCACGCTCTCCTGCAAAAATAACTAAGAGCGTTAGCCAGTCGAAGGAGAAGGGAGTGAGGAGATTGGCGAGTGCGAGTCAAACCTTCTCCTGGGGAGACAGGCGACAACAGGTCCACCCGCTCTCGGAGGAAAGCGACCTCAAAGCTTTTCCCTTGAGGTACTGGTACAGGCCCGCATCACAACCCCATAGAGAGGCCGGAGGGCGATAAGCGGCCTCGTCTCGCTGGGTGGGGGAGTAGGAGATATTGCTGAAAGGGCCCTTCACCAGGACGAACTTCTGCATCCAATAATGAGACTTATTCGCCGTCTCACAAACATTGACATGCTGGCTCACTTCTGCGTCCAATAATGAGACTTATTCCCGTCCTTGTACACGCGGGACGAGAAGACCTTGCGGAAGACGAGCAGGCTGAACTCGATCTTCTCTGCCCTGAGATAACTGGCGAACGCGACCACCACGGCGATCGCGTTCGGCATTAGCTGGCTCGGCAGAACGCCGAAGTACTTGAGCACCTGGAGAAGTCAACAAGGGATATAGCGTCACTTGCGAAGCGAGTCAGGAATATAAGGGTCAAGAAACAAACATACTTGGCGCACTTCCGGACAAAGTGGGAGTCGCAACCCATTCTCGAAATGGGCGATGGGGATAACGTGCTCATAAGGATGCGGGTCGCTGATGGTGTCCCTCTCGGTAGGGCAGCGAGCCACAAACCCAGAGTGAATGTATTGATCAACGGTAGTATGGTATTCCTCCTTCGTGAGGTTGGCGCAGAAGAAAAGGCCATCCAGGAAGGCCCCAGAACACTTGGACCGCCCCTCAGCTTCCGCCTCGCCGACCATGATGTCTGGAATTTGCGAATCACAAAAGCCGCGAGAGCGAGCTAGGTTTGCGAGAAAGTTAGAAAGAGAGGGAGCGCAAAGGAAGAATAGTAAATGCAGTGGTTGAATAGAAAAAAGGGCGACTATTTATAGAAATAAAAAAGGCGGGAAGAAGCTGAAGCGTCGGTGTCTACGGATAGCGGATTCGCGCGGCATTCTTCCGCCTGTCGGGGTCCTATTCACTCCCGTCGAGTCGATACCTCGTCGAACTGTCTCCCTTTAATCATTGGAGAGCTAGCGCTGAATAATAAGAAGCAAAACGCGAGGGCAGGATGCGAGTGCGAGTAATAGTAGCACAAACATAAATCAATGACTGAGCGAGCCAGGCAAGGCGAAAGAAAAGATAATAAACAGGGAAAGTAAGGGCTCGCAAGCGAGTCAAAGTATCATTATTACAGGCTTATAAAAATTGTTCACGACCCCTCCCAACGAAGGGGAGGGGGAAGAAAAACAATAAAGTGCAAAGCAGGAATCCTTAATATCGCAGCCACTTCCAGCGACCGTGACACCGGACACCAGAGCGAGGGGGGACTCGCGGGTAGTGATACTCGCGAAGCGACCGGTTCGCCTAGCTCGTCATCCGCATATAATCATCAATTCGAGCAATGTACACCCCGGGGGAGGTCGCATCGCATGATCGGTCGGCCGCACCTCGACAAGGATGCGCACGTTTGCGTCCTCCATCGCGGCAAACCTTTCCTCGTTAGCGAGCCGATCCAGCCTATTCTGTTCGTGCAGATCCCTCAGCAGGGCGGTATGTTTCTGGAATATCTCGGTGACCCGCCTCTTCATTCACTCCGGATCACTAGGATCCCCCAGAAAATCAGGGACCTGACTCGACGAGGGGGGTGGAGATATCTCCAATGCTCCAGACTTCGACTCGGTGGGCGGGGTCATATGGTCACCTGCGGAGAAAAAATCAGCAAGGAGGTGGAAAATGACACTCAATAGCGACAGTCTAACCTAGTGGAGGAATCTGAGTACTGGGCCAATGGCGAGAGGTGCCTGGCTGGCCTCGGAATGCTTCAACAAAGGCAGGGGTAAGGGCCTTACCCAGACCGGGAGCGAGCGCGGGTCTAGAACCGAGCCCGGGCTCGGCGATCAGCGTCCCTCCGGGGCTCCTCTGTCCCAGGATGCCGAATCCAGGTGTGATGATGGTCTGATTCGGCGGGGTAGGGGAGTCCGCCGGAGGAGGAACTTGTTCTTCCAAGGCTGCGGCAGGGGACGCTGCATAAGGAGCGAGCGTGATTTGGCGAGTCAAGAGGTGCGAAGGAAAGCAAGGTAAGCCACTCACCTCATTGCGAAAGTGAGCCCCGCAGGTCGAGGGCCCTCACATCCATGAGCGGGGTGTCATCCCCGCCAGTGGATGGGATGTGGGTCTCTGTTGTTGACCTCCCTAAGGCATTATCATCCGGAGGAGCGTTCTGCGAGTGGGACAAATTAGGTTGAAAGACTAAGATATTAAAACCAGCGAGCTTGACAATAGTACCGGCGAGATGAGCCCGTCCTGTGGGGAGTACGGCGAAGGAGAGGAACCACCCTCGCCGGCCAGGCGCCGAACGGCCTTCGCCGTTCTGAGGTTGGGTGGAGGCGGAGAACGCCTCAGAGAAATCAGGAGGCAATTGCGGCAGCTTTTCCCTTCTGGGCCGCCTGTGAGGCCTTTAGGCGAGCCAACATTTCCTCTTTTTTAGACATCGCGTTGGGGCTCGCGGCGAGTAAGAAAATGGAAAGAAGAACAACAAGTTTGAATGCCGGCCGGGAAGAGTGGTATTTATAGTGGTGGGCATGGGGCCCACCGAAAGATTCCCGCCATGTCAACAAGGGGCGGGCGAATACCAGGGGATGGATGATTCTTCGCGAGCCTAAAGAGCCTCGCGAAGAGCGGGGATTATGTACAACCCCGATATTCGCCTAGTGGGTGATCAAGTAAAAGTAATGCGAGCCAGGTACTCGGGAGGGATATATGTTAATAGGCAGAAAATAAGAGAAAGAACAAAATTGACATATGCTCCCTGCGTTCGACGAACGGCGCTCTACGTTCGACGAAAAGGTTCAAAGCTGCGTTCGACGAAACCTAAGTAGCGCTCGATGATCCCACCTCAGCTCAACGGTCGACAAAAAGATTGTTTTAGCGGTCGACGCTTGTACCCCAGCTCTGCGGTCGGTGAAGTCCTGAGTTCGACTAACCCCGCTGTCTGTTCGACGAATTCGCTTCTCAGTCCGATGGCCGTCTCAGCGGCTATCTCTATCTCGTCCTAGCGGATCCGCTGGGACGAGCACTTATCTCAGCAGAAGAATCCGCAGGAGGGAGCACGAGACCCGGTGTCGATGGACGTCGCTGGTGAGAACGCGAGCGAGGTCTTCACAGGTCGCTTGCCCAAAGGGGTTTTTTTAATCCAACAGAGGGAGAAAGAAGGTTAGAAGGCGAATGATGAGTCCTGATCATATACACTTTTATGGACTCATCTGGGCCATTTATTTAGTCATTTTACCGCACTTTAGCCCTGTTATAGTTCATATTGATCAGTCTATGCTAGGTGCACTTCTAGGTCCATTCTGGTGTAATTTCGTATCTATCTTTGTTATTAGTTTTCTTGCGCTGTTAAGTGCCACCTTCAGTGGCTGGATTTGTGGTTGTGCCGGATTAGGTGTCGTGCAGGTGTTCCCGGTGCAATTCTGCACAGGAACACTGCGCACGATCACCGGTTCTATTGCGCACGACCACTGGTCGTGCGCCACTGATCGTGTGCACTTAACCCTTTTTTCATGAGTTCTGTTTGGTGCAGTGCGCACGACCATCTACGCTAGTGCGCACGACCACCGGTCGTGCGCTACTGTTCGTGCGCACTTATCATCAATTTTATGAGTTCTGTTTCGGCTAGTGCGCACGACCACCTACGATAGTGCGCACGACCACCGGTCGTGCGCCACTGGTCGTGCGCCACTGACCGTGCGCACTGTTTATTCCAGCGCCTATAAATCGACCTGCTCGCGATTTAGGTCAGATACTCCGCATTTTTCCGCCGTTCTTCCGCCGTTCCGCGCCAGTTTCGCCCCTCCGCCGCCGCCCACCATCTGGAGGTGCTCCGGGCTTGTTCTTCACGCCAATCTGGAGCCGGAGTTTCCTCTCGGCCTCCTCCTTCATCCAAGAGCTCCAAAGGAAGACCTAGCCGCCATTGCCATCAAGCAAGAGGAAGTTTGCAACCTCTACCGGATCGTGACACGAAGAAGATGGGTCCATTGGAGAGTCGTGACAGCTCTCTCTACCCCGGACGTAGTTGCGGACCGAGCTTGGACGCAGATTGACAACCCGACGATTCTAACCGTGAATCTACAACGAGACTTCGAATTCGGTCGATTTCTTGTCTTATTCTTCTCTTTTTGATGTATATGTAGCTAGATCTAATCATTATGATGAAGTGGCACTTGAATTAGTTATATTTACATATATATTTCATGTCTATGTGATTGTGTAATTTATCTATTTGAGTTGCTTGAGGTGCGCCACCATCCATTTTCCACTCCACCACCGTGTCCGGTGCCGCACTAGCAATTGCTAGTGGCGTGCTTGTCGAAGAGGTGCTTGCGACCGTCATCCGTATGCCTACTCTTCCATCCGCCTAGCGAAGCGTGGCATAGCGGCCCGTGTAATCCATTCCGACTCCGCCGGTGCGAACCATTCCATCCGCTAGCCTACTCGTCCATCCGCCCTTTTGAAGTAGTGCGTTCAAGGCCTACGTAGTCTCCATCTCGCCTAGCGAAGCAGTGCGCTCAAGGCCTGCATAGGAGTAGTTTAATTTTGTTACTTTTATTTTCCATAACCCAAACAACCCCCCTTCGCGTTCCATCCGACTAAAGGACTTCAATCTCAAGTCCTGCCTCAATAGTAAACTCCACCTTACTGTGTTCCTTGAGAGATTCGATACTTGGGGATTTACTTCCTCATATTATTACTTGACAGCGACCGGTTCACTGCCGTTCGGATCGCAGTCTCGCTACCGCCTATAGCGGTGTGCAGGATTTGCGCCATCAAGTTTTTGGCGCCGTTGCCGGGGAACACAGTCGTGTGAGTTTTCTTGAGAGGGAGAGCTGAGAGAGAGAAGTTTCTTCCAGTGTTTATAGCCGCCTTTTTATTTTTGTTTGCTTTTTAAATTTATATTGTTTGTTATTATTTCTTCTCTCCTATTTTAAATTTTTAAGCAAGTTTAATCCAAGGAGTTTTATTAGTTTGTGTAGATTTCCTTGCAAAGAATTTCAGCCTCTTTATATCTGCTTTTATTATTGAAAATGTCATCATGGGATATTTCACCTAGCTTTAATGATAAGATGGTTTATTATATAGACCAAATGAATGAGTTGAATGCTAGGCAGTGTAGGAACATTGTTTGCTTGTTGTGTCGAGGAGAGGGTCATGAATTGAAGGACTGTCCTAGTATTTTCAAGACTGACCGCCACTCCTCCACTCGGGACAACATTGCCCCTATCGCTCATTCTTTACCCATGGAGGCAATTGTGCCCTCTACCCCTGAGCTTGTATTGTGCACGGACTCCTCACTCCCTGTTTATGGCTTCACTCCCAGTGATGATGATCACTCATCTGTTAGCCAACAAGGAGAGGAATGGGAGCTCCTAGATGCACCTGAGTATGATGAGGAAAGTATTCTTTCCATCGGGGAGGATTTAGCAGATCTTTTTGCGGAGGAACTGAATATTTTTGTCCCTCCAGTTTCTTTGCAAGATTTTTCTACACATATTCTTTATGATCCTATCGAAGTAAAGGAGCTGGGTGATGCTTCTGACTCGGAGGGTGCTCCAAAGTGGGATGAGGATGTCATTTTCCCTGAGGGGGAGAATGAATACTTTGAACACGATGATGCACCTCGGTGGGATGAGGAGGATACTCTCTCTGATGAGGAGGTTTGCACTTCTTCATGGGACGAGGAGGTCCAAATCACCACTGAGGCTCCTGAGTTCTCAAGTCCCCCTTGCTATGATATTTACGATGATGATAGTGATCTACCCTTGGATCTTGCTGGGAGTGAGACCGGGACCACTCCCCCGATTTTTGATTATTTATGTCATTCTTCTCTTTTATTTCTGGACCCCCCTTCTTCTTCCGAGCCTGTGCAGGTTGAGTCTTTACAGGTGCCCCAGGAGGACTTGAAGCTTTTTGCTCAAGTCAATGATGAGAGTATCCTCTCATGTGAGGAGGTTTATTCCCCCTCCGTTGAGGAAGCTCCACTCATTGCCTTTTCCTCCTGCTGCCTCCCTGTTGACGATACCTTGCTAGGCAAGGATGTGTTTTGTGAGATGAGTGAGGACCAGGCCTCCTCCTCTTCTTACATTCTCTACCCTCTACCTGTGAGGAGCAGGTATCTATATTTAGGTAGAGGGGTGACTGTTCTATCACCGTATCGGTACCCGCTACCGACACGGATATTAGGCCAGTTACCTGTCCACTTCTCCATCCATAGGCCCATTAGCTAGAACTCTTAAAGTTTGAATAAGTCGTGCTGGGAGGACAATAACCCCAGTAGTTATCTTTCTTTTCTGCATTTTTATTTCCTCTAATCATGTTTAGTTAGTAGTATTTTCTTTTCAGTTTTCTTTTGTCTTTTGTTTTTGCGGAGCTGACCCCTGAAGGTACTTATTCTGGATGGCGGATGCTGCAGCTTCATTTTAGCTTACACGCCAATCTTCTGGTATGCTCATTTCTGAGCATTGGGTACTCTCTTTCCCTCGCTCTTTTCTGAATTTCATAGATATATATTGTGTGTATTGTCTAGTTTAAGTCTGGGGGAGAGTAGTTTTGTTTACCCGCTCACGTGCACTATTGCACTGCATGCTAGAAGATTTCATTTAAAATGTTTTGTTTATTTTCATTGCACACCACATCACCCACTTGAGCGCGTACTCATCTGTTTGCTTGCTCTGTTGTGAATTTAATTCTTCTGCTTATTTGGGAAAGTCTAGGTGATGGTTTAGGACTATGTAGCAGAGTAAAATGTTGACTCCAGTAGTGCTCCTAGTCGAGTGCTCGGTTGCATAGAAATTTGTGTAGATTAGATTTCTCTTTATACTATGGTTTTATATTTTTCTCTATTAGTGTAAATGTTGTTTACTCTACTCAAATGGTGAATCCGGTGTGAATCAAACGGTAGCGTAGGGATGTGTGTAAACGATCGCTAGACTCGTATTGCTTGAGTCGGGAGAAAGGAGAATCTTTCTCGGTGGCTAGAACTTGCCCCAAGCGATTCTTGAAGCATGGGTATACGGTTAGTCAATTGTGTGAATGTGATATAGGCCATCATCTTGGCCCGGTTGAGCCTTTGTGCCATTCCTATCATCATTTCCTCGCTAGCCCAGTTGTGCCTACCCAATTCTTTTGGTTCAGCCCCACTATTGTTCACCAAAACCTAAACTCCAATCCTAGTCGCACACCCAAAAAGCAAGCATTTTGTTTAAATTTCAAATTGGTGGTGTTGATTGTGATAGTACATTGTGAAAATGTGGTTGTGCATCTTTGAAAATTTGCTGAAATTGTTAAAAAAAGAAAAAAGAAAAGAAGAAAAAGATTTGAAAAGAAAAAGAAGAATGAAAAGTTTAATTGAAAAAAATCTGTTTGAGATTTATATTTGGGAGTAGGCGGTGCACACACCCATGCGTCTAAGTCTAAGTCTGGGGGTGTGGTGCATCCGCGTGTTTTGTGGCCACTTGGATAATGTTATGCATTTGTTCATTTGGGTTTAGTATTTGAACCATCATCTTTATCATTGTATACCTTACCTAAACCCAAGCCCCATTTAAAACCTAAAGTCCTATTGATTCACGCATTTGAGTCAAACCAGTGCCGTGGAGAGAATGTGACCGGGCAAGCTTATGGTCACCGACACTGATGGATTTCAGTGGAGTTTTTCCCGCATCCCGATCTTGAGCAATGCTCGTCTCAGCATTTAGTTTACTTTCTCCGTATGCATGACCGAATGATTCACCGTTGTTCACCATTTTGAGTAGTTGTAATATGCTTTTACTCTTTTAGAAATATATAAACTGTTTTTATAATCAGAAATCTTTTTTACTATTTTTCTTATGCACGTGAGCATGCGACTTCGCATGGTACTCTGTAGTGTAATCATTAAGCCATCTACTGTTCTTTCCCCGTTCGCTTAGAATTTGTTTGCTCGGGACGCGCAAACAGGTAAGTCTGGGGGTGTGATGAGTCCTGATCATATACACTTTTATGGACTCATCTGGGCCATTTATTTAGTCATTTCACCGCACTTTAGCCCTGTTATAGTTCATATTGATCAGTCTATGCTAGGTGCACTTCTAGGCCCATTCTGGTGTAATTTCGTATCTATCTTTGTTATTAGTTTTCTTGCGCTGTTAAGTGCCACCTTCAGTGGCTGGATTTGTGGTTGTGCCGGATTAGGAGTCGTGCAGGTGTTCCCGGTGCAATTCTGCACAGGAACACTGCGCACGATCACCGGTTCTATTACGCACGACCACTGGTCGTGCGCCACTGATCGTGTGCACTTAACCCTATTTTCATGAGTTCTGTTTGGTGCAGTGCGCACGACCATCTACGCTAGTGCGCACGACCACCGGTCGTGCGCTACTGTTCGTGCGCACTTATCATCAATTTTATGAGTTCTGTTTCGGCTAGTGCGCACGACCACCTACGATAGTGCGCACGACCACTGGTCGTGCACCACTGGTCGTGCGCCACTGACCGTGCGCACTGTTTATTCCAGCGCCTATAAATCGACCTGCTCGCGATTTAGGTCAGATACTCCGCATTTTTCCGCCGTTCTTCCGCCGTTCCGCGCCAGTTTCGCCCCTCCGCCGCCGCCCACCATCTGGAGGTGCTCCGGGCTTGTTCTTCACGCCAATCTGGAGCCGGAGTTTCCTCTCGGCCTCCTCCTTCATCCAAGAGCTCCAAAGGAAGACCTAGCCGCCATTGCCATCAAGCAAGAGGAAGTTTGCAACCTCTACCGGATCGTGACACGAAGAAGATGGGTCCATTGGAGAGTCGTGACAGCTCTCTCTACCCCGAACGTAGTTGCGGACCGAGCTTGGACGCAGATTGACAACCCGACGATTCTAACCGTGAATCTACAACGAGACTTCGGATTCGGTCGATTTCTTGTCTTATTCTTCTCTTTTTGATGTATATGTAGCTAGATCTAATCATTATGATGAAGTGGCACTTGAATTAGTTATATTTACATATATATTTCATGTCTATGTGATTGTGTAATTTATCTATTTGAGTTGCTCCACCATCCATTTTCCACTCCACCACCGTGTGCGGTGCCGCACTAGCAATTGCTAGTGGCGTGCTTGTCGAAGAGGTGCTTGCGACCCTCATCCGTATGCCTACTCTTCCATCCGCCTAGCGAAGTGTGGCATAGCGGCCCGTGTAATCCATTCCGACTCCGCCGGTGCGAACCATTCCATCCGCTAGCCTACTCGTCCATCCGCCCTTTTGAAGTAGTGCGTTCAAGGCCTACGTAGTCTCCATCTCGCCTAGCGAAGTAGTGCGCTCAAGGCCTGCATAGGAGTAGTTTAATTTTGTTACTTTTATTTTCCATAACCCAAACAACCCCCCTTCGCGTTCCATCCGACTAAAGGACTTCAATCTCAAGTCCTGCCTCAATAGTAAACTCCACCTTACTGTGTTCCTTGAGAGATTCGATACTTGGGGATTTACTTCCTCATATTATTACTTGACAGCGACCGGTTCACTGCCGTTCGGATCGCAGTCTCGCTACCGCCTATAGCGGTGTGCAGGATTTGCGCCATCAGTGAACCAGAGCTATCGAAGGCTACTCGTGGGAAGGGGCGCGAGTTGTGTCCCCGCGAGCCTAAGTTTCAGGGTTAACTCGCAAGAAAGCAAGCGAGCCGGGTACTCGCCCGTTGTTCGCAAGAAGGCAAGCGAGCCAGGTACTTGCCAGCTGTTCGTAAGAAGGCGAGCGAGCCAGGTACTCGCCGGTTGCTCGCAAGAAGGTCGACGAGCCGGGTACTCGCCGGCTGTTCGCGATAGGGCAAGCGAATCGGATTCTTCCCAAGTCTTAGGGTTCAGCAGAACGCCGAAGTGCATTCGACGAACGCCGAGCATTTGTCGAGATCGTTGAACCCAGCTCAGCGTTCGACGAATTTCGTTCTCCGTTCGACGAAGCTTGTTTGACGAATTCGCCTTTCCGTTTGACAAAGCTCGTTCGACGAACTCATCTTTCCGTTCGACGAATTCACCTCTCTCGCGAGTGAAGCTCTCATAAACCACTCATCCATAGACTAAAGATGTGGAGTTACTCCTCTGCCCCTGGTGGTCTGCAGGTAGCCCCTCCAAACAGCGGAGTCTGGCTGTTAGCAGGCCAAATTGGGGTGCGTTTAGTAAAACCAAAAGGCGGAATTCCGCTATTAACAGACCATGAGTAAAAAACTATAAATAGACCTTAAAGAGCACCTTGGGAGAGGATTCCAGTCTCAGATCTCTGAGCTTCTTCTTCTTCCTTGGTTACTTTGGTTCGACTCTATAGCTCTCCAAGGTGCCCAAGTCTCAGCTTTGGCTTGGGAGGGGAAGCGCTTCACGATCTTCCGGGTTTGTGGTGGGACTTCCTCGCTGCGACTAAGGTCTTAGTCCATTTCTAAGTCTTCGGTCTACTCTTTTCGAGGGACTAGTAAGGGCCAGCTGCCCCTCAACTCGTTGAGGGCCCGAGCTTCATAAGAGACCGAGAAATCGGTCTCAACAACTGTATATCTTCTTCCTTTTCTTTTGATAACTCTAACTGATTTGAAATTCAAATCCCTTAATTTAAGGAATAAAATATTCTGAATAGATATTCTGGGAACTGTAAATCTGACATGCTTTATTTCTTTTCTTTTTCCATGAAAGCGTCCTTTTCCAAAATATGTCAACGGCTATTTTCGAAAGAAGAGAATAAATAAAAGGAAATATAATATCCTGACTTATCTGAAAGAAATAGATCTGTTGCTGATGAGAGATATGAGTTCAGAGAATGAAATAAAAATAATCCTTCTGAAATTCTGAACAGAGTAGAAATTCGTCGATCTGAACAAATTTCATCGAACACAATCTTGAGTTCGTCGATCTCAAGCTGGAGGTCATCGAACTAAAAGAATAATTTCTGATAAGCTAGCTGGAATATTGAATTCGTTGAGCTGAGAAGATCTTTCATCGATCTGAACCAATTCGTCGACCGCTGAGACTTGGTCGAACGCTGAGACTTGGTCAACCACTAAGACTTGGTCAACCGCTGAGACTGAAGTTCATCGATCACTGAGATGAGGTTCATCAACCGCTGAGACAAGGTTTCGTCGACCGCTGAGAGCATTTCGTCGAACGCAGAGAGGAGTTCGTCGAACGCAGAATGAGTTCGTCGAACGCAGAATGAGTTCGTCGAACGCAGAACCTTGACAAGTTCGTCGAACGCAGGAGCATGTCGTTCGTCGAACGCAGGAGCATATCGTTCGTCGAACGCAGGATGGAGTTCGTCGAACGCAGTGTGGAGTTCGTCGAACGCAGTGTGGAGTTCGTCGAACGCAGTGTGGAGTTCGTCGAACGCAGAAAACTTATCTTTCCCTTAGTTCTAACAGTCTAAAACCTTGACCCTTAAGACTATACATTGGGGTCAACTTAGTCCTAATCAAACAGATAGTGATCCTAGCCCAAATCAGTAATAGGGTTGTTCCAACAATCTCCCCCTATTTAGGTTAGGACACTATTTGACAAAATTGAATAATAAAACAAATAACAAAACAACAGAGCATATATATATATATATATGATATATTTTAAATATTTCAGCAGATATAAAATATGATACTCTGAGTTTTGAAATTTTACATTGAAAATAAAACTAATAAAAACAAATAAATAGAACCTTTTGCCTTTCTCTGAATTCTGACATTGCCTCAGCTTTCTGAATTTGATTGTCTGAACTGTATCTGCTATATCTGAATTTGATATCTGAGTTGTATCTGCTATTTTTCAGCTTTCTGAATTTGTTGATCTGAACTGTAGCTTTATAATTTGAATCTGCTTTGCTACCAATCTGTCATATTGAATCTGTCATAACTGAATCTGAAACAAAACTAAAACTGCAAACTGCTGTGAGCTTCTTCACCAACTGAATGATTTTTGCTTCTTCATACAGCATTTCCTCTTGAGACTAGAGGATCTTCATGAAATAACTCCCCCTATAACAACTCCCCTGTCAAAAGGAAAGTATCTCCCCTAATAAAAAGGAGCTTCTTCAAGACATCTCCCCCTGCCTAGTTTCAGGAAGGCCTGAATCTTGGCCCCTAGAAGAAGGGACATATGAGGAGGTAGGGAAGGATGCAATCTTTATATTGCTATTATTCCTGCAAAATAAAATAGAGATCAAGTGCAAAGGAACTGGAAAGAGAAGCAATTCTGTAGTCATTCAGTTAAAATGAAATAAAAGATTTGATTATAATGAAATAAATTCAGAAAGAAAAGCTTCATCAAAACTGCATTCGGCGAAAAACAATTTTTCGTCGATCTCGGTTCGACGATCAAGATGACTTCGTCGATCTCTATTTGACGAATGATTAGATTTCGTCGATCTCAGTTCGATGAAGAGATGGGATAAGTAGAAAATTTAATTTTTAACATATTGAATCTCCATCTATCATTCCTAGCTGATTTATAAAGAAGATATGTTTCTTTGCATCCAAGGGTTTGGTGAAAATATCAGCCCTTTGCAAATCAGCAGAAATCAATTATAGGCAAATTTTATTTTTATCCACATTATCTCTGATAAAGTGGTGCCTAATTTTTATGTGTTTAGTCCTACTATGGAGAACTGGATTTTGTGTCATAGATATTGCACTAGTATTGTCCCAAAATATAATTGAATTATTTAGATTGATACCATAGTCTAGAAGTTGATTTTGTATCCACAATATCTGTGAGCAGCAACTGCCTGCAGCTATGTATTCAGCTTCAGCTGTCGATGTAGACACATATGTTTGTTTCTTACAAAACCAAGACACAAGCCTATCACCAAGAAACTGCCAAGTTCCTGATGTGCTTTTCCTGTCTACTCTACATCCAGCATAATCAGAATTTGAGAATCCAGTTAATTCAAATTTTGATGTTGTTGGATACCAAAGTCCTAGATTTGGACAACCCTTTATATATCTCAAAATTCTTTTTAATAAAATTAGGCGAGATTCTTTGGGGTTAACTTGGAACCTAGCACAAATACATGTAGCAAACATTATGTCAGGTCTACTAGCTGTTAAGTAAAGTAGTGAGCCAACAATTGCTCTATATACTTTCTGATCAACAGATCTCCCTGATTCATCAGTATCTACAACATATTGTAGGGCATGGGTGTTTTCATGGTGGAAGCATCAGACATACCAAACCTTTTCACTAATTCCTTAGCATACTTGGATTGTGATATGAATATGCCATTTGGAGTTTGCTTCACTTGAAGACCAAGGAAGTATGATAACTCACCAATACTACTCATTTCAAATTTAGATTGCATAAGGTTAGAGAACCTTTTGCATAGATTTGAATCAGTAGAGCCAAATATGATATCATCTACATATATTTGAACTAGTAAAGTTTGAATTTTATGTATCCTGAAAAATAGGGTTTTATCAACTATGCCTCTACAGAAATTGTTCTCCAAAAGAAAATTAGCTAAGGTCTCATACCATGCTCTAGGAGCTTGCTTGAGACCATAGAGAGCTTTATTAAGCTTAAGTACCTAAGAGGAGTGAGTTGGAAAGATGAAACCTGGTGGTTGTTCCACATAGACTTATTCTTTGATGTCTCCATTCAGAAAAGCACTCTTCACATCCATCTAATATACCTTGAATTTCTTGAATGCAGCAAAGTCAAGGAAAATCTTGATAGCTTCAAGTCTTGCAACAGGAGCAAAGGTCTAATCATAGTCAATTCCTTCTTCCTGTGAATATCCTTGGGCTGACAATCTTGCTTTGTTTCTGACTATGTTGCCTTGATCATCTAGCTTGTTCCTGAAGACCCACTTGGTGCTAATGACTGGATGGCCTTTTGGTCTTGGAACTAAATCCCATACCTTGTTCCTTTCAAATTGATTGAGCTCCTCATGCATTGCAAGAATCCAATTTGGATCTTGTTCTGCATCTTTTATGGATTGAGGTTCAATCTGGAATAGGAAATAAGTGTGCATCTGATTTTGATGTAGTTGATGCCTTGTTTGAACACCTGCTGAAATATCTCCAATCACTTGAGATATTGGATGATCTCTAACTGTGATGTGATCAACAGTTGGAGTTGGTTCAGCAATAGTTTCCTCTTGAGGGACTTGTTCAGCTGTCATTTGATTTGAACTGTCAGCAATATCTGGATTATCCACTTCTTCACTGTCTTCAATTATTTCATTTGATGGAAGTAGAGAATCTTTATTCTGTAGATCCAATCCATTAAGTTCTTCACATAGAACTGGTACCTGCAAAGTATTTTTGGTAGAGGTGATATTCCTCTCCTCAATTAACATGTTAGTTTCATCAAAAGATACATGCATGGACTCTTCTATCTTAAGAGTAGATTTGTTGTAAACTCTGTATGCTTTACTAGAAAGAGAATATCCAAGGAATATGCCTTCAGCAGCTTTTGCTTCAAACTTCCTTTGATACTTCTTGTCATTCTTATGCATATAGCATTTACATCCAAATATCTTAAAATAGTTAACCTTAGGCTTTTTATTCTTGAGTAATTCATAGGGAGTTTTACCCTTAAGCTTATGTATCAGGCTTCTGTTCAACACATAATTTGTTGTGTTCACTGCCTCTTCCCAAAAAGAGATTGGCAAGTGAGCATCAACAAGCAATGTAGTTGCTGATTCAATAAGTGTTCTATTTTTCCTTTCAGCTACCCCATTTTGTTGAGGAGTTCTAGGAGCAGAGAAACACTGCCTGATCCCTTCTTTTCCATAGAATTCTCTCATCAGAAGAGATTCAAACTCAGTGCCATGATCACTTCTGATCAATGCAACTACAGTAGAGTACTCAATCTTGATGGACATGAGAAAGTCTGTCAGAACATTGAAGGTGTCAGACTTGTTCCTAAGAAAGAACGCCCAAGTGAATCTTGAGAAATCATCTACAATAACTAGAGAATAATGCTTCCCTCCTAGACTTTGTATTGCAGTAGGTCCAAAAAGGTCCAAATGCAGTAAATACAAAATCCTAGGTGAATCACTCTTGGATAAATATTTAAAACTACTCTTGGTTTGCTTACCTAATTGACAAGCCCTGCAGAGTCCTTCCTTCTTGTAAGAACCAGAAGGCAGTCCTCTAACAAGATTGTCCTTAGAAAGCTTAGAGATAGTTCTAAGGTTAATGTGTCCAAGCCTTTTATGCCATAATTCATTTGTTTTACTTATAGAATTAAATAAACAAATATCAGAATTGGCAGAGTCAAAATTGACTAAATAAATGTTTCCATATCTAATACCACATAACACATTTATGTTTTTATTATTGGTAATAAGACGTAAGGAATGGTTAAAGGTTACCTGATAACCTTCATCACATAACTGGCTTATGCTGATGAGGTTATGCTTCAGACCCTTGACATAAGCTACCTCCTTGAAGGTAACTGCTCCAACTTTGATCTTCCCATATCCTTTGGTTTGTCCACAGTTTGAGTCTCCAAAGATCACTTTGGGTCCAAGCTTTGCCTTGTAGTTGCTCAGGTTGGCCTTGTTTTCTATCATGTGCTTTGAACACCCACTATCCAAATACCATTGTTCATTTTTTCTTGGATAGCCCTGTACCAGCACAACAGAAAAACTAAACTAGTTGTTTTTGACCCAGACTACCTTGGGTCCTTTTGTTTTTCCACAAAATTCTAAAATAAAAGGCATTTCAGGTTGATCCTTATAACCTTGTGGATGATATCTCCTTGGAGGAATTATCCATTCAGTGAAAGGATTTTTAGTATGTTTAGAATAAGAATTCTTCAGATTTTCTGTATATTTTCCATTCGACGAACTGGGCTGAGTTCATCGATCGCCGTTCGACGAAGTGAAGTGCTTTCGTCGACCGCCATTCGAATAATAACTATACTGGAAATCTGTCTTCAGAGTTCATTGATCTCCCTTCGACAAAGTGAATTGATTTCGTCGAGCTCCGTTCGACGAATTCTGCTGAATTTCTTTATTCGTAACAGCCTTGCTTGAAATATCTTTATTTATTTCTACTACCTCTTTGCTCTTGGCATAGATGAACTTTACTGGTGTAGAAAGTATGTTCTTCTTAATAAGAGGTGGCTCACTTGATGATGCGCCCAAGCCCAGTTTGCCACTAACTCTGGCATTCACTGTGCATGTGATGTCCATCAGTTTGATACTTCTCCCATTTAGGGATTCTTCAAATTTCTTAGCTTCAGACAACTTGTTCTCAATGAGAACAATGTGTTCTCTGGAGGCAGCCAATTCTTTCTTAAGATTAGCATTTTCTTCACTTAGTTGGTTCATTTCAGCCAACTGATTTCGAAGAGAGATTATCTCTTTCTCAGATTTAATTAAATCTAAGCAAAGAACTTTGAATTCATCTTTGAATTCAATTGAATTAAAATCAAAATTAGATATTACATGATCAGCATCATTGTCAGACTCTGATTCATCTTGTTTGCTGAGGCATTGATAGCCATCAAGCAGAAATTTCTTTCTTCTTCATTATCTTCATCATCAGAAATACTGGATGAAGATGCAAGTTCTGACTCACTGCTTGAGTCATAGACAACCATCAAGCATTGATCCTTTTCATCTGCATCATTTTCATCTTCAGATGAGCTGGATGATGATTCTGAGTCTGTTTCACTCCAAGTTTCAGCTATAAATCCTCTTCCCTTATGCTTGTGTTTGTGGGAGGAAGACTTGCTGGAGTGCCTCTTTTCTTCTTTGTCTTTTCTCTTCTCCTTCTTTTGGTTCTCTGGACACTCTGGCAGAATGTGTCCAGGTTTCCTGCAGCCAAAACAAATAATTTCTTTAGAAATTTATTTGTCATACCTTGGCTTTTCTCTTGATCATGAATCCTTCTTTCTGAAGTCCTTCTTAGCCATTTTATAAAATCTCTTGGCTAGAAGATTCATGAACTCCATATCTCCTGGAGCTTTTTCGTCTTCTTCAGTAGCTTGGAAAGCTATACTTCTCTCCTTCTTGGATGTTGAAGATGAAGTAGATTGCTCAGCTTCTCTAGACTTGATAAGCTGCTCATAGGATTTGAGTTTGCCTAACAAGCTCTCAGTGGAGATCTCATTAAGGCTTCTGGCTTCCTTGATTGGCCAGATCCTAGAGTCCCATGTGCTGGGGAAGCACATAAGGATCTTATCATTGACCTCAGTGATGGAGATCACTTGTCCAAGGTCTTCAGCTCATTGATTATGAGGCTGAGCCTGTTGTACATATTAGCTACTGTTTCATTTTCTCCTATATTGAAATTTTCATACCGGGAGATTAGGTGAGATCTTCTATATTTTCTTCCATCTGCTGATCCTTCAACCATATTGTTGAGTGACATCCAGATTTACCTTGCTGAAGTGCACTCCACAACTTTTTGGAAAATGTCATCAGACATTGTTTGTTCCAAAATATGCATTGCCTTGGCATCTGCACATCTCTGCTTCTTTTGAGCATCTGTCCACTCAGGAGGTGGAACAACATTATTTGTTGTTGTGGTTTCAGCATTTGTTGTTGTTGTAGGTGTAGGAGGTCCTGTCAAAATAACATTGAAAATATCCATTCAATAGAATTCATTTACAATCAGATCCTTGCCTTCCATAGTGCAAACTTATTTAGATTGCACATAGGAGGTCTTGTGCTTGAATATTCTTTGTTCTGTGCCATGAGTTTTTAAACAAAAGAAAATAAAACTCTAGAAAGAATTTAAGATCTAATTGATCTTTGGATTCAGGTGTTAGCCTATAAAGAATCAACAGCCCTCTGATACCAATTGAAAGTGAGGTTAGATCTTAAAGTTACTCTAGAGAGGGGAGGTGGGTGAATAGAGTATTAAAAAGTTTTTCACTTATTTTTATAGCGGAGTTAAAATAGTGATACTTATATGTGTATTGAGTGAGTTATAAAACAAATAAAAACATAGCACAGCACACAGAAAATCACAACACAGAGGACACGGGGATTTTATAGTAGTTCCGCAATAAACCTGGGTACGCCTACTCTTCTACCACCCTTGGTACGATTCCACTAGGTTTTTTATCAGGTGACCTATCACCAATGGATTTTTGATCAGGTGTCCAAACACCAATGAGCTTTTGATCAGGTGCTCTAACCAAACCACAGGTTTTTGTTCAGGTGCCCTGCCACCAATGGGTTAACTTTTGAAGGGAGTTATAACCATGTACAAGATGGGATAAAGAGGGTTTATATGTTCTTCTTTATCAATAATCTGAGAGAAGACTAGTGGAATGTGTGATGTAAAGCTCCCCCTGTCTGATTGAAATTTGTTGATAGTTGAGGATGGAGCTTTCACTTGAATGAAGTATCTTCTTGTATCTTCCTGATAGCCGATGAATCTGAGAGACAAATGTTTCTCAGATTGTTTGTTGCTCTTTTGAAGATTTGAACTTGCAGCAGAAACTGAGAGAGGATTTGTATTGTTGTTCTCAGAGAATGAGATGTGCTGCTTGAGGAAGATGAAGATCTAAAAGCCTTTTCTGTATTTTTCTATCTTCTTCCTCTCGACTGTATTCCTCTTTCTTTTCTTTTCTTGTTATTTTGTTCTCTCGACAGTATTCTGATGTTCTTCTCTATCTTGTTGTACTGCTGTAATAATAAGAACATTGTATATCTTCTTCCTTTTCTTTTGATAACTCTAACTGATTCGAAATTCAAATCCCTTAATTTAAGGAATAAAAAATTCTGAATAGATATTCTGGGAACTGTAAATCTGACACGCTTTATTTCTTTTCTTTTTCCATGAAAGAGTCCTTTTTCCAAAATATGTCAACGGCTATTTTTGAAATAAGAGAATAAATAAAAGGAAATATAATATCCCGACTTATCTGGAAGAAATAGATTCGTTGCTGATGAGAGATATGAGTTCAGAGAATGAAATAAAAATAATCCTTCTGAAATTCTGAACAGAGTAGAAATTCGTCGATCTGAACAAATTTCGTCGAACATAATCTGGAGTTCGTCGATCTCAAGCTGGAGGTCGTCGAACTGAAAGAATAATATCAGATAAGCTAGCTGGAATATTGAATTCGTTGAGCTGAGAAGATCTTTCGTCGATCTGAACCAATTTGTCGACCACTAAAACTTGGTCGAACGCTGAGACTTGGTCAACGGCTGAGACTGAAGTTCATCGACCGCTGAGACGAGGTTCATCAACCGCTGAGACAAGGTTTCATCCACCGCTGAGACGAGGCTACATTCGGAGGAACTGCCCTCAGAGGAATGCACCACCAGCATTACAGGCTGCCCCACCGACCTAGCACTTCAGGGGACGATGGTGTGGACGAGGTCGTGGATTCCTTGGTCGTGATCATAGGCAGGACAGTGACCATTTTTATGCCCTGGACCTGGCTCAGCCCCGAAACCCGACAAGGATCATCACATGTACTTTAGTGTTTTTTCTTATAATTACTAGTACCTTGCAAATCTTAGCTTTACCTTAGCATTGAACCAAACAAACAACAAAATCACCCAGGTATAGTGCTTGTCTGCGGCAAGCCCGCATATACTTAATTTGATACAGGTGCCTCGCACTCGTTCGCCTCAGAAGAATTTGTGGAAAACCTAGATCAAATTCAGCACTTCACAGGCATCCACAGAAAGGTGTGACTCCCGGACGGATCAGAGTTAGTAATGAGTGCCAAGTGCAACATGAACGTGGAGAGTGGAGGAAAACTGTTCGAAGCACCGACGACGCACTTGAAGATGAATGACTTTGACCTGATCTTAGGCATGAATTGGATGCACTGGAACCATGCAAGGATTGACTGCCCGGCAAGGAGAATTGTTCTAAGGCATGGAGACTCGGAGGTGGTAGTCGAAGGTATTAGACACACCTCCCATCTTTTGTTATCATCTATTCAGGCCGCCAAGGCCCATCTGCAGTGAGACGAAGTGTATCAGGTGCTGTTCGAGATGATTGAGGTCAAGGATTATGTATCTAGCATCCCGATCGTGCGGGATTTTGCTGACGTTTTCTCGGAGAAGTTGCCAGGGCTACCACCACATCGCGAGAAGGATTTTCAGATCCAGTTGGTCTCGGGGGCTTAGCCGGTGTCTAGAGCTCCATATCGAATGGCCCCGAAGAAGTTAGTGGAGTTTCAGAGCCAGTTATAGGAGCTGGTGGAAGCTGAGTTTGTTAGACCGAGTTCCTCACCTTGGGGAGCTCTGGTGCTATTTATGAAGAAGAAGGATGAGACGCTCAAACTGTGCATCGATTATAGAGCACTGAACAGGTTGATGGTTAGGAATACATATCCACTGCCTAGGATCGATGAGCTGTTTTACCTGCTAGAGGGAGCCCACTTCTTCTCAAAGATGGATTTGAGGTCAGGGTATTATCAGCTGCTGATACAGGAGGAGGACATCCCGAAGACGACTTACATCAGCCGATACAGACTGTATGAGTTCACCGTGATGTCGTTTGGGCTCACAAATGCACCGTCGACATTTATGAGTCTGATGAACCGGGTGTTCGAGCCATATCTCGACATGTTTGTCTTCGTGTTCATCGATGACTTTCTCATTTACTCAAGGACGGAAGAGGAGCATGCACGACATCTGGCAATGACATCGGAGAAACTTCAGGAGCACAGTCTATAGGCAAAGTTCAGCAAATGTCAGTTTTGGCTGAAGGAGGTGGCCTTCCTGGGTCACATTATCAGTGGATCTAGACTAGCAGTGAATCCAGCGAAGATCTAGGTTGTACAGGATTGGCCACCGCTGAAGACGACCACCAACATGCGGAGTTTCTTGGGGCTTGTCGGGTATTACCGAAAATTCGTACAAAGATTTTCTCAGATAGCCCTACTGCTCACATCCTTGACGAAGAAGGATACCGCTTTTGTTTGGACACCGCAGTGCGAAGCGGCCTTCCAGGAGCTGAAGGGTAGGCTTACGTCTGTTAAATTTTTAGAGGTCAAGGAATGAAGTAATAATGTGGAACTCTTCAACACAATCCACAAGTATGACAATCAATGACAATGGGAAGACCGAATAGTGCTCTTGTATTAACTATCTCTTTACAGCTCAAGACATACCTGAAGAGACATGATTTATAAGTATAACAAAAGAGAGAAGCACAAGACAAAAACAAGCTGTCAGCGAATTGCCAAAGCAGTGACCGCCAGACCGCTCGATCAGCCAGATCGCACGGCTACCCTTGAGACTGCACAAATAGAGCAAGCTTGATGACTTGCGAACTATCAGACCGCAATCACAGACCGCACAGCCTGCTTCCTTATTCAACTGCTGAAAACAACAATTGTCCGCACTTCTTGATCGCCCAGACCGCACGGTCTTATGATCACAGAAGCAATCCGCGAACTCTTGAGGAAGAATTGCTTCCTACTGCAAGACCGCGACTCAAGACCGCTTGACCACTCAAGGTCTCCTGATCAATTAAGTCCGTTGTACAGTCCAAGAACTTCTAAACATTGTTCGCACAATCAGACCGCTGGCGAACTGGTTTAGTCGAAGTTGGAAAGAAGGGAGAATGCTGACGGTGACTTGTAGCCGCTAACCTGCGAACAAAACAAACCGGTCAAGCAACCTCAAACCGCGCGACCTCAAAGTGAGACCGGCACAATCAAGCCAACTTTAGTTCTTACAATTCTTGCATACAAATGGCTACCCCGGCATCCCTATTTATTGGCAAATGACCGGATGTCGTCATCGCCCAAAGGGGATACAGTCACCTTCAATATAGAAGCACGCGGTCTCCATAACCAAACTGTGCGGTCTCTATAAGACATTATTAGAATTGAGCAACTGTCCAAGTAAGACAGCTTGCCAAGAACAACCTGGTAGACTGCCCGGTCTCTTATAATAACAGACATATGAGCATCTGACCGATCAGGAGCAGACCGCCAGAAACGAGCTCATACAACTCGCCCTGACTCTTATGAGATCGGAGCCACATGAACATCCTGACATACCAAACTGTCCGCCAGAATGATCTCATGCAGACCGTAGTACCAAACTATGTGTAGTCTCACAAGACAGACCACCCGATCATAGTACTTGGACAGCAGACCGCCCAAGTCAAACCCAGGCCAGAACACCCGCGCAGACCACGCGGTCACGGCGGTCTCAATTTCCTCAGACCGCCGAGACCCCTTCCACTTCAACATCAAACTTTCAACACTCCCCCTTGAAGTGGGAAGTGGAAGTCAATCCAAGCAAACTCCGCAACCGACCAAATGGTCCCTTCGAAAATGACTTTGTAAGGATGTCAACAATATTATCCTTGCTCTGCACATGCTCCATAATTAGAGATCCCTCCAACACCTTCTCACGAATGAAATGGTGATGAATCTCTATGTTCTTTGTACGCGCGTGACAAACTAGATTGTTCACCAATTTGAGAGCTCTCTCATTATCACCACGTAGCAGAGTAGGACCTCGCACCTCCCCATGAAAATGTCCTCCATTAGCCTCCTTAGTCAGATGGCTTCCTGAGCAGCTAAAGCCGAAGCTTTGTACTCCGCTTCCGTAGTAGAGACAGACACAAAATCTTGCTTCTTACTACACCACGAGATAGCTAAAGAGTCTGTCATGTAGACATATCTAGAGGTCAACTTCCGATCATCTGAATCTCCCCCATAATCAGCATCTGTGTATCCATGTAAACAGAAGCCTGAGTCTCTTCCATAAAAGAGACCCAAATCTGAGGTGGATTTGACATACTTCAAAATACTCCTGGCCGCCATCAGATGAGGTTTCCATGGCTCTGTCATATATTGACTCACATGGCCAACCGCATAAGCAATATCCGGCCTCGTGATCGTCAAATATATCAGACTTCCGACCAAAGTGATAGTTTATAAGGATGTAGTCTTAATCACTTAGAGGGGGGGGGGGGGGGTGAATAGGTCTCTTTTGTTTTAAGATTTAGCCTAGCTATTTTCTGAGTTAGTTCTAGTAATAAATCAAGCACAAAGAAAACACACAAGCATTTATAGAGGTTCCTCAAGACGGGGTGTCTTGAGTAGTCCTCTTTCCCCCATCACCTTTCTAACAATTAGTTAGACAAGGACAACACCTCCAATCTCAGCTCCAAGAGCTTACAACACAGATCCCTCAGGATCTCTCAGGTTTTTCCAAACCCTACCTCAGGCTCAATAACCCTACCTCAGGCACAGTAGCCCTACCAGCTGATGCGATGATTCGGCAAGTGCACCGGTCGCTGTCAAGTAATAAATGTGGAGAGTGGAATCCCCGAGTGTCGGTCTCTTGAGGAATGCAGATTGGGTGAACGAAACGCGTTGTGTGACTCTTGTTACACAAGCACAACACACATAAAAAGGGGGTTTTTGGTTGGTTGTTCCTAATCTTAACAACAATAAAAGAAATGCGGGTCGAAAGCACCGCTTCGCGAGGCGAGATGGATGCAACGGCCGCGATGCCGTGCTTCGTGAGGCGGATGGAGTGTGCTCTAGTGCGAGAAGGTGAGGGTCGCAAACACCTCCTCACAACCGCCGTTAGCTCTTGCCAACGCGAATCAAACACCTTGAGTGCGTGAGTGAGTGAGTGGAAACGGAGTGATTACAAAACAAGCTATGAAGAAGGGCAAAGAAACATTCATTTCAATCAAACCAAACATCACAATATTCAAGTTTACACGATTCAACGAGTACAATGAAGGAAAGAAGAAAGAGATAACCGATGGGTGAAGACTAGCGGCCGTTCACGGCCGGAATGGTAGGTTGTCGGGCTACCTCCGGACTCGGGCGGACTATGCTTCCAGCGCAGAGAGCTGTCACAATTTCTCTACGTAGCTCCGTCGTCTTCGACTTCAGATTTCCTCTTCTTCTCACCGGGCCGGAGTGGGAAAATAGCTGCTTGGAGGCTTGCGGATGGTGGGGAACGCTCCCGGACAATGGAGGAAGGCTTGAAATGGATGGAGAAGAGTTCCCCTTGCGTAGTAGATGAAGTGGAGGTGTCCCAAGATGGTGGTTGGCGGCGTACGGATCAGAAAATCCGCTCCCAGAGGCTGGATCCCGACCTAAAATCGGAATAGGCATTTATATAGGCGCTGATTTAAATAGTGCGCACGGTCATTGGCGCACGACCAGTGGTCGTGCACACTGGAATTCTACGATCGTGCGCACTGCCTGGGCAGAACCGCAAGATACGAAATTTATAGAATATAATGTTTGGACGACCGGTGGCGCACGACCGGTGGTCGTGCGCACTATCGTAGGTGGTCGTGCGCAATGGTCGAAACAGAACTCAGAAAATTAATGCTAAGTGCGCACGCACAGTGGCGCACGACCGGTGGTCGTGCGCACTAGCGTAGATGCTCGTGCGCACTGCACCAAACAGAACTCATGAAAAAAGGGTTAAGTGCACACAATCAGTGGCGCACGACCAGTGGTCGTGCGCAATAGAACCGGTGATCGTGCGCAGTGTTCCTGTGCAGAATTGCACCGGGAACACCTGCATGACTCCTATTCCAGCACAACCACGAATCTAGCCACTGAAAGTGGCACCTAACGGAGCATGAAAACTACTAATGAAGAAAAGCATGAAATCACACCAAAATGGGCCTAGAAGTGCACCTAGCATGGAATATCAAATATAAACTATAACAATGCTAAAGTGCGGTGAAAAGACTGAATAAAGGCCTAGATGAGTCCATAAAAGTGTATATGATCAGGACTCATCACACCCCCAGACCTAACTATTTGCGCGTCCCGAGCAAACGAATCCGGCGGAGTGTGAAAACGAGAGTTAACATAGAGAATTACACAAAGGAGTACGGTGCGAAGTAACATACGCATGCGAGTAGAGATTCTAGTAGAAGGAGATTCTAACTATGCTAATTAATTTACATAAGTATTAAAGCGTAAGTATAGATTTAGTTATACTCAGTTGGTGAATTATGAAGAATTTGAACGATCATGCCCGGTATGAAAGTGATGAGACACTGAGGCGGGCGTTGCACAAGATCGGGTCTTAGGAATAACTCCGCTGAAATCCATCAACGTCGTGAACCATACGCTCGCCCGGTCACACTCTCTCCACGGCGCTAGCAAAATCGCAAGTCAAATCAATAGGACTTATAGGATTAAGTTGGGGCTTAGGTTACGGTATGGTATTCAAATTTAAACACGATGGCTACGCAACCCAAGTGAGCTAACGGAACGCTGCACCACACAAGACCAACAAACTATGCTCGTGTGACACACCCCCAGACTTATCATGAAAACCAGGTGTGCACACAGCCTACTTCACAAATACCAACAGATTTTCTATTTAGCTCGGAAGGATTTCTTTTCATTATACTCTCTTTTTTTTTCTAGATTTTTTTTTTCTCTTTTAACATACTTTGCTTCTATTATGTATCCTCCGGTTGGTTCAAAATCAGCAAATAGACTTTATTTCCCCTTCATAACACAACGATTCCAAACATCACACAAATTGAGAATTATGAGCGCAGTTAAAAACAATTTGGTTGCGGGTGTAGGATAAGCTTCGGGCTTTGGTGGATGAAGAGGAGCTGAACAAAGGAATGGTAGGCACAAATTTGGCTTGCGAAGGTGAGCGAAAAGGACATGGAATAACAAAGCTCAAACTAGCCAAAGGATGGCCTACATCATGTTTAACTCGACGAGTCGCTCTCAACCATGCTTCAAGAGTCGCTTGGGGCAAGTTCTTAGCCCACGAGAAAGGTAAACCTTCCTCCCGACTCGAGCAACACACGACTAGCACTCGTACACACAAAACACCGGGTTATCGTCAATTTCATTCAAATTCACCACTTGAGTATAATAAATCTAAATTTACGCAAAAATACTAAACATAAATTAGATGCATAGAGACAATCTAGTTCTACTCAAGTTCTACCATATCATGCGAAGTGACTAGAACACTACACGAGTCAACATCGCACTCCAAATAATAATTCCTAAGTTAACAACCTATTTCACATTCCAACCAAAATAGTTTAACCGGAACAACAACAAAAAGATAAGCGCGCACTCAAGTGGGTGAAGTGGTGTGTGGAGCATGAAAACAATGATAATGACAAGGATACAAAAGAAACAAACTTCTGGTATGCAGTGCAACTCGTGCACAGTGAATGACAACATACGCTCCCCCAGACTTAGTCTAAACAATACATCTAGAAATTGGAAGCTAAAAGAGGGGAGGAAGTGTTACCCAATGCTCAGAATTGAGCATACCAGACGATTGGCGTTTACGATCAAGAGCAGCCCGCAGCATCCGCACCAAAGAACAAGACCTGCAAGCACAAAACTAAAAACAGCAAAAGCATATGTAAAAGCTGAACTAAAAAAAGTTAGATAGAAACTAGAAAATCAGGAAATCTGGGTTGTCTCCCAGTAGCGCTTTTATTTAACGTCCTTAAGCTGGACCAAATACCTGTATTAACATTGTTTATAAAATGCATGAATTAAAAGAGAAGTTCTCAGAAACAGTTCACCAAATCAGAAAAACACAAATCAGCTATAGGCGCTCTTATGGTGCGCGTCTCCCGTAGCACGTAGGCGGGAGGTGAAGGCTTTAGGGCCAGCACTGGTATCACCCACTGCTCCCCTAACTTCCGCCCTCTTGCCACGGAGAGCGGCAGCACGAGCGTCGCGCAGAAGTTTTTCCTGTTTAAGTTTAGTGACAGTCGGAGACTGCCAACGTTGAGAGTTTTCAGATTTTCCACCTTAGTGGTGGGTGGCGTCACTTCCGGCGTCGCGGTGACTATCGGATCGGCCCAGGAGATGGAGCGCTTAGATTGTTTATTACAAGAATCAACACAGGAAGATAAATAGTCCGCGTCCCGCACTAAATTCAATTCAACATTTCCCGAACTGCATTCTTCCTCCGTCTCGGAATCAAATTCTTTCCGGAAATCAACTTCTTCTTCCTCATTCGATTGGTGCTCCTCCTTTTCTCCTTCAATTGTTTCTTGAGCTTGTTCATTTCCTGCACAGCTCAGAGATTCATCAAAAATAACGAGAGGGGGAGGAGTGGATGTTTCAGTTGTAGCTTCGAGACGAGTGGGCTGCGGCGCCTTATTGGGTAGGAGGTCACACCCCGTAGCGAAATCAAGGGTGGCGCCGCTCTCTTTCAAGAACGGCACGCCCAAGATAGGGATATAGTGGTTTTCCTGGGGTCCCAACACCTGAAAATCCGCGACCACAATCGTCCTCTCAACTATTACTTCTACATTTTTCACTTCCCCCTCAGATTGTATAACAGTCCCATTAGCAAGTATAAGGGATTTCCTTTCCTCTGTGTTCATCTCAAGTTGGAATTTAGCAACATCTTGCAACGTAATGACGTTGCGGGAGGAACCGGAATCGCACAAAGCTTTTGATTCAAACTTATTGATGGAACAAGGAATCACCAACTCACTTGGATCAGTCTCTACCACATTGCCAAGACTCTTCCCTTGATCTATTGGGTTCTTTTCAGTGTTGCTAGGAAGGGTCCCCTGCGACCGCTCGGTTAGCACTTGAGCCAATTGGCCCAACTGCGTTTCCAAGTTTCGCATGGATGCGGTTTGATTCACCATATTCGAGTTAGCCGCTTGCAGGAATTTCTCCATCATCTCCTCCAGATTACTCTTTTTTTGGGTTGGGGGACCTTGGTTATAATCCGGGTGTGGTGGCCTCGGTTGGCTCCCGGAGGCGTAAGCATCGTTTTGATGCTGCCCCGGTGCCCATCGTTGGCCAGGCGTGTTTGGGTTCCACGAGAAGTTCGGGTGACTTCTCGCTCCCGGATTATAAGCATTATTAAAAGGCGCCCCCTAGGCTGATTTCCTACATAATTAACAGATTCATTCAAGGTTAGGTGCGTGAAGTCACCTGCTACGTTGTTCCCTGAACATTCATACGCGTGGTGGCCTCCGCCTCCACACCCTTCGCAAGTAATGATAGCAGCAGGCGCGGATGGAGAGGGGAGTGAGTCGACCATGAAGAGACCTCGGCCGCTTCTTGGAGCGTTTCTCCCAGCAGTCCAGAATGTACTGTGGGAGGCGGTGTCGCGCAGAATCCGAAGGGCCTCCTCTGGAGTGTGGTTCATCAGAGTACCACCCGCAGCAGCATCGATCATTGCCCTGTAGTTTGGCTCGATCCCAAAGTAAAACGTTTCAACCACATTCCAAGGTTGGAGCTCGTGGCCCGGACAACGGCGAAGGAGATCGTTAAGGCGCTCCTCCCACGCCTCAGCAAAGGTCTCTTGATCAAGTTGGCGAAAGGTGGCGATCTCCCGCCGCAAGCTCACGATCTTATCCACAGGGTGGAATTTAGCAAGGAACTTGGATGCGAGGGCATCCCAAGTCGCAGCAGTCCCGGCCGGAATGGAGTGGAGCCACACCTTTGCTTTGTCGCGGAGTGAAAAGGGAAACAGTCTAAGCTTGACCGTGTCGTCAGCAATCCCCGCGTAGCGGAAGGTTCCGCAAATATCAGAAAACTCTGCCAGATGCAGATGCGGGTCTTCGCTGGCCATTCCAGAGAACTGAGCGTTGTTTCGAATGATGTTCAAGATTGCTGGTTTAATCTCGAACTGATTATTCATAATATTGGGCCCGAACCCAGGATACACACTCCCAGCAGTTGGAGTGGTGTAGTCCCTCATCGTGCGGGGCCGAGGCCTAGCCGCCTCCTGCTCATCTCCAGGCTGGTGTTGCCCCACGTCGGGCATTCTCGGATCAACATCATTTGGGTCAACCTGATCACCCATGGCCGCCTGTGCGGCTGCAGCGCGCCTTCGTGCGCGAGTGGTCCGTTCGATCTCAGGATCAAATGGTACGAGTTCGCCTGCGGCTTGTCTCTGCATGCACTATCACAAACAAAAAGAAAAACAAAGAGAATCAAAAACAACTGCTCGTATAACAAAAGTCACAACACGGGACGTTACACGCCTGCATTCCCCGGCAACGGCGCCAAAAACTTGATGCGATGATTCGGCAAGTGCACCGGTCGCTGTCAAGTAATAAATGTGGAGAGTGGAATCCCCGAGTGTCGGTCTCTTGAGGAATGCAGATTGGGTGAACGAAACGCGTTGTGTGACTCTTGTTACACAAGCACAACACACATAAAAAAGGGGGGTTTTGGTTGGTTGTTCCTAATCTTAACAACAATAAAAGAAATGCGGGTCGAAAGCACCGCTTCGCGAGGCGAGATGGATGCAACGGCCGCGATGCCGTGCTTCGTGAGGCGGATGGAGTGTGCTCTAGTGCGAGAAGGTGAGGGTCGCAAACACCTCCTCACAACCGCCGTTAGCTCTTGCCAACGCGGATCAAACACCTTGAGTGCGTGAGTGAGTGAGTGGAAACGGAGTGATTCACAAACAAGCTATGAAGAAGGGCAAAGAAACATTCATTTCAATCAAACCAAACATCACAATATTCAAGTTTACACGATTCAACGAGTACAATGAAGGAAAGAAGAAAGAGATAACCGATGGGTGAAGACTAGCAGCCGTTCACGGCCGGAATGGTAGGTTGTCGGGCTACCTCCGGACTCGGGCGGACTATGCTTCCGGCACAGAGAGCTGTCATGATTTCTCTACGTAGCTCCGTCGTCTTCGACTTCAGATTTCCTCTTCTTCTCACCGGGCCGGAGTGGGAAAATAGCTGCTTGGAGGCTTGCGGATGGTGGGGAACGCTCCCGGACAATGGATGAAGGCTTGAAATGGATGGAGAAGAGTTCCCCTTGCGTAGGAGATGAAGTGGAGGTGTCCCAAGATGGTGGTCGGCGGCGTACGGATCAGAAAATCCGCTCCCAGAGGCTGGATCCCGACCTAAAATCGGAACAGGCATTTATATAGGCGCTGATTTAAACAGTGCGCACGGTCATTGGCGCACGACCAGTGGTCGTGCGCACTGGAATTCTGCGATCGTGCGCACTGCCTGGGCAGAACCGCAAGATACGAAATTTATAGAATATAATGTTCGCACGACCGGTGGCGCACGACCGGTGGTCGTGCGCACTATCGTAGGTGGTCGTGCGCACTGGTCAAAACAGAACTCAGAAAATTAATGCTAAGTGCGCACGCACAGTGGCGCACGACCGGTGGTCGTGCGCACTAGCGTAGATGCTCGTGCGCACTGCACCAAACAGAACTCATGAAAAAAGGGTTAAGTGCACACGATCAGTGGCGCACGACCAGTGGTCGTGCGCAATAGAACCGGTGATCGTGCGCAGTGTTCCTGTCTTGAATTGCACCGGGAACACCTGCACGACTCCTATTCCAGCACAACCACGAATCTAGCCACTGAAAGTGGCACCTAACGGAGCATGAAAACTACTAATGAAGAAAAGCATGAAATCACACCAAAATGGGCCTAGAAGTGCACCTAGCATGGAATATCAAATATAAACTATAACAATGCTAAAGTGCGGTGAAAAGACTGAATAAAGGCCTAGATGAGTCCATAAAAGTGTATATGATCAGGACTCATCACCAGCTCAGACCTATCAAGAAGTCCTACCTCAGATCTCCACTAAGATCCTACACTCAAGCTGAACTCTCAGCTCTACACTCAGACCCAACAACCCTACACCCTCAGGCAAAATACCCTACAAACTCATAACAAATAATGTTCCTATAGAAGGTAATAAAAGTGATGCTTACAATAGAAGACAAAATAGTAACTCTTTTAAGCCTTGATCTTCTGTTGCTGTCTTGAAGCTAGGAAGAGAACAACATCTTCAATCCTGCCTTTCTCTCCTTTGTAGCTTCAGGAAGCAGGAGGAGAGAACTTGTTGACAGCCGACAATATAGCAGTAGTTATTTGTTGTCAATTCAAAAAGCTCTCTTCTCAAAAGCCCTAATTTGTTCTTTTATACTACACCAGTCTTCAACGACTATCAGATGGCCTCTGACAAAGTATGGAGGTGATTGGAACACCTAATCTTGCTTTTTTGCATCTTGCGCCAAAAACAAATCCCGCCAGCACATTTGAATTTGTCTCAGCGGTTGGGCTGAGATAGCTGGCAGTCTCAGCGGATGCTTCCGTCCCGTCTCAGCGGATCTGCTGAGACAGACAGTTTTCTCAGCGGTTTTCTTCTATCTGTAGCTCAGCAGACCCAGACACCTTCTCAGCGGCCCCTGGCCTTGTCTCAGCGGTTCTGCTGAGATAGAGAACGTGTCTCATCGGTTTTGGTAGTAAACCACTGAACTTATTCCACACCTTGGAATAACCTAACCCTGCATAGTCATGAGGCAAAATAGGGTTTATCAAATACAACTTGTACTTAGCATTGAGTGTGATGCTTCTTCAAATCAAAGGAATATTGAGGGTAATATTCCCAACAATCTCCCCCTATTTGAAGAAGACAGAACACCCCCAATGCTAAGGCACATAACACATAAATACTAACCATGTAACTTAACTACATAGCATTCATCATAACATAATCATGTTATCATTAATATGACATTAAAGATAATATCAGAGTAGATAACATTTGTGACAAGCATAATACCAACATAGCTTATCAATCCAATAATGTGATTAAGTAATCAAGTTAAGGCATCACAGATTATCTTAAGCACTGACATTCAGCAGTGTCTGTAACAACTTCTTTCCCTTTGGTTGAGGTCTTTTTGTCTGCATTTGCTTCGTCAATTTCAACAATCTTCTTCCTATTTTCCTTCCTCTTGAAGTACATGAATGGCTTTGGAATGTAATTTGATTCCATCCTTCTTGGATTCTGCTTTCATACCAGATTTTCTTTAAATATCCTTTCTCTCTTAGTGTTTTTTTCCAAGTGTTTTATTCCCTCTTCAGAGGGATAGATCTTATCAATATCTTTGCAGATTTGTCCATGGCTGATCCATGCATTTAGAATGATGCTTTTGGAGTCTTCACTCCAATACTCAAAGTCTAGATCTTTAGTTTGTTCATCCCTCTGCTTGTCCATAAACTCTTCAGCAAGCATTGTGTGTTCTCTTTCTCTTTTCTTTGCCAATCTTGCATTCTGGGCTATTTCTTCCTACTTAGAGAAATCCCAATCCTCTACTCTTTGCCTATCCATGAGGGGAAGGTTTAATGCAAGCCTTGTTCCTTGCAGAACCTTAAGGGCTAGCTCATAATTGGTTACAACATTGTTATCCTCCCCCTTTCTGGCTTCTTCAAATATCTTCTGAGATATGTCCTGCTGAGTAGCAGTTATGGAGCCAGAGATTGTTTGGAAGACATTTTCAATATTAGCCTATAGCTCGTCCTTGTTTCTGTCAGCCTCACCATTCAGTTGCATGACAGTGGAGTACATATATTCTTGTATCTGGTTTGAGAAATTTTCTATTACCTCATCTGTCTTGCTGACATAATTCTTGACATATGTCATATCCTGCTCAGAGAGTTGGAGGTGTTTGTCCAATGATCTGAGAATAGTATTCTGAGACACCACTGTTTTCTCTGCCAGATCAAACCACTTTGTCATTTGTCTATTATGGATGGTAGTATCTTCCTTGATTTCCTTCACCTCATCCATCACTGCAGATTTCACATTGAAGATGGACTGATCTATATAAGCTTTAACTGTAGAAGCTGATCTGTCTACATAATCCTTCATAGATGTTAGATGAGTATCTAACATGATTTGAATGGCATTGAGAATTCTCTCATTAGTCTGTGAGGAAGTGGTGGTTGAAGCTTTCTGTTCAATAATTTGAGGTTGTTTATTCTGAATGTCAACTGCTGGAAGCTCCCCTTCAACATGATGACCCTCTCCTTCAGTGGATTTTGTTGTAATATCAGTGTTGTCAGGAGCTCCAACATCATCATTGTCATCATCAGCATCATCCTCATTGTCTGGAGCTGATGAGTCCAAGAAATTTAAAACATCATCAGGTTGACTGTGACCTGGTGAATCTAAGAGAGCAGGTTCATTATCAGGAATAAGATGAATTCTTCTTTCAAGGTTTAAGATGATTGTGTCAATCTTACTTTGCATGTCCTCAGGAGAAGGCACCTTGTCCTCATCCATCCTGTGAGAGACAACTTCACTATCAGTATTGTCATGAGCAACATCCATAGTAGATAGTTCTTTTTGTTGCTCCCCATTAGATAGAGCATCCACTTGTCCTTGAGGGGCCGTGGTCCACATTATTTAAGAGGCATTAGGGATTAACTAGTATATTGGTTATGATTAGATAACATTATTATTAATGTGGATTTTAAGTATTAATTACCAGGTGTGTTATCTATTTCCAAGTCCTGTGGATGGACATGATCAGCAGGCATGTCATACAAATGATCATCCTTATCAGGACTACTGTGAGATCCAAGATCAGCACCAGCATCTTTATTCTTATCTGAGTGGTCTGATTTAGAACTTGACATAATCATTCTTGGCTTCTTTACTATTTTGGATTTCTTTTTCCCTTTCTCCTTTGCCTCAGAGGGCTGGCTCATGGGGAGCACTCCGGTGAACCTGTCTAGGGTTTTTATATCCATCCTTTTTAAATAATGGATATTTGATCCTTTCAGCCTTTTATACTTTTCAGGATAGGTTTGTATTAAATAGAGGGATGGAATTCTACCCATATTTGGTGCTTGCAGACATTCCTTAAGACTTTGAAATATAACCTATCAGGAAGTTCTCTTAGTCAGAATGATCCTTGTCATAATGTCAAACATGGATTGGGAGATTGTATCATGAGACCCAGGCTTGCAAAGAATTGCTTTTCCCACTATGTCTGATAGAATCTTGCCTCTTTGATTGAAGAATTTCCTTTTCAAAGATCCAATCTTGTTATTACAGTAGTCAGCCCACTTCAGAGCTTTCTTCTTATCCTTGTCAAAAATTTCTTCCTCCTCATCCTGACTGCATGAGGGAATGTTGAAAGCTTTTTCAATTCTTGCTGAGGAGATTTTCACTCTTTCCCCTCCTATTTTAGACTTCAAAGAGGACTTGGAAGAGGACAATTTTGCATTGCTGAACCATTCCAGAACTTCAGTTCTGAGAATGACTGCAGGTTCAGAAAGAATATACTCCAGGCCTTGTGCTTCCAGGAGTTGAATCACTCCCTTTATGTCTTCTGGAGCATGGGCAAATCCATTCCTTACTATTTCACACCCATCCAAAAGATCCTTTGAATTCTTTGGCGCAAATTTTGCTGTAGAAGAAGGCGCTGGGACGAAAAAGAATACGATTCGTCTCGGCGGCTAGGAGAAGGGTTGTAGCTTTCATTAATTAACAATTGTCTATTTATATGGCCTGAATCTTTGTTTTGATTAGCCCTAATAGTTAAAGTTAAGTGAACTTATTATTGTAACAAGAATTAGGTCATTTGTGGTTGCATTTAGACAAACTATAATGGGACCAGCCCATCTCAGCGGAACCGCTGAGACGATGACCTAAACCACTGGGACAAAGCACTGTCAACCGCTGGGACAATTTAGCAGTCTCAGCGGTTCAGCTGAGATTTTTCCCAGCTGTCTCAGCTGCTCAGCTAAAACAATCTTTTCTGTTTTAGCTGACCTTGCTACCTAATCATTAATTCTTTTGAGATCTGATTATTTTATGACCTAACCAAGTCACTAAGAGTATAGATATGACAATATCTTAAATCATAAGAAAACATGCAAAATATCATAGATAATTGATAGATAGAAACATTTGATACTATTCAATATTTAACATTCCTAGTTCAATTTTGAAAGCATTAAACTTGGCCTCATCCAATGGCTTTGTAAGGATATCAGCAACTTGATTGTCAGTGCAGACAAATTCAAGGCAGATATCTTTACATTCAACATGTTCTCTTATAAAATGATATCTTATCTCTATGTGCTTAGGCCTGCTATGAGAGACAAGATTCTTAGCAATAGAGATAGCACTGGATGAGTCATAATATGGAGGAGACTCACTTACCTTGAGATTGTAGTCCTCTAACTGATGTTGTATCCACAAGAGTTATGCACAACAACTACCTACAACAATATATTCAGACTCTGCAGTGGATATTTCCACACTTGTCTGCTTCTTGCTTCTCCATGATATCAACCTCCTTCCAAGGAATTGACAAGTACCACTTGTGCTTTTCTTGTCTTCTTTGCATCCATCAAAATCTGCATCTAAAAATCCAATTAGTTCAAAATCATTGTTCTTAGGGTACTGATGAGTCTCATTTATATATACATTTATGGGCTCATCTAGGCCATATTTCTAGTCTTTGCACTACATTTAGGCATGTTTACGATCATATTTGTTATTCCCTGCTAAGTGCTTTTAGGCCCATTGTGGTGTGCATTTGCACGTGTTAGTGTTGGGGGTAAGCACAACGTGCTCCTCATTCTCTTTTTGATTTATTTCCTGTGCTGGAAGGGTATTCCCAACTTTGTTGTGGCTAATGCAGGAGGACGTTTCATCAATTTTATCCTGAGTTCATATCTGTGCATATCGCTCGGTCGTGCGTTATGTTGGCGCACGGTCGGTTGTGGTCGTGCGCCCTTTGCTGAGGAGGAAATTGATGATCTATCGTTGATCGTGCGTCTCTGCGCACGGGCAGTGCCCGTGCATGAAGGAATTGCATGATCAACCTGTTTAGCCTTGTTTTATCTTTTCTGAATTTACCCGTGCATTTTGACGCACGGGCGGATTTGCCCGTGCGTGAGTAAATCGAACGGGCGCTCCAGGTCGTCTTCCTGCGCTATTCTCTATTATTAATATCGCACGGGCAACGCACGATCGTGCGTTCGACCGTGCGTGACCAATTTTCTGATCTTTTTCTATAAAAGCTGCAGCTTTCGACCTAAATAGGGGGAGACCGTACACGCCGTACAGCTGCGCAGTTTTTGCCACTTCCACTGAGGTTTCATCCCTTTGGGCCTCCTCCATCATCCTCAAGCTCTAAGGAGAGGGATTCAACCCTACATCCACCAAGATCCAAGGAGAAGGAAGCTAGGTCGTGCGGCCGGATCGTGACACGAAGAAGACGGGCCATTGGAAGGTAGTGACAGCCTTCTCTACCCCGGACGCAGTTGAGGACCGAGCTTGGACGCGGATTGACAACCCAGCGATTCAAACCGTGAATCTTCGACAAGGCTTCGGATTGGGTCGATTCCTTACTTTCTCCTTCTTTATGTTGATGGTTGTATAAGCTATATTCCTCTATCTTTTGATGATGAACACTATAAACCTTGCTATATAAAGTTATTTCATGTCTTTGTAAAATTATCTTTTGTTTATATGTGTGAATGAGGTGCGCCCCATCCATTTTCCATTCCGCCATTGTGTTCGTTCGCCGCACTAGCAATTGCTAGTGGCATGCTTGTCGACGAGGTGCTTGCGATCCTCATTCCGCTAGCCTACTCGTCCATCCGCCCTTGGGAAGCAGCGCGCTCAAGGCCTGCCTAGTCTCCATTCCGCCAAGCGAAGCATTGCATAGCGGCATTGCATAGGAGTAGTTGTAGTTATTTTTCCTTTATTTTCCAAAAGCCAAATCAACTCTCCCGCATTCCATCCGAATTAAGGACTTCAATCTCAAGTCCTTCCTCAAAAGTAAACTCCTGTGTTCCTTCGAGATCGATACTTGGGGATTCACTCCCACATTTTATATTACTTGAACGATCGGTACACTGTCGTTTCTTGCCGCAGTCTAGCTACCGCCTATAGCGGTGTGCGAGATTTGCGCATCAAGTGTTTGGCGCCATTGCCGGGGAACACAGACGTGTGAGTTTTCTGGAGAGGGAGAATCTGAGAGAGAAGCCCTTCCATTTGTAAATTGCTTCCTTTCTTTATTTTATTTCTTGTTATTGCTTTTTCCTGTTTTATATTAGGTTGCTTAGTAAATTATTGTTGGGTGTAGCATATTGCACAATAGTGTTTTTCTTTTGAATCTTGTTATCTTCACACAATGTGGGCTTCATTTAATATTCGTTGTCGTTTGTGTGGAGATATCTCGCATG
Source organism: Dactylorhiza incarnata (assembly GCA_033032865.1). NCBI lineage: Eukaryota > Viridiplantae > Streptophyta > Magnoliopsida > Asparagales > Orchidaceae > Dactylorhiza > Dactylorhiza incarnata. The sequence continues at coordinate 1,185,517 of JAWHQI010000420.1, read as the reverse complement.
CTAGTGATAGATGTCCAAAGGGAGATAATATCCCTAGCACTCAAGGCCCTGTATATGGAGCACCGACTTCATCTGGCACTCCATATGGTGCGCATAAGTCCTATGGCTATTCTGCTGAGCCTTTACCGTCACACTTCTTTTCGGCTTCAGCTCCTACTGTGCCAAAGAAGCCCGCAAGGCAGTGCTTGTTTTGTCAGAGCATGGATCATGCCTTGAAGGATTGTGATGCATTCCTTCGCCAATTGGATGAGGATGACGAGCCGGATATCCGGATCATCCCGACTCCTACTTCTGGCAGCACACCTTCAACATCTGGTTATATGCCCATTTCACCTTCAAGCTTTGAAGGGTATGATGTGGACACAGTCACCAGATGTGTGGCTGATCCAGGCTCTAACATGACTGAGCCCATCTCCCTTGTACATATATCACCATGCATAGATTCGATTCTTTATGAGGAATCGGTGCTTGATTTTTTTCCAAGCCCTATTCCTCCCCCTGTTGTGCATTCTATTACATTTATTTCAGATAACATTGTTGAAGATGCGTCGCAAGAGGAGGCGGGTGATCTTTGTGTTGTGCCTATTCCTAGGGAGGAGGACAACCTTCTAGGTGGAGATGATTTTTCCTCAGCACCGGTGGAGGAAGTCCAACTCTTGGGGAAGGTCACCATTGATCCCACCGAACCTTGCGACATTGTCAACAATGCCAACATTATTTTACTTCCCCAATCTAATGGGAGTGAGACCGGGACCACTCCCCCGATTTTTGATTGTTTATGTCATTCTTCCCTTTTATTTCCTAACCCCCCTTCTTCATCTGAGCCTGAGCAGGTTGAGTCTTCACAGGTACTTCAGGAGGACTTGGAGCATTCTGCTCAAGTCAATGATGATTGTATCCTCTCATGTGAGGAGGTTGATCCCCCCTCCATAGAGGAAGCCTCATTCATTGCCTTCTCCTTCTGCCGCCTCCCTGAAGACAACACCTTGTTGGGCAAGGATTTAGTTTGTGGTGAGATGAGTGAGGACCAGCTCTCCTCCTCTTCTTACTTCCTATTCCCGCTACCTGTGTCCAGCAGGTATTATTATTTAGGTAGGGGAGTAACTGTTATGTCGCCATATCGGTACCCGCTACCGACACACATATTAGAACAGTTACCTGTTCATTTCCTTTTTCATACGCCCATTAGCTAGAACTATTTTAAATTTGAATAAGTCGTGCTGAGATGACAATAACCCCAGTAGTTAGCTTACTTTTTCTTGTCTTTTATTTTATCGCCTACTCTAACTAGTTAATTAGATTTTATTTTAGCTTGATTTTGCGGAGACAACCACTTGCAGGTATTTTCTATTTGTGAAGGCGGTGGTTGTGATTCTTCGTAGAGCTTCACTCCAGGCTTCCGGCATGCTTACTTGTTGAGCATTGGGTACCCTCTTCCCCTAACTTTGTTTTAGAATATCTTAATGCATAGTTTAAGTCTGGGGGAGACCTTTTTGTGTACCCACTCACGTGCACATTTATTTAGCATGCTAGAAGTTTTTATCTAGATTATTTTGTTCATTTTGTCTGCACACAAAGCACCCACTTGAGAACGCACTCACTTGTACGTGTGTTTCCGTTCATGCTTATTTTGGTTGGAATGTGAAATAGGATGTTAGCTTAGGAATTGCAAATCGGAGTGCGATGTTGACTCTTGTAGTGCTCTAGTCGCATCCGCATGCTTCCATAGAAATGTGAGTGAAATTAGATTATCTCTATGCGGCTAATTTACAATTAGTATTCTTGCGTAGTTTTTGATTTATTTTTACTCATTTGGTGAATGTGACTGAAATTTGCGGTAGCACGGTGTTGTGTGTAAGCGAGCGCTAGTTGTTTGTTGCTCGAGTCGGGAGGAAGGATTACCTTTCTCAAGGGCTAAGAACTTGCCCCAAGCGACTCTCGAAGCATGGGTGCGAACGATTTGCAAGTTGAGCGTGACGTAGGCCATCTTTTTGGCAAGCTTGAGCTTTGTTCTACCTTTCCTATGCACTAACCATTGCTAGCCTATTTTGTGCCTACCCAATCTTTTGGTTCAGCTCCACGATACTTCACCAAAGCCTAAAAGCTAATCCAATTGTCGCAACCAAAAATTAAGCTAAAAGCATTTATGAATTGTAATTTTCCAATGCGGTGCGGTGATGCAAAACTTCAGTGTTGATGTGGAAGTTTAAAAAAAATGTCTATGTGCTGAGAATTGTGCTAATTGATTTGGGATAAAAAGAAAAGAAAAAGAAAATGAAGAAAAAAATATATGTATATTTATCCCTAGCGCTTTAATTGAAGCATTTATTATTATTGATTGTTGTAGGCCGTGTGCACACCCGGTTTCAAAGTCAAGTCTGGGGGTGTGTTACACGTGTGTTATTGTGGCTGCTATGATTTAGCACTTTTGTGAGCTCTTTTGGGTTGCGTTTAGCCATCATGTTTATCTTTGTATTCCAAAACGTAACCTAAGCCTCGCGTATACCTAAAGCCCTACCGATTCGCCTTGTGAGTTCACTAGCGTTGTGGAGAGAGTGTAACCGGGCAAGCTTATGGTTCTCGTCGTTGATGGATTTCAGCGGAGTTATTCCCGAATTCCGGTCATTAGCAACACCCTCCTGAGTGGTTTGTTTACTTTCACATCGGGCACGATCGCACAAATTCATCATGATTCACCATCAGAGTGCAAATAAATCTCTATTTACGCATTTATACTATTGTAAATTAGTTAGTATAGTTAGAATCTTCTTTTACAGAATTTTTATTTGCAATTCTCTACGCCAACTACCATTTTCATACTCCGCCGGATTTGTTTGCTCGTGACACGCAAATAGGTAAGTCTGGGGGTGTGATGAGTCTCATTTATATATACATTTATGGGCTCATCTGGGCCGTTTTTCTAGTCTTTGCACTACACTTAGGCATGTTTACGATCATATTTGTTATTCCCTGCTAAGTGCACTTTTAGGCCAATTGTGGTGTGCATTTGCACGTGTTAGTGTTGGGGGTAAGCACAGCGTGATCCTCATTCTCTTTTTGCTTTATTTCCTGTACTGAAAGGGTATTCCCAGCTTTGTTGTGGCTAATGCAGGAGGACGTTTCATCAATTTTATCCTGAGTTCATATCTGTGCATATCGCACGGTCGTGCGTTATGTTGGCGCACGGTCGGTTGTGGTCGTGCGCCCTTTGCTGAGGAGGAAATTGATGATCTGTCATTGATCGTGCGTCTCTGCCCACGGGCAGTGCCCGTGCGTGAAGGAATCGCACGATCAACCTTTTTAGCCTTGTTTTTAGCTTTTATGAATTTACCCGTGCGTTTTGACGCACGGGCGGATTTACCGGTGCGTGAGTAAATCGCACTGGAGCTCCAGGTCGTCTTCCTGCGCCATTCTCTATTATTAATATCACACGGGCAACGCACGGTCGTGCGTTCGACCGTGCGTGACCAATTTTCTGATCTTTTTCTATAAAAGTTGCAGCTTTCGACCTAAATAGGGGGAGACCGTACACGCCGTACAGCTGCGCCGTTTTCGCCACTTCCACTGAGGTTTCATCCCTTTGGGCCTCCTCCATCATCCTCAAGCTCTAAGGAGAGGGATTCAACCCTACATCCACCAAGATCCAAGGAGAAGGAAGCTAGGTCGTGCGGCCGGATCGTGACACGAAGAAGACGGGCCATTGGAAGGTAGTGACAGCCATCTCTACCCCGGACGCAGTTGAGGACCGAGCTTGGATGCGGATTGACAACCCAGCGATTCCAACCGTGAATCTTCGACAAGGCTTCAGATTGGGTCGATTCCTTACTTTCTCCTTCTTTATGTTGATGGTTGTATAAGCTATATTCCTCTATCTTTTGATGATGAACACTGTAAACCTTGCTATATAAAGTTATTTCATGTCTTTGTGAAATTATCTTTTGTTTATATGTGTGAATGAGGTGCGCCCCATCCATTTTCCATTCCGCCATTGTGTTCGTTCGTCGCACTAGCAATTGCTAGTGGCGTGCTTGTCGATGAGGTGCTTGCGACCCTCATTCCGCTAGCCTACTCGTCCATCCGCCCTTGAGAAGCAGTGCGCTCAAGGCCTGCCTAGTCTTCATTCCGCCAAGCGAAACATTGCATAGCGGCATTGCATAGGAGTAGTTGTAGTTATTTTTCCATTATTTTCCAAAAGCCAAATCAACTCTCCCGCATTCCATCCGAATTAAGGACTTCAATCACAAGTCCTTCCTCAAAAGTAAACTCCACCTTACTGTGTTCCTTCAAGATCGACACTTGGGGATTCACTCCCATATTTTATATTACTTGAACGATCGGTACACTGCCATTTTGTGTCGCAGTCTAGCTACCGCCTATAGCGGTGTGCGAGATTTGCGCATCAGGTACCAAAGGCCAAGATGTAGGCTTCCTTTAAGGTATCTCAAAGTCCTTTTTGCAGCTGAATAGTGAGATTCCTTAGGGCATGCATGGTACCTAGCATAAACACATGTAGCAAACATAATGTCTGGTCTACTAGAAGTTAGATACAATAGGGATCCAATAATACATATGTACATGGATTCATCAAAGGCCTTGCCCTTCTCATCCTTGTCAAGGGAAATGTTGGACCCCATGGGAGTTTTCATGGCGGAAGCTGATTCCATCCCAAACTTCTTGATAAGCTCCCTAGTGTAATTAGTCTGAGAGATGAATATCCCCTCATCAGACTATTTCACTTGGAGGCCTAAAAAGTACTTGAGCTCTCCCATACTGCTCATCTCAAACTCCCCCTACATAAGGTTGGCAAACCTTTTGCATAGGTTGTCATCAGTAGAACCAAATATTATGTCATCAACATATATTTGGACTAGAAGACACTTGCCCTTTGTTTCCCTAAGAAACAATGTGATATCTATCTTTCCCCTCAAGAACTTGTTCTTGATGAGAAAGCTAGACAAGGTCTCATACCAAGCCCTAGGGGCTTGCTTTAGACTATATAGAGCTTTTCTAAGTATATACACATGAGAAGAGAGGGTTGGATGTACAAAACCTGATGGTTGTTCAACATATACCTTTTCCTTCAAGTCACCATTGAGGAAGGCTAATTTGACATCCATTTGATATACTTTGAACCCCTTGTGGGCAGCATAGGCAAGGAATAGCCTAATTACTTCTAACCTTCCAATAGGGGCAAGGGTTTGATCAATGTCTATTCACTCTTCTTGTCTATAGCCCTTCACTACCAATCTAGCCTTGTTTTTGATGATTATTCCATTTTCATCCAACTTGTTCCTGTATATCCATTTGGTGCCAATGATGTTGTGTCCTTGAGGTTTTGGCACCAACTTCCATACCTTGCATCTTTTGAATTGAAGAAGTTCTTCTTGCATGTCTTGAATCCAAAATGTATCTTGGTTGGCTTCTTTAAACTTCTTGTGTGTTGGAACCTTAGTTTTGATTTGAGTTAGGATCCACCTTTAGTATCTAAGTTTATATCATAATATATCTTATAACTTAGGTTAAATCAGATTAAGTTAAAAGGCTGAAAATAATATATATATATAAATAATATACTAAGAAAAAAATATATATAATAATAGGCTAAATAATATAAGAGAAAATATTATAAGAGAAAATATTATAAGAGAAAATATTATAAGAGAAAATAATATAAGAGAAAATAATATAAGTCAAACTGTGTTCGACGAACGTCGAACGACGCTCAGCATTCGTCGGATGGAGCCCGATGAACAGATTACATTATAGCAGCGCTCGACAAATTATCAAGGAAGCTGTGGTTGACGAAATCCGAACAACGGTCGACGAAATTCGAACAGCGGTCGACGAATATTAAGCAGATGTTCAGAATGATGAATATATTATTCAGGTCGACGAATCTAATGATGAGCTCGACGAAAGTGAAGCTCAGATCGACGAAATATTGTCAGCAATATTATTATACAGCTCGACTAACATTATTATATATGCTTTTCTGAAATAGCCGTTGCAGCATTAATTAATATAGTCGTTGCAGAAGCCAAAGACGGCAACTTATGTTCTCGAGGAACTGGGAAATGAAAGATACATTAATTCTTTCCTCTTTGGTCGGCAAAGATTTAAACAGAATATATTACAGCAGATAATATATATCAGGATATATATATAGTTGTTATCTCTCGACAGAATATAGAACAGAATATATTAACATTGCTGTACAGGAAAAGAAAGAAGAAGAGAAATACAGAGGAGCAAAAAGAAGAAGCAGATCATATATTATTATCTTCTTTTTGCTAACATATTTCTTGCAGATCTTCTACAACCTGAGACACCAAATCAATATCATTTGCTCAGGAAGAAGAAGAAGAAAAGAGGAGGATTCACAATCTAGAGAAGGAGCTCCATCCACAAGCTGACATCTATTCTAAATCAGACAGGGGGAGCTTCCTTCAACATCATCATCAAGATCCAAACACAACATCCAATCAGGATCATCAAAAGTCTTCTCAGCAAAAAGAGAAGAACAATATATCTTTTCCCTTTCTCCTTCCCCATCTTGTATAGGGTTAAAACTCCCTTCAAAAGTTTATATGTTGGTGGCAAGACACCTGATCAAAAAATCTAGTTGGTTTATAAGAACCTGAACAAAAGCTTATAGATGTGAGGGCACCTGATCAACTCTCCTAGTGGATTCCTACCAAGGGTGGTAGAAGAGTAGATGTACCAGGGTTTTGGGGAACTACTATATATCTTGTGTCATCTGGATGTGCTTTGCCTTCTTTGTTTTATTTCTTATTTGTGCTGTGTATTTTATGCACTCTTACAGTTTGTAGTTATTACTCATACAGCACACCTATATTTATATATATCATTTATATTGAAAACAAAGTTAAACAAGAGTTTTAATAATAAGAATAAGAACTAAAACTCTCCTTTCAATTGGTATCAAAGCAGGTTGATTTTATCAATCACCCTCATCAGAGGATATCAATTGTCTCTTTCAATTGGTATCAGAGGAAGTTGATTTTTCACACAGGCTAACACCTGAAATCACAAAGATCACTTAGTTCTTATTTTGTTTTGTTGTAAAAAGGTTTTTCAAAAATTTGATGGCACTAGCAGATTTCTCTTTTTCAGATCCACCTTTATGTAATTTGGATAGTTTTAATTTATGGCAAGTTAGAATCAGATTATATATGAATGCAATAGATGAAGATATCTACAAATCTGTTTTGACAGGAACTCAATCTTCAATCTCTTCATCTGATGATCAAGAAAAGTTGATCAGTGCTGATGCAAAGGCCATGGAGATATTAACTCAATCAATGTCAAATGACATTTATCAAAGAGTTAATGATTAGAAAATAAAATTAGAAAATAGTTAAAAATAACTATTTTGACTTCTGATTATAATAATCCTAAAGAAAACTTTAAAATATCAGCAGAGCAATCATTTGTTTAAAAAATAAGTTCATTAAGGCTGAAAACTTTAAACAATTAATTAAAGCTAAAGAAAAAGAAATTTCTTATGATCAGCAAAATAAAAATAAGTTTACAAAGTTATACTTTAATGAAATAAAAAGGCCAAAATATCTATCTATCAGGCAAATCTTTAAACTTTTTAATATTTTAACTCAGATTATAATTAAACAACAGTTTTAAGATTTTTTGAATTTTTCTATTTTAAAAGCAATGTCAGATAACTTCACTCTCTTACAGATTTTTTCTCCAAAAACAGTTTGAGCATTCTACTGTAGTTGCATTGATCAGAAATGATCATGGCACTGAGTGTGAGTCTCTTCTGATTAAAGGGGATTCTATAGAAAGAAGCTATCAGACTTTGTATTTTTTATTTTAAAATTCTTAGAATCTGTTAACAGCTAGCAATTCATTTCATTTAAATTCCTACTTAAATCAAAATCTAGGAAATCAGAAATTGCTCAGTTATAAAAGAAATTTAAAAATAATCTCTGTCCCTTAAGCAGCTCAAGACTTTTTATGCTTAGGAATCCTAAACCAAATAGGGGGAGATTGTTAGAACCTAGTTAAATTGGATTAGGATCCCAACTCAAATAGGGGGAGATTGTTGGAACCTTAGTTTTGATTTGAGTTAGGATCCACCTTTAGTATCTAAGTTTATATCATAATATATCTTATAACCTAGGTTAAATCAGATTAAGTTAAAAAGATGAAAATAATATATATATATATATAATATACTAAGAAAAAAATATATATAATAATAGGCTAAATAATATAAGAGAAAATATTATAAGAGAAAATATTATAAGAGAAAATAATATAAGAGAAAATAATATAAGTCAAACTGCATTCGACGAACGTCGAACGACGCTCAGCATTCGTCGGACGGCGCCCGACGAATTGATTACATTATAGCAGCGCTCGACAAATTATCAAGGAAGCTGCGGTCGACGAAATCCGATCAGCGGTCGAGGAAATCCGATCAGCGGTCGACGAATATTAAGCAGACGTTCAGAATGATGAATATATTGTTCAAGTCGACGAATCTAATGATGAGCTCGACGAAAGTGAAGCTCAGATTGACGAAATATTGTCAGCAATATTATTATATTATTATACAGCTCGACTAACATTATTATATATGCTTTTCTGAAATAGTCGTTGCAGCATTAATTAATATAGTCGTTGCAGAAGCCAAAGATGGCAACTTATGTTCTCGAGGAACTGGGAAATAAAAGATACATTTATACTTTCCTCTTTGGTCGGCAAGGATTTAAACAGAATATATTACAGCAGATAATATATATCAGGATATATATAGATGTTATCTCTCGACAGAATATAGAACAGAATATATTAACATTGCTGTACAGGAAAAGAAAGAAGAAGAGAAATACAGAGGAGCAAAAAGAAGAAGCAGATCATATATTATTATCTTCTTTTTGCTAACATATTTTTTACAAATCTTCTACAACCTAAGACACCAAATCAATATCATTTGCTCAGGAAGAAGAAGAAGAAAAGAGGAGGATTCACAATCTAGAGAAGGAGCTCCATCCACAAGCTGTCATCTATTCTAAATCAGACAGGGGGAGCTTCCTTCAACATCATCATCAAGATCCAAACACAACATCCAATCAGGATCATCAAAAGTCTTCTCACCAAAAAGAGAAGAACAATATATATTTTCCCTTTCTCCTTCCCCATCTTGTACAGGGTTAAAACTCCCTTCAAAAGTTTACCTGTTGGGGGCAAGACACCTGATCAAAAAATCTAGTTGGTTTATAAGCACCTGAACAAAAGCTTATAGGTGTGAGGGCACCTGATCAACTCTCCCAGTGGATTCCTACCAAGGGTGGTAGAAGAGTAGATGTACCCGGGTTTTGGGGAACTACTATATATCTTGTGTCATCTGGATGTGCTTTGCCTTCTTTGTTTTATTTCTTATTTGTGCTGTGTATTTTATGCACTCTTACTGTTTGTAGTTATTACTCATACACCACACCTATATTTATATATATGATTTATATTGAAAGCAAAGTTAAACAAGAGTTTTAATAATAAGAATAAGAACTAAAACTCTCCTTTCACTTGGGCTCCATTTGTGATAGGAAGCTCAGGAATAGTGCTTCCTTGTGAGCCCTGATTCTGGTTTGTACACCTTGGTTCTGATCTCCAATAATTTGTTCTCTTGGATGATCCCTTAAGTGTCTTGTTGCTGCAGGCAATCTGTCCTCAATTTGCTGTATTTCATCTACTAGTTCAGCAGTATCTTCATCAGCCTGCACTTATTCATCTTCAGGAATTGCAGTATCTATTTAGGCTTTGCTACTATTGGGTATGTCTTGCACAGACATCTTTTCCATTGCCTTTTCACTTCCTGTCAAAATAGAAGAACTAGGCCAGCCCTTATAGATTAGGATGGTCTCATCAAATACCACATGCATAGATTCTTTTATAATATGAGACCTCTTATTATAAACTCTATAAGCTCTACTTTGTGAGCTAAACCCAACATGAACCCCTACATTGCATTTCTCTGCAAACTTTGTTAATTGAAATTTTCCATTGTTTAAAATGTAGTATTTTGAATCAAAGATTCTAAAGTATGAAATTATTGGTTCTTTGTCTTTCAGAATCTCATAGGGGTAATTCCATGAACCTTATTGATGGAAGCTCTATTGAGAACATAACATGCAGTATTGACTACCTCAGCCCAAAAATATTTTGGGAGTGAGGAGTCACAAAGCAATGTTCTCCCAGCTTCTATCAAGGTTCTATTCCTCCTCTTAGCTACACCATTTTGTTGTGGAGTCCTTGGGGAGGAAAACTCTTGGGTGATACCAAATTCTTAACAAAATCTTGTCATGGATTAAGATTGAATTTTTGTGCCATGGTCAGTCCTAGTCCTGACCATAGTACATTGTAAGTCATTCTGAATTTCCTTGACATGGTTTATAAAGACATTTAAAGTATCTGATTTCTTCTTAAGGAAGAATACCCATGTATATTTTGAGTGATCATCAACAATCACCAAAGTATACAACTTTCCACCTAGGCTCTGAATTGACAAAGGACCAAACAAGTCCATGTGCAATAGATATAGACATCTTTCAGTATTTTTGGAGCCAATACTTATAAAGGTGGCCCTTGTTTGCTTACCCATTTGGCAAGCATGACAGGGACCACTTTTAATACATTTCAAGTTTGGACTATTTCTAACAAGGTTTTTAGAGAATAGTCTATGCATTGTCTTGTAGTTAATGTGGGCAAGTCTCTTGTGCCAATGGACACAAAGAGACTCACTTTCATTAGCCACAAGACATACAAATGATAGATAATTATTGCATATAAAATCTAAACAATAAACATTCCCACTCCTAGTGCCTGAGAAAATGGTCTATAAGTCATTAGACTTTTTGATCAAGCACTTGTCATTGTGGAATTCAATGACATAGCCTAAGTCATATAGTTGACTTATGCTTACAAGGTTGTGTTGCAACCCTTCAACATAAGCTGCCCTTGTGATTGAAACTATGCCATTGGAGATCATACCATATCCTTTGGTGATTCCCTTTTCAGATCCACCAAAGATCACTTTAGGTCCATTCTTCACAGCTGTGTAGTCCTGTAGAAGACTTCCGGTACCAGTCATGTGCCTTGAGCACCCACTGTCCAAGTACCATTTTTGTTTAAGATTGGTACTTGAACTAACCTGCAAGAAGGAGTTTAGTTACCCTTAAGAGCACAAAATTTTTTGGGTCATAGGTCCTTGTTAGCATGATAAACTGATCTCACACCTGCTGCACCCTTTGCAGGAAGGCTTTTCCTTGCACTTGGCACATTGGGAGTGTGCCAACAGTCTATGGAAAAGTGTCCCACCTTACCAAAGTACCAACATTCATGAATGTTGTATCTCCTCTTCTGAACATATCTTGAGGAAGGATCATTAATATGCTTGTGTTCATGAGGGGAGAATACAACATTTTTCTTGTTCCTTTCAGCAATGATTTGGTTGAATGTCAATCCGTGGACAGTCTTAGCAGCCTTTGTCATAATGACATCAGCTTGCTTTGGCTTGGGAGTTAGGCAGGCTTGGATTGCATCAGACACTGAGTAACTAGGCATGTTTACAGATTTGACAGCAGTCATATTCTTTGCTTGAATGAACTTGGAAGAGCTAGCTCCCTTACTCATGGATGATGGAACTGAAGTGCCAAATACAAATGGTCTAAGTTGGGACATTTGAATTTCTTCATGGGAAGCCTTCATAGCACTCATTCCCATGCCCTTTATTCCACTATGAGAAGGAGTGTTTTCCTTCCTATAGGTGCTTCCATTCTTCCAGTGACCATACATACTGTCATGGTCATACCTGTTAGAGGGAAACAATACCTTTTGAAAGGTGGTATGAGGCTTAGCTTTATCCTTGCTCTTTTCTCCACTCCCTTCTCCTACTTCCATTTCATTGAACCCTAGTCCTCTTCTATTGGTTTGAGAGGAAAAGGTGTCACTAATGTGAAGCACAGATTTGGTCTTGGAGAATTGAGCCACTATGCTCTTTTCTTTGAGAAGCTTCACCTCATGGTCCTTGATGAACTTGTTCTTTTGGGATATAGTGCTCAATTGAACAATTGTTATCCCCTTTAGATGGCTTATTTCTCTACACATCTGAGCCACCATGGCAAGTGACTTTATGCACTCTTTATCAACCAACTTAAGGGAAGCAATTTCTTGGGCATGCCTCTTGGCCAGCTTCTTGCTCTTTTTCAGAGCTTCCAAGAGAGCACCATACCTGTCAATCAATTGATTGACATCTTACTCAGATTCTGAATCACTTCCACCATTTGATGAAGGTGCTTTAGATTCTGGGCTTGTCTCATAATCAGAAGAAGATATGGAATGAATCAGTACCTGTTCAATGTCAGAATTGTTCTGACTTTCTTCCTTATTAGTGATGGCCATAAGGCCTAGCTGATCTTTGTCCTCTTCATCCTCCTCAATGTTACTGTCTAAATGTGATAGAGGGGACCTGATTCCAATCTTGGCTGCAGGAAAAACTTCATCCTCTTCTGCTGCAAATAACCTAATGTAGGTTTCCTCTTCTCCATCTGAATCTGAAGTTGAGGATTCAGATTCACTCCAGCTTTTACCTTTCTTTGCTAGGAAGGATTTTTCACCCTTCCTTTCCTTTTGGTGATAATGTTTCTTATCACCTTTCTCCTTCTTCTTGACTGGACAGTCAGCAATGACATGTCTAGGCTTGCTGTAGCAATAGCATATGATGTTATTTGAAACATGTTTACCAGGTTTAGATTCATACCTGTCACCCTTGGTGTGCTATCTTTCAGATCTGTTGTGGTCCTTCTTGGAGTGTGAGGAGGATGAGGGCTTATTCTTCCACTGCTTCCTCCTCCTCATCTTCTTGAACTGCTTTGAGAAGGCAGCAAACTCCTCATCAGATGAAGAGCTGTCTGAAGTGTTGTTCTCAGACTTATCAGATTCAACACTCCTTCTTGGAGGAGACACCATCCTGGCTTTGCTCTTCTTGGAACTGTCAGCTTTGAGAGCAACAACTCTCTCCCTTGCATGAGCCCTTGTGGAAGTGTCCTCTTCCTTCCTTGCAGATAACTGCATCTCCTAAGAGAGCAGCTTCCCAAATAGTGTATGAGTAGGAGTTTCACCTAGCTTTTCCGCTTCCCTGATGGCACATATCTTTGTGTCCCAGTCTCTAGTTAGAGATCTTAAGAACTTGTCATTAAAGATCATAGTCACTAAATACCCTTTCATAAGTCCTCAGTTCATTGATTATCCTGAAGAACCTTTCATAGCAGATGGAAATGCTTTCCTGGCTCAGCTGCCTGAAAGCTTCATATTCTTGATTGAGGAGTGATTTTCTATCATCCCTCACCTCAGTTGTCCCTTCCATATACACCACTAGTGTATCCCATATTTCCTTGGCTGTTGTGCAGTGCACCAAGTTCTGAAAGGTGGAGTCATCAATTGCATTAACAATGATATTTTGGGCTCTTTTGTCCATTGTGAATAATGCAAGTTCATCCTTGGTCAAGTCATTAAAATCCTTGGCCACTCTCCTAGTTGGATCTATGGTGGAGGTAGTTTGAAAAGTGAAAGGGCCTTGCTTAACAGTAATGTAGATCCTTGGGTCTGATGCTTCCATAAACAACCTAACCCTTTGCTTCCATATGCCAAAGTTTTCTTTGTTTCATATGGGCAACTTCATAGACCCCATCTCCTTCTGCAATCTAGTTGAGCCCATTGGATTCATATATCACTACTCCCTTGTAGGATCTGATCAGACATTTATGTCCTTCTTGATCAACCTCCCTCTAATACCACTTGATAGTTTATAAGGATGTAGTTTTAATCACCTAGAGGGGGTGGGGGGGTGAATAGGTCTCTTTTATCTTAAGCTTTAGCCTAGCAGTTTTCTGAGTTTGTGTTAGTAATAAGTCAAGCACACAGAAAACACACAAGCATTTATAGAGGTTCCTCAAGACAGGGTGTCTTGAGTAGTCCTCTTTTCCCCTTCACCTTTCTAACAATGAGTTAAAAAAGGCCAACACCTCTAATCTCAGCTCCAATAGCTTACAACACAGATCCCTCGGGATCTCTCAGGTTTTCCTAAACCCTACCTCAGCTCAACAGCCCTACCTTAGGCACAGCCGCCATACAGGCTCAGACCTATCAAGATGTCCTACCTCAGATCTCCACTTAGATCCTACACTCAAGCTGAACTCTCAGCTCTACACTCAAGCCCAACAACCCTACACTCTCATGAAAAAATGCCCTACAAACTCAGAACAAATAATGTTCCTACATAAGGTAATAAAAGTGATGCTTACAACAGAAGAAAAAATAGTAACTCTTTTAAGCCTTGATCTTCTGTTGCTGTCTTGAAGCTGGGAAGAGAACAACAGCTTCAATCCTGCCTTTCTCTGACCCTTCTTTTCAGTAGATGAATAAGGATCAACTTGCTCTCCTTCAATCACACAGGAAGAGCAATCTTTCTCTCCTTTGTAGCTTCAGGAAGCAGGATGAGAGAACTTTGAAAGTGAGGTTAGATCTTAGATTTACTCTAGAGGGGGGGGTGAATAGAGTATTAAAAACTGTTCACTTAATTTTATAGCGGAATTAAAATAGTGATATATATATGTGTATTGAGTGAGTAATAAAAGCAAACACAAAGAGAGCACACAACACAGTACACAGAAAATCACAACACAGAGGACACAAGGATTTTTATTGTAGTTCCCCAATAAACCTGGGTACGTCTACTCTTCTACCACACTTGGTAGGATCCACTAGGTTTTTGATCAGGTGCCCTATCACTAAGGGAGTTTTGATCAGGTGTCCACACACCAAGGAGCTTTTGATCAGGTGCTCTAACGAAACCACAGGTTTTTGTTCAGGTGCCCTGCCACCAAGGAGTTAACTTCTGAAGGGAGTTAGAACCCTGTATAAGATGAGGTAAAAAGGGTTTAGATGTTCTTCTCTGTCAATATTCTGAGAGAAGATTCTAGTGGATTGATGGTGTAAATCTCCCCTGTCTGATATAAAATGTTTGACAGTAGATGGCTGGAGCTTTCTCTTGAATGAACTGATCTTCCTGTAGCTGATGAATCTGAAAGAGTAAGTTCTTAAGATTATTGTTGCTCTTTGAAGATCTAATCTTGCAGTAGAAACTGAGAGAAGGTGTTGATGTTGTTCTCAGAGAATGAGTGCTGCTATTGAGGAAGTTGAAGATCTGTGAAGCTTTTTCTGTATTTCTTTCTTTCTTTCTTTCTGTACAGTTTTCTGTAAAATGTTCTGTAATATGTTATATATTATATTCTATAATAATCCTGTATAACCTCTTTCATTATTCCCTTTTGAAATCTCTGACAGATTTGAGATTCAAATCCCTTATTTTAAGGAATAGAATATTCAGAAGATATATATTCTGTACTGCAAACTGATATGTCGTTTACCTTTTTCCTTTTCCATGAACATGTCCTTTTCCGCTAAATGTCAACGGCTATAATCTCGAAATAATAAAAGGAAAGGTATAATCCTTACTTATCTGATATAATAGAGCTGTTGCTAAAGGATATGAGTTCAGAGAAATTATAACTGATCTTCTGAAAGAAATCTGCTGTAGAGAAATTTTCGTCGACCTGAGAAACAAGTTCGTCGAACAGAATTGGATTCGTCGATCTCAGAGCTGTGTTCGTCGATCTGAAGATATTCGTCGAACGCAGACTGAGTTCGTCGAACGGACGCTGGAGTTCGTCGAACTGATAGAACTTATCTGCTGGCCTGGCTGGAAGAAAAGATTTAGTCGAGCTGAATGATATTTCGATGATCAGAACATCTGATACTTATTCTTCGAACGCAGAGCTGAGTTCGTCGAACGCTGAGAGGAGTTCGTCGAACGTAGAATGAGTTGGCAAATTCATCGAACATTGAATTGAGCAAAATCGTCGACCGCTGAGACTAAATAAAATCATCGACCGCTGAGAGGATGAGTTCGTCGAACGGAAGGTTGAGTTCATCGAACTGAGCATCTAATAAAGATTTGTCGACCACAGACTGGAGTTCGTCGATCTCAAGTTAGAGTTCATCGAACTGAAGAATTCGTCGACCGATGAGCCGCTAAGACGCTGAGGTAGAAGCAAGCCGTTCGTTGAACACAGAGTGTAAGATATTCGTCGAACGCAGAGAGCAATTCGTCGAACGCAGTGTGGAGTTTGTCGAACGCAGAAAACTTGTCTTTTCCTAAGTTCTAACAGCCTAAAACCTTGACCCATTGACTATACATTGGGGTCAACTTAGTCCTAATCAACAGATAGTGATCCTAGCCCAAATCATTAATAGGGTTGTTCCAATAATTTCCCCCTATTTGGGTTAGGACACTATTTGTCAAAAATTAAAATAAACAAAACACAGAGTATCTATATCTGATAGACTTTAAATATTTCATCAGATATAAAATATGATTCTTTGAGTTCTGAAACATTACATTGAAAATAAAACTAATAAAAACAAATAAATAGAACCTTTGATTTTCTCTGAATTCTGACATTTCCTTCAGCTTTCTGAATTGTTGATCTGAACTGAAGCTTTATAATCTGAATTTGATATCTGCTCTAACAGAAATTATTTCTTAATCTGCTTTGTTACCAATCAGAATTTTGAATATGTCATAACATCTTCTCCTAAATTTGTCATAATCTGAATCTGTATCTGTTGCTTCTTCTATATCAAAAGTTGTATCTGAATCTGCATTAAGCTAGAGCAAACACTACGTCTGAAATTGCAACATATGTAGCTTCTTCATGCATCATTTCCCTTTTTCATAAAACATGTTAGCCTGAGAGCATCTCCCCCTGAGATTGGAGCTTCTTCAGCTTTCTCCCCTTGCCTAGTTCATAGAACATCTCCCCCTAAGCAAAAACTACATCATATGGAGCTTCTTCATAGAACTGAAAACATGCTTCTTCATCAGCATTTCCTCTTGAAGCTTGAGCATCTTCAGAAAACAACTCCCCCTGTTAAAAAGGAAAGTATCTCCCGCTGACAAAAAGGAGCTTCTTCAATACATCTCCCCCTGCCTAGTTTCAGGAAGACCTGGAGCTAGGCCCCTAGAAGAAGGGACTTTTGAGGAGGTAGGGAAGGATGCAATCTTTATATTGCTACTGTTCCTGCAAAATAAAATAGAGATCAAGTGCAAAGGAACTGGAAGAGAATCAGTTCTGTAGGCATTCAGTTAAAATAAAGTAAAAGATTTGATTATGATGACAGATCAGAAATAAAAGCTTCATCAAAACTGGGTTCGACGAAAAATGAGTTTTAGTCGATCTCAGATCGACGATCTAGATGACTTCGTCGATCTCCGTTCGACGAAAGACTAGATTTCGTCGATTTCAGTTCGATGAAAAGATGGGATAAGTAGGAAAATTAATTTTAACAGATTGAATCTCCATCTATCATTCCTAGCTGATTTATAAAGAAGATATGTTTCTTTTCATCCAAGGGTTTGGTGAAAATATCAGTGTTGGGTCCAGCGTTCCTTCACTTGACCCGTAGCACCTTTCCGTTGATATAAAGATCAAGTTGCGCCTTCACCAACAGTCCGGGATTTTGGTGCAGTTGGTTGCGCTGGGTCCTCTCAATTGGTATCAAAGCAGGTTGCGGGTTCAAGACCGGGGGGGCGCTGATAATTCCTAAAATTCTCTCTACCTGTGTGGGTCCTAGCAGGTCAGGCAGCCAGAGCCATGTGTCAAGCCACCTCTGAGCTTGTGGGCCATGTGGAGCACCTCTGAGCTTGCGGGTCATGCTGGACGCTGGGGGGGATTGTTGGGTCCAGCGTTCCTTCACTTGACCCGTAGCGCCTTTCCGTTGATATAAAGATCAAGTTGCGCCTTCACCAACAGTCCGGGCTTTTGGTGCAGTTGGTTGCGCTGGATCCTCTCAATCAGTTCTTTGCAAATCAGTAGAAATGAACTGTAGGCAAATTATATTTTTATCCACATTATCTCTGATAAAGTGGTGCCTAATTTCTATGTGTTTAGTCCTACTATGGAGAACTGGATTTTGTGCTATAGATATTGCACTAGTATTGTCACAAAATATAATTGAATTATTTAAGTTGACACCATAGTCTAGGAGCTGATTTTGTATCCACAATATCTGTGAGCAGCAACTGCCTGCAACTATGTATTCAGCTTCAGCTGTTGATGTAAACACATATGTTTGTTTCTTACAAAACCAAGACACAAGCCTATCAACAAGAAACTGGCAAGTTCCTGATGTGCTTTTCCTGTCTACTCTGCATCTAGCATAATCAGAATCTGAGAATCCAGTTAATTCAAATTCTGATGTTGTTGGATACCAATGTCCTAGATTAGGACAACCCTTTATATATCTCAAAATTCTTCTTAGTAAAATTAGGTGAGATTCTTTGGGGTTAACTTGGAACCTAGCACAAATACAGGTATCAAACATTATATCAGGCCTACTTGTTGTTAAATAAAGTAATGAGCCAACAATTGTTCTATATACTTTCAGATCAACAGGTTTCCCTGATTCATCAGTATCAACAACAGCATTTGAAGGCATGGGTGTTTTCATGGTGGAAGCATCAGACATACCAAACTTTTTCAATAATTCCTTAGCATACTTGGATTGTGATATAAATATGCCATGTGGAGTTTGCTTCACTTGAAGACCAAGGAAGTATGATAATTCACTCATACTACTCATTTCAAATTTAGATTGCATTAGGTTAGAAAATCTTTTGTATAAATTTGAATCAGTAGAGCCAAAAATAATATCATCTACATATATTTGAACTAGTAAAGTTTGATTTTTATGTATTCGGAAAAATAGGGTTTTATCAACTATGCCTCTACAGAAATTGTTCTCCAAAAGAAAACTAGTTAAGGTTTCATACCATGCTCTGGGAGCTTGCTTGAGACCATAGAGAGCTTTATTAACCTTAAATACATAGAAACCTGGTGGTTGTTCCACATAGACTTCTTCTTTGATGTCTCCATTAAGAAATGCACTCTTCACATCCATTTGATATACCTTGAATTTCTTGAATGCAGCAAAGGCCAGAAAGATCCTTATAGCTTCAAGTCTTGCAACAGGAGCAAAGGTCTGATCATAGTCAATTCCTTCTTCCTGTGAATATCCTTGAGCTACCAATCTTGCTTTATTTCTGACTATGTTGCCTTGATCATCAAGCTTGTTCCTGAAGACCCATTTGGTGTCAATAACTAGATGTTCCTTTGGTCTTGGAACCAAATCCCAAGCCTTGTTCCTTTCAAATTGGTTGAGCTCCTCTTGCATTGCAAGAATCCAGTTTGGATCTTATTCTGCATCTTTTATGGATTGAGGTTCAACTTGTGATAGGAAACAAGTGTGCAGCTAATTTTGGTGTAGTTGATGCCTTGTTTGAACACCTGCTGAAATATCACCAACGACTTGGGATATTGGATGATCTCTAACTGTGATGTGATCAACAGTTGGATTTGGTTCAGCAATGATATCCACTTGGGGAATTTGTTCAGCTGTCATTTGATTTGAACTGGCAGCAAGATCTGGATAATCTTCTTCTTCTCTTTCTTCAAGATTTTGAATTGATGGAAGTGTAGAATCTTCTTTCTGTAGATCTAATCCATTGAGCTCTTCACATAGAGCTGGTACCTGCAAAGTATTTTTGGTAGAGGGTGTGTTCCTCTCCTTAATTAACATGTTAGTCTCATCAAAAGATACATGCATGGACTCTTCTATCTTAAGAGTAGATTTATTGTAAACTCTGTATGCCTTAGTAGAAAGAGAATATCCAAGGAATATGCCTTCAGCAGCTTTTGCTTCAAACTTCCTGAGATACTTCTTATCATTGTTATGCACATAGCATTTACAGCAAAATATCTTAAAATAGTTAACCTTAGGCTTGTTATTCTTAAGTAATTCATAGGGAGTTTTGCCCTTAAGTTTATGTATCAGGCTTCTGTTCAACATATAATTTGCTGTGTTCACTGCCTCTGCCCAAAAAGAGAGTGGAAAGTGAGCATCAGCAAGCAATGTAGTTGCTGATTCAATAAGGGCTCTATTTTTCCTTTCAGCTACCCCATTTTGTTGAGGTGTTCTAGGAGTAGAGAAACATTGCCTGATCCCTTCTTTTCCACAGAATTCTCTCATCAGAAGAGATTCAAACTCAGTGCCATGATCACTTCTAATCAATGTAACTAGAGTAGAGTAGTCAATCTTGATGGACCTGAGAAAGTCTGTCAGAACATTGAAGGTGTCACACTTGTTCCTAAGAAAGAACACCCAAGTGAATCTTGAGAAGTCATCTACAATCACTAGCGAGTAATGCTTCCCTCCTAGACATTGTATTGCAGTAGGTCCAAAAAGGTCCAAATGCAGCAAATATAAAATCCTAGGTGAATCACTCTTGGTTAAAGATTTAAAACTACTTCTAGTTTGCTTACCTAATTGACAAGCCCTGCAGAGTTCTTCCTTCTTGTATGAACCAGAAGGCAGTCCTCTAACAAGTTTGTCCTTAGAAAGCTTAGATATAGTTCTAAGGTTAATATGTCCAAGCCTTTTATGCCATAATTCATTTGTTTTACTTATAGAATTGAATAAGCAAATATCAGAATTGGCAGAGTCAAACTTGACAAAATAAATATTTACATGTCTAATACCAGATAATACATTAATGTTTTTATTATTGGTAATAAGACATAAGGAATGATTGAAAGTTACCTGATAACCTTCATCACATAACTGGCTTATGCTGATGAGGTTGTGCTTCAGACCCTTGACATAGGCTACCTCCTTGAAGGTCACAGCTCCAACTTTGATCTGTCCATAGCATTTGGTTTGTCCACAGTTGGAGTCTCCAAAGATCACCTTGGGTCCAAGCTTTGCCTTGTAGTTGCTCAGGTTGGCCTTGTTTCCTGTCATGTGTTTTGAACAGCCACTATCCAAATACCATTGTTCATTCTTGTTTGGATAGCTGTGTACCTGCAAAACAGAAAAATAAACTAGTTGTTCTTGACCCAGACTACCTTGGGTCCTTTTGTTTTACCACAAAACTCTGAAATAAAAGACATTTCAGGTTGGTCCTTATAACCTTGTGGATGATATCTCCTTGGAGGAATTATCCATTCAGTGAAAGGATTGAAAGTATGTGAAGAATAAGAATTGTTCAGATTTTCTGTATAATTTCCGTTCGACGAACTGGGCTGAGTTCATCGATCGCCATTCGACGAATGGACATGCTTTCGTCGAGCTCCGTTCGAATAATGATTATACTGGAAATCTGTCTTCAGAGTTCATCGATCTCCGTTCGACGAAGTGGATTCATTTCGTCGAGCTCCGTTCGATGAATTCTGCTGAACATCCCTTTAAATACTCTATCATGTGAACCTGTTTTACACAGACGCACTTTCCCAATGATATCTGTAAGTAATTTACCTTGCATGTTCATGTGCATTCTCTGTAAGATGTCATAAGGTTTGGATTCAAAACCACACCATTTCAACCATTCATAGATATCTGCCTCTGTGACGATTTCTTCTTTCTCATCCTTTTCAAAGTTAGTGAATTGTAGGACTTTGGATAAACTTACAACTGTCAATTTAATTTGTTGTCCAGACACAATGGAGTGAATAGCTCTTTCAGATTTATTGAATTCGACGTTCCAATAAAACTCTGAGACGACCAAGTTGTAAAGACGTGCTGGCTCAGTTAGGATGTACTCTAACTCAGATGCGTACAGCATGGTTATTACCATATCCAGATCCGCTTCAGACTTCTCAAAACCACCTTTCAAAAGTTCTTCACCAGAGGGAATTTTCTCTTCATTCTTTTTCGGCGCCATTACTTTAGCAGAAAGTCGTCGGGAGGAAGAAGATGAAAGAGGGATTCTAGGGTTTTGTGTGTGCGTGATTTCTATGCTTACACAATGTCTAATATATATATATATATATATATATATATATATAATGCATTAGGAAGATAAATAGGCGCGTACATATTCAAATCTTCCTGTATCGTTTTGAGAATCCCAGAATTGCGGCGAAATAATGACGGTGTCGTGTCCTATGATGTCATTTTGTTGGTCAGATTGAGTTTTGTCGTCAAGAGTGTCGTCGAAATTTCTTTATTCTTGTCGTCGAAATTGCTTCAGTTTTGTCGTCGAGACTTAGATTTTGTCGTCGAGACTTCATTAATGTCGTTGTTACCAATCAAGGCGATATTCTTTATGTAGGCTATTTTCCTCTAGAAGACTTTAAGTTATGCCTTATTCAAGCTTTCTGGTATTCCTGTCTTCAAAAACTAAAGTTGTCAGATCACTTTAGTGTGGACCTTGTGTGAGATCCAGCCCATTATCAAAGAATTTTACATCTACTAATAGAGGATATAATGAATTCAACATGCTCAATATAAGAACTCAACATACCCAATTCAATTTTAAATTGATTGAACTTTGATTCATCAAGGGGTTTAGTAAAAATGTCAGCTATATGCCTCTCTGTACTAACATACTCAAGACAGATGTCCTACTTTTCTACATGCTCCCTAAAAAAATGATATCTAATTTCAATATGTTTTGTTCTACTGTGTGCCACGGATTTTTAGCAATGGAGATGGAACTTGAGGAATCACAAAAGAGAGGTGCTCTCTTAATATGCATATTGTAATCTGATGAGGGTGCCTTGTGCAACCTTTTCTGCATCCATGGGGGTGCAGGCCCGGAGTCCTCGAGAAAGGCAAGTCTGAAGAGAGTTTATCAGTCAGAGGTTGCCGCTACTTCTTCGACTCCGATTCGAGGGACGGTCACTTTTGGAGATGAAGATCTTCCTCAGACCACGAATCCCTTTGATGATGCAGTCGTCATCAAAGCTGTGATTGAAAACTATACGGTTGAAAAAATTCTAATAGATACGGGGAGCTCAGTCAATGTGCTTTTCAAGCCTGCCTTTGAGGCGTTAAAGACAGGTAAACCTCTCCTACCAACTGAAGGACCTCTTTATGGTTTTTCAGGAGAAAAGAAAGAAGTTGAAGGGCTCGTCACCCTCTCCGTGATTCTTGGAGGAATAGTAAGGCTGGTCAAATTTATAGTCGTTGATGCTCCCAGTAGCTACAACGCAATTTTCGGGAGACCTTTTCTGAACGGGTATCAAGCCATTGTCTCCACTTATCATCAAGCGGTGAAGTTCGCCTTGAATGGCAAACAACATCGAATCAGGAGCGACCCCAGGAAAGCTAGAGAATGCTATGTAAAGACGGTCAACGTGATCATGTCTTCTCCACCCCAGGAAGTTATGATGACTGAATCCATTGAGGTTCCTGAACAAGTTCAAATTGCAGAAGAAGTGGAAGATGTGAGAGATGGAGTCCGCTTGGAACCTGCCCAAGCAACTCAAAATGTTCAGATCAGCGAGGAAGATGAGAGCAAGAGCCTCTCCATCAACGCTGAATTATCTGAAGCCGACAAAAGTCAGCTAATCTCTTGTCTCCTGCAAAATTTAGATATCTTCGCTTGGTCGGCAGACGACATGCCTGGAGTGAATCCGGATGTTGCTTGCCATCACCTCAACATTAGTCCAAACGTCATTCCAGTCCAGCAGAAGAAGAGAACTGTTGCAACTACTCTGGCTCAACCTATCCTTGAAGAGGTAGAGAAGCTTCTGAAGGCAAAGTTCATTCAACCAATCCAATATCCGGAGTGGGTGTCAAACGTTGTAATGGTAACTAAGCCGGGTGGAAAGTGGAGGATGTGTGTCGATTTTACCAAACTCAATAAAGCTTGCCCCAAGGATTGCTATCCCTTGCCTCAGATAGATTCTTTAGTGGATTCAGCGGTAGGTTATTCTTTTATGAGTTTTTTAGATGCTTTTTCAGGTTATCACCAAATCAGGATGCATAAACCGGATATACCGCATACTTCGTTTATCACAAATGATGGTTGCTTCTGTTATCTCGTGATGCCTTTTGGGTTGAAGAATGCTGGAGCAACTTATCAAAAAATGATGGATACAATTTTCAAAAGTCAGAAGGCAAGAGTCGATGACCTCTTGGTGAAAAGCAAATCCTTCTCCTCTCATCTCGAAGATCTCACGGAAACTTTTGCAACCCTACGAACCTTCAATATGAGGTTGAATCCATTGAAGTGTATTTTCGGAGCAAACAAAGGTAAATTTTTGGGTCATCTCCTCACTCCAGAAGGGTTAGAACCCAATCCAGACAAGGTAAAAGCTATTTTGGAAATGCCACCTCCCAAAACTCCAAAAGAAATTCAACAGTTAGGAGGAAGAATGGCAGGCTTGAGTCGATTCATCTCCCGGTCAGGGGATAAAAGTGCACCTTTCTTTAAGACCCTCCGGGGAGGGGCCAAGTTTGAATGGACTCAAGAGTGTGATGATGTTTTCAATCAGCTTAAAAAACAGTTAACTTCAATTCCTCTACTCCAAAGCCCGCGAGAAGGGGAGGATCTTTTTCTATATTTGGGAGTTGGCGCCGATGCTATAAGCTCTGTTTTGGTCCGAGAAGAGAAAAAGAAACAATTTCCAGTTTACTATGTAAGCCGAATTCTGAAGAATGCAGAGACTCGATATCCAATCCTAGAGAAGCTAGCCTTAATGCTCGTAATTTCAGCAAGAAGACTAAGACCGTATTTTCAAGCTCATTCGATTTTAGTCGTTACTGACCTTCCATTGAAAAATGTCTTGGAAAAACCAGAACATTCAGGGAGGTTGGCAAAGTGGGCAATAGAGCTTAGTGAATTTGATATATCCTATGTTCCAAGGGTGGCAATCAAAGCTCAAGTTTTAGCAGACTTCATGGTGGATGCCAAAGAAGCTGAGTCTCAGAAGGTCGGGGTCCCCCTAGCCTGGAAAATCTTCGTTGATGGAGCCTCCGGGAAAAATTCTTCCGGAGCTGGAATTGTCTTAATCAATCCAAACGGAGTAAGATTGGATCAGGCCCTGAAGTTCTACTTTCAAGTAACAAATAATCAGGCAGAATATGAAGCTTTGTTAGCCGGTCTTAAGTTTGCAAGAGAGCTGGGAATTGATGATGTTAAAGTCTTCACAGATTCTTTGGTGATGGCTTCTCAAGTAAATGGAGCTTTCGAAACTAGAGATAGCATTTTAAAGCGGTATCTAACTCTGGTAAAAATCGAGGTAGGAAAATTCAAAAGTTTTGCTATCGAGCATGTTCCAAGAGGTGAGAACGTGGAAGCAGATGAGTTGGCAAAATTTGGACTCCCCTCGGGAGGAACAACTTCGGAATTGTTCCGCCCAGCAATTGAAGAAGGAGAGGTTATGGAAATTGATCAGCATCCGTCTTGGATGGATCCATTTGTTCAATATCTTTCGACTGGAGATTTCCATTCAACAATAAAAGATAGGAAAAGGTTTAAGCAGAAAGCAGCTAACTATTATCTTGTTGCAGGAGTACTTTATAGGAGAACTTTCCTATCACCATTAGCACGGTGTGTTTCGGAAGGAGAGATTCCAGCAATCCTTCAGGAGGTCCATTCTGGAGAATGTGGAAGTCACTCTGGAGCTAGAACTTTGGAGAAAAGGATTCTGAGGCAAGGCTATTTTTGGCCCCAGATAAGGAAGGATGCGGAAAAGTTTGCTAAGAAATGTGTAAAGTGCCAGAAGTTTGCTCCTCTCCAAAATCAGCCGACTCAACAACTCAAGTCAATAGCAACTCCATGGCCATTTGCAGTTTGGGGAATGGATTTGATTGGGCCTTTCCCTATGGCAAGTGGGCAACGGCGATATATTATAGTCATGATTGACTATTTCAGCAAATGGATAGAGGCAAAAGCATTGGCCAAAATTACCACTCAAGCTGTGAAAAATTTTATTTGGGGAGAGATAGTGTGTCGACATGGGATTCCAATGGCAATCGTCACGGATAATGGTTCTCAGTTCAATAATTCGACTCTTATTAATTTTTGTAAGCAAATTGGCATCGGACTACGTTTCACTTCCGTACATCACCCTAGAAGCAATGGACAGGTAGAAGCCGCCAACAAGCTCATCATAAATCTCTTGAAAAAGAAAGTAGAAAATGTCAGGGGCAACTGGGCAGAACAATTACCTTCCGTCTTATGGGCCTTGAGGACAACTCCGAGTTCTGCTACTGGAGAAACTCCGTTCAAACTGTCGCACGGTTCCGAAGCACTTATTCCGGTGGAGTTTGAAGTAAAAAGCCCAAGAGTGTTATTGGCACAACAAAATCAAATTGATTGGATGGAAGGAAATGATGAGGAGCTAAAATGCAGCCTTGATTTAATTGAAGAATTGAGAGATACGACAATCATCAGACAAGAAGAGGTGAAAAGAAGGATGGCGAGGCTGTTCAATAAAAACGTAAGAACCAAAGAATTTGCTGTCGGAGATCTAGTCTTGAAGAATGTAGATGCAGCAGCAAGAGCCGGTTCGGTTGGAAAGCTTAACCCAAACTGGGCAGGGCCGTTCGTGGTGAAGAATGTGCTTAAAAATGGTGCTTACCATCTCCAAACTTATGAAGGAAAAGAGCTGCCTCATTCATGGAGCGGAGATGATCTCAAACTTTTCTTCTCTTAAGTGTTCGTATCTGATTCATTCATTTCTTTTTCCTCACTTAAAACATCACGCAGGTATTATCAAAGCATTCACAATACTAGTGATGGGTGACAAGTCTTAAAAATAAGTTGATTTTTGGAAAAAGCTAAAAAACCTGTCAAGTGAGATATCGACGGATCCTACTATCTTCCCCCTCGACTTGTCAGCTCGACGTGTAATTCTGCCAGGACCACAGATGTCGGGGAGATTTCGAATCTGTGTAGCAGTAGCTCGCCAAGCTCGAACGGTGGAAGTTTAGGATACCGGGTCCTTGCTGACATCTGGCACACCTCAGCTTTTCAAGAGAGTCTGGGTGGATGGCTCATCTCTGTCATGCAATAGGAAGGACATTGTTACGATCTTAATGATCTTTCAGGGAAAGCAATGTCGGTATAGCCTCCGCGGCATGACCACACCTGCCCTACAGATCATTTTGGTTTGTAACTCTCGAATACTCGTTGAAGCGTGGTTAGGTAAGGGGCGGTCAGAAACATCCACGACCGTCGCCTGAACCTTGGATTGGCATGTTTGCAGTAAACTCGGAAATTCTTTTAAAAAGGCAATGTCGGTATAGCCTCCGCGGCATGACCACACCATCCTTTTGGGTCATCTTTGAGATCCCTTTTTCCCATCTTCTTACTACAAAAAAAAATCTCTCTTAATCCCTTTGTACTGAGATCGGGCGGTCAGCAGATTATGAGACCGCCTATTTTTCTTTCCTACAAAGAGTGATGTCGCTTATGATCGTTAGATGAAATTTTCTCCAGGATAATTGAGGTCGCTATTCAGGAATCTTCTATGCCAGCCCGATAGAGGTCGGCCCGGTCTCAGTAAGAACGAGATTCTGATATTCCTTGTTATTCAAAGTTACATGAAATAATCATGATGTTCTTATCAAGAGAAAGTGGGGTTTTTTCTTCAAGGGCGGTCTGAATATAATGAGATCACTGAACTGAATGCATGAAGAGTTATTTCTTTTTTTTTAAGTAATAACCTTGACTATCAAGGGATCTTTATCAGACGGATTTCCTGAAAGTCATTTGGGCACCGATCACCCAGAGTTCAATAAGTTCAAATCTTCAAGTTAATTTCTTTGTATCGCGATCTGTGTAATATGAGACCGCATAACTGTTGCAAATAAATTGGTTATTTTTCTGATCACAGTTAAATTGCTAAATATTCTTTCAGTGTTTTGATTATCTCAAGACCGCAGAGTAGTTCTATCTGCGCAAAAGTATCAGTTTTTCCTTCAAAGTCCTTGATGTCTTTTTCAAGAGATCGCCATCTGTAGTTCTTTAATGTTGATATAAAAATTATGTGATAAACCTAAGGCATTGAGATCGAATGCCGATTTTCAAACTCAGAAGAACAAATAAATGTACATCAAAAACAAGTTTACCCAGAATCTAACAAAAATCCAATTTTCATATATATTTTAAAATATCTGTTACAACGAGACCGCTCGGTCTCCAAAAAAAAAATATATCACTACAATTCATTCCTTTTTTGATCTCTTCGGAGATCGCTCATCTGAAGAAGTGGAGTCAGTGTCTGCAGAAGATTCTTCCGATTTACTAAGAGGAATTCTTGATCCAGAGCTAGAACCCGAGCTTGAGTCCCGGCCTTGAGTGTAGCGGTTTCCGCTTTCTTCATCTTCGATCACCACGTCTTCATTTTGACTTGCGGTCTCGTCAACAAAATCCGCGGTCTCTTCAGCAGTTGCAGATTGCAGTTCAATCCTCTGAGCCGCATCAGGGAAGAGATCAGCAAATGTAATGTCCTTATACTCTTCAGTAAAACCACCTCGACCTCGAACCTCATTCAGCACTTGGTCGGCGGTCTCCTTAATGTGATGCATCATTGCCCTCTGAAAAGCCGGATTTTCAGGGTCATAAGCTGCATTTTCAGATTGCTGCAAAAAAAGATATATGTTAGACCGCGCGATCATAGGTAACGCATTCATAAAACACAGTAAAATTCTCACTTTTCTTTCTTCTTGCAAGGCAGCTATTTCGTCCAGAGCGCTGCGAAGAGACCGCCCCATATGGTGATTTAAGATCGCACTCCTAGCGGTCACCTGGGCACAGAGGTCGGGGAGAGCATCGGTCTCTATATTCAATATTTCGTTTGTATTCTTTTTTCCATACAGAGCCGAAGTGACCGCATATGCGTGGCGGGTCACTTTTCCACTCCATAAAGGGAGATCGGTGGAAACCTTCACAGATCTTCCTTTGGCCGCCCACTTGAGGAGAGGTTTTCCTTTAATATCTTTCATTTTTCTCTTGAAACCAATCAATGGAAAATCTCGCTCGGCGGTCTCAGAGGTGGTGCCAAACACATCGGCTTCGCGCTTCAGCCTTCTCTCCCGCTGAGTGAGAGTTTCTGCTGCTGGGGAGATAGGATCTTATGTAGGGACCGCAAAGGTCGCTAAAGGTAAAAAAAAAAAGAGTTAGGAAATACATTAAGAAGGCATGAAAGGAAATTGTTCGAGACCGCAAGAAAAATTTACTTCCAGCAGGGACGATCTCGGCGACCTCGGGCCAGATCGCTAAATAATGAACAAGATCGATCCTCTTGCCCGCCAAGAAAGCCAAAATCTTCAGCTCCTCTTCTGAGACTGCTTTTATCTTCTTAAAGATGCTGTCAGGTCGCGGAGAGGGAGAGCTCCTGAGACCGCCAAGGTCACCTTCAAAGACAAGAAATCTCTCCGTCCAGAAAGAGATTTTGTTAAAAAGATTAAGAATTTTTATTCCTTCTGCTGAGAAGTACATCAGCCCTTTAAACTCTTCCTTCTTCTTGCCTTCCTTCAGAACTTTTGCAGTAAAAGTTGCGCGGAACAGGTTCATCGTAAATGTCACTTTTGCCGATCTCAAATAATTTATGAAGACATTAATCAGACCGATCGAGTTTGGAGGCAGCTGAGCGAGCACAAAGCCATAGTACTCCAAGATCTCTAGCCATTCCCAGGGGAGGGGAATTCTCAACCCTAGGTCAAAATGATCGATAGGGATGATGATTTTTCTTTCCTCTCCAATGTTCAGCCTTTCATGTTCAGCTGGCGGTCTTACAACTATCTGTGTCTGAATCATGTGCTTCTTAATGAAATCAATATACTCGTCTTTTGATAAGTGGCTTTGCTTATGATCGGCATTCAAGAAAGTATTAGCAGAAGAGGCGCGAGCGGACACCATTTTGCGTGGTCACTGAGATCGGTGTTTAGCACGCATACAAAAGAATATGAAATGAAGAATATGAAGACAGCTATTTATAGAAGCCAAAGGGTCATTTCGTAATCATTACCTTCTGCAGATCGTCCAGCAAAAGCCTCTCAGACCACTCGATCTATGCTAAGCCAAGTGAGGGTATTCCATTTTGGCGATCTCAATAAATAAAATATAGACGCAGTAACAGGCAGTCCATGCATAAAGAGATTGAAATCAAAGAAATAAAGACCGCACAAGACATAAAATTAAAAAGGTCACAAAAATAGATGGAACATTAATAGCAAAAATGTTACAAGGCAAAATGTTTAAAATTCAGAGACCGCTCGGTCTCAAAACAAATGATCATCTTCTAGAAGGCCTGTTTCTTCCAACATGAGCTGCGACATCTTGCATATCATTCACTGCAGCCATAACTGACACCAAACTGTGATTAGCCAGCATCGCAGACCGGTGAATTTTCGACATTTCCTTGTCCACCTGCTCCATAGGAATCAGCACAATTTCAGGCTGCGGTCTCTCTGCTGGATGATCGCTGGAGGTGCCCGGTCGCATCAGCATTTTTCCATGACCGCCCCTCAGCCTCTCATTCTTCGCGGACAGTGCCGCAGCCTTCCCCTTATAGTACTCAGCCTCCTTTTCGGCTTTCTTAAGGGCTCGAGCGATCTCTGC